>OY757927.1:5139122-5184122 GCA_963585895.1 Sepioteuthis lessoniana
TTTTAAAAATTATTTTAAAATAGATAAAATAAATTGATTTAACAAAAAAAGAAAGAGCTCATCAAAACGTACATCATGTGATTTTACATTAATAGAGAAGTGAAAGAAAAGGGTATCCCATTCCATATCCACAACGACTACGACGACTGCAAGGTGCTTGATTCATTACAATTCTCGGGTGAAATCTATGTGATATCACAACTGCTATCGTTCCGATTTAAATCCGTTCCTTACTCAAAATCCTACTAAAATCAGTGGTAGGTGTGTGTTTTCACTAAGCTCAAATTAATCATCACATAACTGTCATTTAAATAATCAATTGCTGAAAGGTTTTTCCACAACACGGAGATTAAAAAAAAAAAAATTAAAAAATAAATAAAATAGTACTTATTCCGATAGTAGAGAAACAATCAAGCTTCATGACTTAAAGATTAGTTTTGAGCCGACAACAATAGAAAATATTACAACATTTAAAAAGAAAAAGGTATATAGACAGTGAATTATATATATATATATATATATATATATATATATATATATATATATATATATAAGGTAATATTGTAGCCTGTTCTAAGGAAAGTCGGGAAGCATCTTACAAATAAGAGTATTATAAAAAATTTTAAAATATGTTTTAATACAAGAAAGAAGAGGGTTAAAATTAAATGAAGGAAATAATTTTATAATCAGATACAATTTATTTATCAAATAAACTTTATTTACAAACCAAAATCTTATCAAATCGTTTATTGCTTCTAATATTGCAAAATAAAATGGAATGTTCTAAACTTGGAAAATAGATCAAAGATAAATGAAATTAAATAAATAAAACTGAAAGTGTCTCGTTCTTAACAAGTCGTTTGAAATGACGAAATAAAAATAAGGGTACACAAGCCTCTCTCTCTCTCTCTCTTTAAAATTTATTTTACCATGCCTCATATTGCGAGCAGAAATAGCTGAGAACGTTTGAGACTTGTTTGTTTAATACAAATACTAGAAACGAAAAAAGTAGATAAAAGGAATATATATATATATATATATATATATATATATATATATATATATATATATATATATATATATTTAATCTTGCTGTTAGCAGTAGGTTTTACGGTAAAGATAAACTCAGAACAGCCTGCATACACCAAAATATCGAGTTTGGTTTAAATGATCTATACTTGTAAGAAAAAAAAAACAAAAAAAACACTTATAGATGATGATTATTAACGTGATAAATGTATAATTTTACGACATTATTGGTTAATTTTTTAAAAGTGTTTTCTTATCAATGGTACTAGTAAAAAAAGGTTTAAATCAATTAAACAAACTAAAAATTACTGTATCACCTTTTTTTTAAAAGTTGTCTCGTTTACAAAGAATTTGAAAATAAATAAAGTCAATGTGACATATGTCAGAAGTTCAATTGAAAGATATATTCTTTTGAATGATACAAAGTAAAAAAAAATAAAACAATAAAACCGACGGTTTTGTTTTGTTTTGTTGTTGTTGTTTGATTATATTATTTTTTCTTTAGAAAGTGAAAGTAAAATTTGTCATAAGAAGAAAGAGAAGGGGGACTGAAAATGAAAGGAAAAAAAGCTGACTCAAATCACTTTCCAACTTTAAATTATTACAACTATATTAGTAGCTCCCCCCCCCACCTCTCCAACCTTGTATACTTCCCCCCAGCCGCAACTCATTTTTGGTTTTGAAGGAAGGAAGGAAAGAAAGAACGAACGGATGTACGGTGAAGAACACGCACTTATAATCATTGTCATCTTCTCGTTCATTAACATAGACAGAAACCCAAGAAGGAGGGGGAAGTTGGGGAAATACCTTGAAATGAATTGCAATGACGAAATAAATCTCAATAACTTCCAGACGAGAGAGGGAGAGAGAGAGAGAGAGAGAGGTTGCCAACTAGTTTTGGGGTCTCTTTCTTTTTTTGATGAACATAAAAATTACATTATTATTAATTCATTCATAAAATATTTTTTAATGTTTCTAAATATAACAAATAAAAACAAGTGCGACTTGCAGTGATTTTAAAGAAATCGAACAGGACTTCTTACTCTCTTCCTATTTCTTTTTCTTTAAATCAAAGACTAATTAATTAGCAAAGATTTTTAAAAGCATTTATTTATAAATTTCAAATCACTTAAAGATATAAAACAGAAATGAATAAAAATTACCGTAGCTAATTTTAATTCACTATGATAGCAAAAAGTAAAAATAAATGCTATTTTTATAATTGAATGTATTTTCTTATCTCTAACTTAACATTTAATTACCTGTTGGAAAAAATGTTTATGTAAATATATATATTTACTAAAACTAAGATTGATATTAACTAGAATTAACAGAAAATCTAATTGTTTACTATAATTAAAACTTGACCTGTGACCATATTTGTTCAAGGTAATTGTATAATATCTATACTAGCATCGTGGGATGTTTTTAGATTTCACTTCAATAGTCAGTTTAATATCTTTTCTTCTTAAGTTTACTTAGTGATTCATTTAAAATAAATGAATAATGGTAAATATCTTTATCCTCATCACATAAGAAAGCAGTTCTGGACCGATTGAATTTGAGTTCCAGGTAGAAAACTGAAATAATCTGCCCACCTGAAGTGATTCTATCATATCCGCCTCCTTTATTTCGAAAAACGACACACGTTTTACAAATATGAGCCCAGAACCAAATTGGTAATAATAAAATATTTTAATCTATCTATCATCTTTAGTGTTCTGTGTGGGTGGAAAGGGATATTCCGTGATAGGACTCTCCCCATCTCGTGGTGGTGGTGGTTGCCAGATTTTCAGTTGCTTTTTTTTTTTTTTTTTTTTTTTGCTTAATTTCCAGATTTTTTCTAAGACTTGATTGGTTTATTAGATAATGATTTATTAATAATTACATAAATGTATTTTGATTTTATGCCAATAATTGTTAAATTAAAACGTGTTTTTTTTTTTTAATCAATGAGACTTAGAAAAAAACAATTAATTAATTTGATAGTTTTTGTTTTAAGCAAATGTGGTTTAATTTTTTAATTTTTTTTTTTTACGTATAATCAAAATGATCGTTTTATAAGATGAATATTTTAACAGCTATTACAACCACAAACTAAACGGATTTTTAAAAATCAGTTACATTAATTCGACACCATACTATTTTTATTCGATCATTACTATTATTTTTATATTATTATTACTATTATCACTACAATACTGTTTTTATTACTTCTACACTACTGTTTATATTCCATCATTACGATATTATTATATCATGATTCTAATTATATTATTATACTTATACTATATTATTTCTATTTTTTATTACTTACACTGTTTTGCTTTTGTTTTTTTGGGGGGTGTTGGGGGGGATAATACTTCTACATTCCACTGATCAATAAAGCTAGAAGAATTGTTAAATTCAAATGGAAGGTTTTAAACTTGGGAAATACTGAAAACTTATAACAGAAAAAAATATTGAAAACAAAGTTCCTGTCTTGATTTCTTCAAGCAATATTTTATCGAAAATAAAATTAAGAAAAAAAAAAAAAAAAAAAGCTAAAAGTGAAATAAATTCATCATTTGATTGAAAATATATATATATATATCGAAAACAACTTTAAAAATAAAAATATTGCCCGAAATGGAGCAACTTTAGAACAGAACCACTTACGACAAACATGACCACGTGACCTTATCAAAAGATACACAAAATAATTCAAAAATGTTTTAATAAACCTATTTGATTTCTTTTTTCCTGGGAGCAGCATATTCTACAATGTTTTTTTTTTTTCTTTAAGATTTTTTTTATCTAATTTTATTTCAACATCGAAATGAATTTTTAACAACAGCAATAATTAAATCAATCAAAACGTCTAAATTCGAATTAAAAGTTATTTCTTTTAATTAATTTAAATTATAAGGTTAAAAAAAAAATGTCAAAGCTTGATTTGTGTTAAAAGTAAATACGATTTTTAATTTTTTTTATCACACAAAGAAAACTTTTAATATAAATTTAATTCCATTAAATATTTTTAAGCACCTGTTTTTACAGCAAGGTGAACTTTTCATTGGGTAAAACCGTTAAAATTCCGATCTGTCGAATACAAAATATAAAAACAACGAAAAAAAGAAAAGAAAAGAAAAAAGAATTTAAAGAGAATATGATGGTGATTCAGAAACAAGAAACGATTACAGATCAATATTATCAATCATTTTCTTTTTAGAAATATTTTTAAAATCCTAACAAATGAAAGAAAGTCTGTTTTCTTACTACGGATGACCAAAACGTAAAAGGTAACAAACAAAAAAAAAGAAAACGATATTTCTTTTATCATTGTTAAAAAAAAAAAGTAAGACAGTCTGAGAATCTGTAAGATACGAGCCAACATGACCTTGATTTTCAGAAATCAATTATAAAATTAAATAAGTAGGAGGTTGGTAGAAGGAGAGAGAAAAAAGATGAAGCTAGCAATGATATTATTATTAATAACAATGTTCATCCATAGACAAAAAAGTGGGTCATAAAAGCCTTTTATTTTGTATACGTTTTTTGACTTGTAATCTACAAAGTCGAAAACGATTGTTATGGTTGCTGTAAGGAAGGCCGTTATGGAAATAAAAGAAAAAAAAGAAAAAATCGACCAAAATTAGAAGGAAAAAACAACACAAAACAAAAACAAAAACGTCGCGGGTTATCCCTCGGACCAGGAGAAGGATCAAATAAATAATTTATCCGACTTACTTTTGCGGCAGCAACTTGACGATGAGGATATTCACGATCGTAGTGATTAAGGAGTGGAGAATGTGCAGACGACAAATAAGCACAGCCATGGCAGCACCCACCACTCCAGTGAGAGCCCGCTTGCCGGCCGCGCTCTTTGTCACCTTTACTACATGCCCGAACGGGATGGACAACAGCAGCAGGCTCACATAGACGATATCATCGACCGGCATACTCATTTTAGCGGCCGTTACATCAGGTCTTCCCCTTTGGTGGATTCTTAAAAGCGCACACTGGCCTAACCCCGTACATACATGCCCTTGCGTAAAGAAGTAACTATAAATGCGGCCAGCAGCAGCAGCAGCAGCAGCGCTTTTTCTCGACGTCACTTCCGTTCGGTGGCGTTCAGCTTCCGGTTTTTACTTTTTTCGCGCCAATCTGAAAAAAAAGATGTTATGTTACAGGGCTAATATCCATTGTTCAACAGTTAGTGAGCTAGTTTTACTTTTGTGAAAAGAGTTCGTCTCCTACCAGATATTCCAAATATGTGTCAAAAAAATAGATATTTGAATATATAAATATTTTAACAAAAATAAGTAAATACTAGGAACCTTTTCATGTGCAGTCGTTTATTATTATAAGCGAGTCTCTATAAAACGACTTTAAAGTCGGACTGGGCACCTTATGTAAGATAATGGTAGTAAGTTGGACCAGCCGACCATTTTTAGTAAGTTTGTTTCTTAATGAGTGCTCCATTCTTCTTACTCTGTGCTACAGCTAAGTTAAACTTACTGAATAGTTATTCTCTTCTTTAAAAATGACCTTGTGTCGCCATCTATCTGTGACGGAAGAGTTGAGTAAATTCAAACCAGCCTGACTGGATGGGAGTTCAAATTTCACAAGAGGCAACAACTCTATTTCTGATTCATTTTACTGTTGTAATCATATTGCTTCTGACACCCGTGCAGGATGGATTTGAGATATCAATACCAACTCAGTTCTATGGAGCCTTCTCCTCTCCAAGTTATACTTACCTTTCTTCTAAAAGGAATAAGGGCTGGGTTTGTTGCCTGATACCTGAGGCACCCTTTAAGGGGAATGACGATGGAACATGAGCAATTTTTGTGCCCACCCCTCAGGAGGTATGCTTCTTACAGGACAGCCAGGTTCAGTGTTTGGGTCACATTCTCTCCCACAAGTCTATGATTCAGGTTCCCTCTCTACTCAATTTTCATAAAGTCATATTAAGAGAAAATATATGAAACCCACCTTTCCCGGGGACACCCAAGCAGGCTTGCCCCCCACCTTGGTCGTGAGGTTCGAATGTAGTATATACCGGCCCTGAGTGCATCCCACATTGATCAGATCTTGTGTCACATTTCAATACCATGGGAATAAACACCATTTTACTGTTGCTAGATATAAAACAACCTGAATATTACAATATAAAGCAAGAAAAATAACACAAAAAACAAGTCAAAAACCAATAATGAGAGCAAATCAATACATTCAACTATTATATCTAAAAATACCTATTTATGAAATATGATCATAAAGTATCATGACTGAAGCTTCTACATTTTTTTAATTTAAAAATTTAAATTAACATATGAACTCATCTGAACAGCTTGTATAATAAAATGATGTCTGCACTGTCATCTAGATTATATCAGTTCCAAAGTTTTTATCCTTTTTTTTTACAGCAGTTTTAAGTGAAACACAAGATTATGCAAGTTCAGTACTCTCTCTACTCACCTCATCTAGACCTTTTTTTTCTAAACTGAAAATTCATCTCATAGATAAGATTTGAAAATGTAGAAGACATTAAAAAATATACAATGTCACAGTTTAACCCCTTATTAAAATAATGATTTCAAGGGTGCTTCAACTTGCTGGAATAAGTGTGTTGAATGACAGGAGGACTATGTTGGATAAAATTACCATTTCATTAACTGTTTATATCTGTTATTGGATGTTTGGTGGCGAGGAAGATGTTTTAGTTGAGTCCCCATTCTCCAAGGACTAATATTAGCATTAGCATATCCATGATATACTAACACTAAACACAACAGAAAGACAAAATAAACTCATTTACACTTACAAAAACAGTTAAATGATTTCAAGTATTGCAATTTAACTTTAACAATTCAATTTAACATTAGTGATTTGTTTGCACACAGTTAAATGGTTAAACAGTTCTATTTGACACATAGATGGGACCCTAACAGATACTATCACTCCAGAACAGAGTGGACATGAGATTAATGGCAATGAAGAGGTACTCCCCATTCCTCAAAGCTCCAGGACTCACTATTAGATGCAGTTTAGTGTCATATCCAGAACAATCATTAGGGATGGGATTCTTACCTCTCTGCAGAGATGCAGTTGGCATAATCTACAGCCCCCGCTGATAGAGCTGAACACTCATCGTTTTATTTATGTAATTTAATTACCAGTGGTATTAAATGAAAGAATACACAAACATCTCTCAACAGCTGAAGCTACACTCATTGTTTCATGAACAAGTAGTATGTAAAAGGGATGCCAAATAGCAAAAGGTTTAATAGATAGGGGTAGATAAAAGGTTTAATAGATAGGGGTAGATAAAAGGTTTAATAGATAGGGGTAGATAAAAGGCTGAATAGATAGGGGTAGATAAAAGGTTTAATAGATAGGGGTAGATAAAAGGCTGAATAGATAGGGGTAGATAAAAGGTTTAATAGATAGGGGTAGATAAAAGGCTGAATAGATAGGGGTAGATAAAAGGTTTAATAGATAGGGGTAGATAAAAGGCTGAATAGATAGGGGTAGATAAAAGGTTTAATAGATAGGGGTAGATAAAAGGCTGAATAGATAGGGGTAGATAAAAGTCTTAATAGATAGGGGTAGATAAAAGATAGCCATGTGGCTATTACCTGGCCGGAGTCAGAGACAATTTCTCTACAGCTCAAAGCCCAAAGGGGATAAAAAGATCAAGAATGGGTTTGTCTTTATTGGGAATCCTTTTTGAGATAAGGCTTCTTAATCTAAGTATTAATTTTATTGCTGACTTTTGTCTTCATCTTGGTAGTTTTTGTTGTTTTTCTCACTACATTTCAACCAAATTTCACCTATGGCCGTCTTCAGGTGATTAACCACAACCTCGGATAGGAATGCTGAGTCTTGTAACCATATCCCCTGTAATAACTGCCTTCCATAGTTGTTGTCTATTGCACCACTAAGAATGGGTTTCTTTGATTGTCATGTGACCCTCTATGGGGCCCTTATTAGAAATGCAAATTATCTAAGAAGATAATTATTGTATCCCTACACTGTCTTGATAAATACAGCTTCCTTCTCAATATCTTTTTTTAACACACTTGATGTTGCAAAAATTATTCTTTTGTAGTAACCACAACCCTACAAAAACAGCACATCATAGCAAAAGTTTTAGGAAAAAGAAATTTCCTGGCCAATTGGCGACTGAATGATAATTTTGTTGCGTCTGCATTCACACTGAACATCATTTCTTATGATCTAAATTATCTATATGATGAAGATAATGATGAAATGGTAATAAGAATCCTTCATACCTTCCTGAATAGAAATATCAGTATCATTGTGGACTCTAGTTAGAATGGTTTATAGGATTTCTTAAGATTTTAATTTTGTAAAGTTTACGATAATCCTTGAAACTTGTTTAAATTTCTGAGATCATCATCATCATCATCATGTCGTGCCGCCAGCACAGATATCTCTGACCCTCTCTCCCTATCATTCATCGCCTCTGGCAGGTCTTCAGGGCTACATCCCATATCCTCACATAGCTACTGTATGTATGTTTGAGCTGGTCGTCCTGCTTTTGCTTGGCCATATGCGGGGGTCCATCGGAGTACATCACTTATTAGCTCGTCCTTGCTTCTCCAGCAGTGTCCTGCATGTCTGGTTCGTCTAACTTGGATAGTTTTCATGATGGGTAGCAGGTGGCCATATAGTTGGTGCCTTGTGGGGTGTTGCCGCCAGGACTTGTTCAATATTGCTAGCAATATTCTTGTGAAATTGCCGTCTAGCTTCTTCTCCAGCCGTTTAGTTAGCGTCCAAGTAGTGCATAAAAAAAAAAAATTTCTGAGATAAGATTTCTTTATTTACATTATTTTCATGATACAGCCTCAACTTGATTATTATAATCATAATATTTCAGCCACTGTATTCTTTGGCCTTCTCCAAGTATCTTTTATTATAGTTAATTGTCTTATGTGCTTCTCTTGGAATTTTAATATTATTTGACCCATGAATTGATATGATAAAAGTTATCTACTATGGACTACTCATTTAAGGAGGACTACAAAATACACTTGTGTCCAGTGGGCTGGTTAGGCATTGTAAGAAGCTGAGTTCTTCTTTTGGCTAAGAAAGTTTTACTTCCTGCATGTGAAATTGTTGGATTTTTTTTCATATTTTATTGTTGGTTTTATTTTTTATTTTTGTATTTTATGGTTTGTTTGATTTTTAATTTAAACTTAATTAATACCGACAACCTTTAGGGATTTTTGAACCAAATTCAAAGATTTAATCCATGAAAAGTTGACTGATATCATTTTGCTATTAATACTTAGGACTATCATGTATTTATTAATTAGCCTTCTTAGTTATTTGATCCTCATAATTTTGCTTCTCTTCCCCCTAAAGAAGGAGTCCCTAGGATATACGAATTAAAGTGCTCGTCTGTGGAATCATAGTAAACAAGTTTGAATTTCAGTCATTTAAATGAACCTTCTTATCTTCTCAGCCATGGGTTAGATAGTACCACAACCCATCTTTTACATGGATTGCTTTGGTATTAAATAACCCACAAAGGGTGATATGTCATTAAACAAAGAAATCAACCTTTCCCCTCAACCTGGGCTTAAGAACTGAACTCACAATTTTCAGGTAGATTTCAACACAAACCTCTTAACCAACTCTTTTATCCGCTCACCCACTGTCTTGTTAGATAAAGGATTTGGTTTGACATACCCTGAAAGTTACTGTCAATAAGAAAAACACCTGAAGATGGCTGATAGGACAGTGGCTGAAATGTTGAGTATAACAACTAAGATAGAGATAATAATCCAAATCAAGTTAATAACAATTAATTTAAGAAATTTTGACAGATATAATTCTAAAAATGTTTTAAAATTTTTTTAAATCCATTCAAAAAACTGGAAACTAATAAACTAAAGTTAATGAATTTTATCAACACAAATCATGGGATTGTTGACAAAGTATTTCTGGAGGAAATACCTTTTTATCAAATTAAGATATAAAATCTTAAAAATATCATTTGTCTAAATTTCAGAGATAAGGAGTTGTTCAAAAGTATCTATAGTGGAATGGGAACAGTCTACTCAATCAAATAAAAGGCTTGGTTTGAAATCCTGAAGAGACAGCCCAGTCAACTGGGGACATAGACTACACCAAGTGCATTTCCACAGAGGAGTAAGACTTCCCCAATGAGTGTCCTGGATATGACATTAAACAATCTGATGGCTCCAGTAATGGGGTATGTGGATTACCCCTTCATTGCCATTGTTCCCAGGTTCATACTGTGGTAGCACCTGTTAGGGTCCCATCTATGGGTCAAATAGACATTTGACATTTAAACTGTCTACTTTGACATTTAAAATTAGTGCAAACAAATGACTTATGCTAAATTAAAATTGTTAGAAATAGAACTGTTTGATCATTTAACTGTGTGATGTTTAATAGAATTATTAGTGATACATAGCAATACTTGGAACCATTTAATTTTGTTGACATGCTAAATTGAATTGTTAGAAATAGAATTGTTTGATCATTTAACTGTGTGTGTATGTAAAAACTGAATTTGGCATTAAATATTTTCTACAAGCAAGGGCAAGTAATCCCATGCATACACATTTGCTATCTAAGTATAGTTAAATATTATGAAATTAAAAGTAGAAAGCACTTGTTAGTTATAATTTTAATAGTACTGTAATATTTTAGCTAAAGTGAGGGAATGTGATTGAGAGTGGTTCCTAAGGTCTGGTGTTTCAGCAATATCATCACGAGGAGAGCTGGTGTGCTATGTATTGATTTTGTAACATAATTTGCCAGCTGATTTATATTTAGATATTATATGTTCCATTCAAGAAGAAATCCAAGACATTTCTGATAACATATTCAATTGATCTATAAATAAATCATGAATGAAGTAGGTAAGATAAAAAAAAAAAGTTAAGGTACATGTATGTGGAAGTATGTTGGAAAAAGAAATATATGAAAATTTATTGGTAATAGAAAAATATGAAGTTATTTTTGTGAGAGAAATATTGAATGGTTGATTTAATGGTATGTCAACCCTTGTTGGATTATCTAATGCCCAAGTTTTGTCTTTTTTATTCAAACAATTTTATTATTTCAAGCAAAAAAAATAATAATCCTTAGTAAACAATTATGGCTTCAAGTGGCTATTATTAATATTAATATTAATATTAATATTAATATTAATAATTTGCTCTCATTTATATGTCCTCAATCTAATTCGGGGTGTCCTCCTCGTGGTGTAATGGTTAAAGTGATGGACTGCGGAATCGTAGTACGCGAGTTCGTTCTCCAGTCATGCTATTATGTTCACTTTCGGGCAAATACCCTTGGGAAAGGTATGAACCCCCTTATCCTCCCAGCTATGGGTTAAATAGTACTGTTCTTCTAGGAGAATGGCTTTGGCATTAAATAACCTAAAAAGAGTTGATATGCCATTAAACAAAGAAACCAAACCAAACTAATCAATCTAATACAATTAATTTGAATACAGTAATATGGTTTCAAGTATTCCAATCTAATACTAATAATTTGCACACAATTATATGGTTTCAAGAATTTTAAGCCATTATGGTCAAGTAATTATTTCTATTTAATGATAATAATCATTTGTTTGCACAGTTTCATGTATTCTTATCTAATACTTATAATTTATGCATACTTATATGGTTTCAAGTAATTATTTTTATTTAATGATAAGAGTCATTTGTTTGCACTGAGATATATGGTTTCAAGTATTCCAATCTAATACTAATAATTTGCAAACAATTATATGGTTTCAAGTATTTTAAGTAATCAGAGGATTTCAATTAACTGATGATAATCCTTGGTAAACAATTATAGCTTCGAGTGACTATTATTAATATTAACAATTTGCTCTCATTAATATGTCCTCAATCTAACACAAGTAATTTGCACACTGTAATATGGTTTCAAGTATTCCAATCTAATACTAATAATTTGTACACAATTATATGGTTTCAAGTATTTCAAGGTATTATATGGTTTCAACTAACTGATGATAATAACAATTTGTAAACAATTACTGCTTCAACTAACAATTTGTAAATCAAATTATGAAAAATATGGTAAAATACATGAATATGAAAGTGTATTTATTATGGAAATGCAATATGGGGGGTTTGTTTGCAAATTAAAACTTTAAAAAATGCTGCAGCAAAACACAAGTAATATGGGTTGTGTGTGTGTGTATATATATATATATATATATATATATATATATATATATATATATATATATATATATATATATTTCTCAATAAATCTCTCCTTCAACTTGGATTACTTTGTTATCAATTTTTCTTTACAAACTGTCGGATTATAATCCATTATTTTCTCCCATATATATATATATATATATATATATATATATATATATATATATATATATATATGAGTGTCTTTCAATAGATAAAGGAATATTTTTTAAACGAAGCAAAAGGAATTTATTTTCAGAATTTTTTCCATAAATTTGAACTTTGTATTGTTTGGGATTGGTTAATAGCAAAAATTATTTTGATCTCACAAAAATGTTTGTTTTGAGGATATTCAATATGGCAACAAATCAAACAGAGTGCCCCAGTCTTGAACAGAAGTATGTCGTCAAACTTTTAGTGGCTTCGAAGTGCAAACCGTATGAAATTCACCAAAAAATATGTAATGTGTAAAGAGAGACATGTTTTAGCCAAAAGAATGTTTACAAATGGGCTAAATAGGAATTTTCCAAGAGTAGCCTGAGTCAAAAAACTGTTCATGGAGTGGAAATGCACTCATTATCTGGTAAAGAAAAAGTTCCTGGTAGAGCAGTCAATAAAAAAGAAGATGCTGAAATTTTTCTGGATCATGAAAGGACCCATCACTATTTATTTCCTTGAAAAAGGGGTGACAGTAAACAGTGCTTCCAAGTGTTAACTTCTTAGACAAAATTCACCTTATTTATTGAATGACCATCATATATACTGTATTGGTTTGATTTAATCCTTTTTCTTTTTTAATGATTTTTTTTCTTTCATTTTTTTGTTTCTTATATTTTCCAGTATTCCACATTCTTTGAGTATTAATTTGGTGAGGAAAAGAGATAAGTAAAGTTGGCAACCTTTGTCGAGGGTGACCCGAAGGCTCCCTTTTCAATAGCTACTACACCGAGGTGTAGGGGAGGGCACTACTCCATTCTCTGGATTGCTCCACTTTACCCTTACCTTATAATGCTGAGTGTTAAGCAAGGCAGCAACAAGTACCATTTTTTGAGTTTGTGGTATGACTCGACCTGGGATTGAACTCTGGTCTCCTGGACCATTGGCGAACACTCTACTCATTCGGCCACTAGCTGTAAATAGGTAGTAGCAGATTCTGTGATAAGATCACACTCTATTCAGCATTGTCACGTAGCATCATTGTCATAAATCATGTTTTTTTTTTTAAATAAAGAAATAATATGCATGCTTCTTACCCTTGTTATGTTTAGATTTCATTTTTTGTTGCATATTAAGTTTTTTTTTCAAGATGTTTTTCCTATATCAAAACTTGTCAGTCTGATTTTCTATTGTAGGGCAACAATGAGAAATCATCTCCCTTAGAGAACTGGAATTATGTTTAGGGTCTCAAAGGTGTTATATAACTGTCTCTGAAATCTATTCTTGACTTCTTTTGCATCTGTCTTCAAACAGTTGATTGGTTGGTTTCTTTGTTTAATGGCATATCAACTGTTTACGGTTATTTAATGCCAAAGCCATTCTCAAAGAAGAACAGTAGTGGTACTATTTAACCCATAGCTGGGAGGATAAGGGGGTTCATACCTTTCCCAAGGGTATTTGCCCGAAAGGGAACGTAATAGCGTCACTGGAGTACGAACTCGCTTACTACGATTCCACAGTCCATCGCTTTAACCATTACACCATGAGGACACCCCCTTCAAACAGTTGAGACGTTGTCTCTGAATTTTAAAGCTACTTTGCTATATTACCCACACTTGTCAAGTAAGCCTTTTTTCATTTTGTACCCCTTCCATATACTGCTTGTTCATAAAACAATACTTGTATGATTCTACTATGGGACTCATTTGTGTATTCCTTCTTTTAATATTACTATTATATATATATTATGTACAAATGCATTTATCTTGTCTTTACTTCTGTTGCATTCAATGTTAGTATATCGTGGATGTATTAATGCTAATATTGATTCTTGGAGAGGGCAGACTCAAAACTTAATATCTTCCCTACCAACAAGTTCCAATCCTTTATTGTTTTCCTTTTTGTCTTATATATATATATATATATATATATATATATATATATATATATATATATAAGATGTGTTTTAAAAGTATTGAGGCTGAAACTGTATTTATCAAGATAGAAATGAACAATCAATGAAATATTAATTTTCTAGGTATTCAACATCCTTATTCCAGTGATTTTTTTGATTGATTGAAGTACCTCTGAATCTCCTCTTTTGTAAGGTATGAAGCTATGCCCCCATATTTCTTTTAATGTACCTTATATCCTCAGATCTTATCCTTAAGATGAATTTTCTATTATGGAAACAAAAAAGCAGTTGTTCAGATAATGGGTCTACTGAGTATGGAGGGTTCTGCACTTGCACAATCCTGCGTTTTGCCCCAAACTGCAAATCAAAAAGAAATGATATTAATTCATCTTGAGAAAGTCTAGACATCTAGATATTATCCCTTTATCTTTTAAATTGTGCATATATCTTCGTTCAAATTTCAGATTTTAGAATTTAAAATAATTAAAGATTCAGTCTTTTTCTTTTTTATCACACTCCAAATATTTGTGTGTGTGTGTGTGTGTGTGTGCATTTGTTTTTTTGGTTGGTTTGGTTTTATGGCATATCAACCATTGTTGGTTATTTAATACCAAATTCTGTTTTTACATATATATTAGATATATGATTTGTAAACATATTTTGTAGATACCCACAGTTAAATGATCAAACAGTTCTATTTCTAACAATTCAATTTAGCATAAGTCATTTGTTTGCACTTGGCTTGAATGTCAAACAGTTCTATTTGACTCTTAGATAGGACCCTATCAGATACCACCACTCCGGGCCAGAGTGGACCTGGGAGAGATGGCAATGAAGAGGTACTCAGCATTCCCCAAAACTTCTTCATTACTGGAACCTCACCATCAGCTTCTTTAATGTTATATCCTGGACACCCATTTTCAGGTGAGGTCTTATTTCTCTGCAGAGATGCAGTTAGTGTAGTCTACAGCCCCAGCCAACACACATACGCACACTCACGTATATATGGATGAAAGTTTATGACAAACTCTTGGAAAATCTAGTCATCACCTCTATATCCCCTCTACTGGAAACTATCAAGTACAATCACTCTAAAAAACGGATCAATCTATTTTTAGAACTTCAGAAGACAGAGACAGAGAGACTGACAGAGACGGAGACAGAGACGGAGACAGAGACAGAGAGACTGAGAGGGACAGAGACAGAGACAGAGAGACAGACAGAGACAGAGACAGAGAAACTGAGAGGGACAGAGAGAGACTTCAGAAGATTACTCATCCACAAATCACAAGATTTAATAACAGATGTACAAATCACCTTTTGCCCAAAATTTCTAAGATATAACCTCACTTTGGTCCATCCCATAAACACAATAAAAGTACTCCCCCTGTTGGTGAGGCTTAGAATATGCCAATTGCACAGGGGTAAGGTCTCCTCTAAAGAGACGTATTAGGTATGACACTAAATTGTATCTGGATGTGGCCCTGAGGAGTATGGAGACACTCCTTCCTTTCCATCACTCTCAAGTCTATTCTGACCCAAAATAACTCTTAGAGTCTCATGTATGGGTCAAAAAGATTTGTTTGAAATTATTTTTATGAGGCAGGAATACTTGAAACCATGTTGCCATATGAAAACAATGGATTATTGTCAAATAGGAATAGTTTCTTGCAACTCTGTAATTATGCATCAATTATTGGTATTTGATAGGAATACTTGAAATTATATAACTATGTACAAATTATTAATATTAGATAGAAATACTTAAAACCATATAACTCTATAAATTATTAAAATTAGAAAGGAATACTTGAAATTATATAACTGTATAAATTATTTGTATTAGATTAGAATACTTGAAACTATTATTGAAAATTATTAGTATCAGACAGAACTATTAAAAACCATTTAAATAAGAGCAAATTATTTGTGCCTAATAGGAATAAGTGATACCACATAACTGCATGCAAACAAATTATTATAGACAAATAAAACTGTGATTTAAAGAAATGGTTTCTATAGAATGTTTATAATATGATTATAATCAAGCATTTTCAAATCAATCAAATTTCAATATTAAATAACCCATGAGAAGTTGTTGGGTCATTAAATAAATCAAATCAAATTATAAACAGATGATTTATTCTTAAATCAAATCTTTCTGACCCTCAATACACACACACACACACACACACACACACACACACACACACACACACACACACACACACACCTATGTTGTAGGGTTTGGTAATAAAAAATTTTGATATAGTTTGGTTTTAAGGCATATCAACCATTTTTGGTTATTTAATGCCATACAAATTCCTATTAGATAGAAATACTTAAAACCATACTGTATACAAATTATTAATATTAGAAAGGAATACTTGAAATTATGAATCTATGTACAAATTATTAATATTGGATTGAAATATTTGAAACCATATTAATAATTTGTATACAGTTATATGGTTTTAAGTATTTCAATCTAATATCAATAGTTTTATTAGCATTAAATAACCAAAAATGGTTGATATGCTATAAAACCAAACATATTACATAATTACATGCATATTAAATATGTGATTTGTGAACACACTTTGTAGATACTCACAGTTGAATGATCAAACAGTTCTATTTCTAAAAACTCAATTTAGCATAAGTCAACAAAGTTAAATTGTTCCAAGTATTGTCATCTATTACTAACAATTCAGTTAAACATCAGTCATTTGTTAACTCACAGTTGAATGATCAAACAGTTCTATTTCTAAAAACTCAATTTAGCATAAGTCAACAAAGTTAAATTGTTCCAAGTATTGTCATCTATTACTAACAATTCAGTTAAACATCAGTCATTTGTTAACTCACAGTTAAATGATCAAACAGTTCTATTTCTAACATTTCAATTTGGCATAAGTCATTTGTTTGCACTCAGTTTAAATGTCTATTTGACTGAGAGATAGGACCCCCTAGCAGGTGCTACCACACCAGGCCAGAGTGGACCTGGGAATAATGGCAATGAAGGGGTACTCTGACCTGGAGTGGTAGCACCTGTTGGGGTCCTATCTATAGGTCATGAATTCCTATCTAATATAACTAACAGGAGTGACCAAATTTTTTAAAATCCAGTCGGCTGGAACAGTAGAATACACTGACTGCATCTCTGCAAAGAGGCAAGACCCCCCTCCGCCGCTGCAAAGAGTGATCTGGATATGATATTAAACAATCTGATGGTACTATTTACCAACCCCTCCGCTCGGGCAGGATATGACACAAGGTCAATTTTTAAGCGGAGTTTAACAGGTTTGAATTCAGAGTTTTCCTTCTCCTAGACTAGTTGCCTAACCAAGGCTGAAGAACCTAGTCTATCCTACTATTTACCCATAGCTGGAGGGAGAATAATTGGATTCATACCTTTCCCAAGGGTATTAGTGCTATGTGAAATGCAATCAGTTTCGTCCAGGATTTGAACTCGTAACGCCGTGTTCATTTCCTACGGCGATAACGACTACACCACGGGCACCTCCACATTAAACAATCTGATGGTAAAGCTCTAGTAATGAAGGAGTTTTGGGGAATGCAGTCTGTGTATTCTACCATTCCAATTGACTGGATTAAGAAAATTTTGATCTCTCCTATTATTTATATTAAATAGGAATTCATGATGCTATATAACTGTATATGAATTATCTATATGAAGAATAGTGACTTGAAGCTATTATTGTTTAATAAGGATTATTATTATTAATTACTGGAAACCATATAATTGTGTACAAATTATTTGGATTAAGTAAAGTTACTTGAAGCTATTATTGCTTACAAATGATTATTATTATTAGTCGCTTGAAACTCTGGTATTGCTTGCCAAAAGAAATACCATCTTCATCATTAAATTAGCCAACAAGGGTTGACATGTTGTAAAACCAATCAGCCATCTAAAAAACAATTTTCATTTAAAGCTTTAATTCTTGCTTTATTCACTTTTCCATTTTATTCTTAGACTGTTAATTCCATTCCCTCCATCAAAAGCAAATACTCTCTCATACCAATGCATGACATGTCAATCCAAGAAAAAGAATCCATTCAACTCAAAGTCTTGATATGTTTGTATGTATAAAAGTATTTGTCTATTTCATCTAACCTCTGACAAGGAAACTTGTCTATCTTGGCTAAGAACCTACTAGAAAGTAGACTAGTGGAACGTTCTTAGCATTCTTTTCTCTTTTATACATGATTTAGCTGCTGATGTTACATTACCCTTTTTAATGAGCTCACCTAAATGAAATTTAGTTATATATTTGTAAACAGATCATGTTTATGAATATATATTTACCCAACCCCTCTGCACCTGGCAGGATTTTACACAACAGTAATGTTGGTTTGAATTCAGAGTTTCACTTCTACAAGACAGAAGCAAGATTAAAGAACCCTGACTGCTCTACTATTTTCTCATAGCTGAGGGGAGAACAGATAGATCCTTGCCTTTTGTAAAGTTTTAGTGCAGATTGAAACACAAACATCCACCCCCAGGATTTAAACTTGTGTCTCTTGTTACATTTCCTATTATGATAATCATTATGCTACATATTCATTCATCACCCAAATAAGTAAATCAAATATCAATCCCTGCAGGGTCTGATAGGTAAAATGATACCATGTTTAATTATTAACACTGCACATGCACTTTATTTATTTCAGGTTTTGTCTACTGTGCAGCAACTAAAGCAAGTTGGTCACTGTCTGTGAGGAAAGCAGCATCATAACACGATTCCATCCTCCAGAAATTTAAAAATAGCATGTTGTATTGCTAAGCATTCATGCTGAAAACTCAAATATGAATATTTCAGAGTGTTTGGGTGCCAATCATATTGACGAAAGCAAAACACTAATGATGGGGATATCATGCTTCCATTGATCTTCCCACATCCAACCACGAGGCCTACATCAAATGCTTGGTGGAGACAGTACTACCCTTGACCAAGACGGTGGACTATGAAGACCCTATGTCTGGCAACATAACTCTGTACCATGCAAGCAGGAGAACCCAGTCTTGGCTGTGAGAAAATATCTGTGACCACCTCACCCCTAAAATCTGGCTGTCTAACTACCCAGATTGTAATCCCCTTGATTACTATGTGGGGGGGGGGGTCATGATTGAGTGAGAGACCATCGAAACTCTGTACAACCCCAAGATGAACTGAAGACTAGGATGACAGCAGCATTTGCCAATTTAAATAAGGAGACTGTCGGAGACACTTACAAGAGAATCCAAAGTCATCCAGAGACCGTGGTTGAAGTCAATGACAATTTTTTGAAATAAAGTTAATCTATAATATTTCAACCAGCCATTGGCCAAATGAATAGAGTGTTCCCCAATGGCCTGTGAGACCGGGGTTCAATCCCAGGTTGAGTCATACCAAAGACTCAAAAAATGGTTCTTGATGTACCTTGCTTAGCACTCAGCACTATAAGGTAAGGATCAAGGGTAAAGTGGAGCAATCCAGGGAATTGAGTAGCGCCCTTCCCAACACCTCGGTGTAGTAGCTACTGAAAAAGGAGCCTTTGGGTCACCCTTGACTAAGGTCACCAACTTTACTTTTATACTATTTCAAGATATTTCCAAGTAATTTGGTAAATATATCTGATGAAGTGAGATGCCAGTGTTATTTTCATTTTTGCATAATTTTAACAACAATTGACCCATCATGTCCGATATAAACTTATAAAGCAATTTAAATAAATATGAATAGAATAAGGATTGAAAAAAAGATTGTGAACATTTAATTCAATCCTCTAAAAATGATATTAGGATTTGGGTAATGTCATATTTTGGTGTAACTATCAGTGATTTTTGTTAGAATATAATCCAGAGGCTTTTGATTTCAACTGGCACATTAAACAGAGATTGAACTATGATCCTTATTCTCTCTTATCCAACACTGAAACCACTACACTAGCTCTTGAAGACTGTAAAACTCAAGTTAACCTCTGTAATTCATGATATTCCCACAACTTGTAAGGTGTGACTACCTTTCCTATGTTTGCCACTGAAATATTGATATGTCTTTGATTTATAAAATTTGTGGTTTTTCCTTTCAACAATTTGGGATGCTGTTTCTATCAAGAGTTAGGATAAGTTCAGATTACAATATTCAATTCATGCTGAGTAAAGTGGAAAAAAACAACATTCATAATAATAATAATAATAATAATAATAATAATAATAATAAAAAACTAGTAAGTTTTATACACACACATAAACACACCCATATGTGAATACATATTCATACACTGATATATAAAGCAAAAGAGAGAGAGAAAATAAAACCTGGAAATTTGAAAAAAAAAAGAACAAATAAATCGATAAAAAAGTTACCCACACATGCACCCACACCTCCTCTCCACACACAGAGAAATGCAATGCAATACAATACAACATGCAATGCACATATATAATGCCATATAGAGTTGTGTGTTGCATTATGTTTATCATTATTCGAAATGAACACAGTAACCTGTGTTCAAATCAAATAAAGCCTTTTACATCTCACATAACACTGATACCCTCATGTAAGGCATGAACTCATCTATTTTCCTCCAACTATGTGTCAATACAAAGATAAACTCAACTCTTTAGCTTTCGCACACTAACCAGTCTATGAGAAGGAAAACACTGTATTGAAAACATCTGTTCTCTGCTTAAATATTGACCTAGGGTTACATTCTGTTTGTGGGGAAATGGTCAGATATACCATGAAACTTGCAACACACATCATACACACATGCATAATACATACTTACTCTCTTATTGTTGTGAGACCGAAACTTATCTGCATCATGGACTATTCCAGCACTATATTACTATGTGAGATAACACTCTCAGGGAGCAGTATCGTAATACTGTAGTATTAGCAGGAGTACTATTAGTACACAGCCGTGTACAACAACCAATATTGGACACCACCGGATAGCTAGCTCTGCTTACCTTTACACTATCCTTTGTAACCTTTTGTTAATATATCTTTCTTACCTCTAACCTGTGTTCCGTGTTTTCCTTCCGTGGTCCCAACCTTGGGTCCACATCAGTGGCAACGAACTTGTATACACACAACATATACAAATAGTTTGACTTGGTTTATTTGTTTCATGGCCCATCAAAATTTGATTAATCTATATATACTTGAATGTAGTCATAACTAAATTTTCAATGTTTCATTGCACCTAATTCATTTGTCTATGATTATTTGTTTGCGCACAGTTATATGGTTTCAAGTATTCCTATCTAATACAAATAACACAGTTATATGGTATCAAGTATTCCTATCTAATACAAATAACTTGCACACAATTATATGGTATCAAGTATTCCTATCTAATATAAATAACTTGCACACAATTATATGGTATCAAGTATTCCTATCTAATACAAATAACTTGCACACTGTTGTATGGTATCAAGTATTCCAATCTTATACAAATAATTTGCACACAGTTATATGGTTTCAAGTATTCCTATCTAATACAAATAACTTGCACACTGTTTTATGGTTTCAAGTATTCCTATCTAATACAAATAACTTGCACACTGTTTTATGGTTTCAAGTATTCCTATCTAATACAAATAATTTGCACACAGTTATATGGTTTCAAGTATTCCTATCTAATACAAATAACTTGTATGCAGTTGTATTGTTTCAAGTGTTCCAATCTTAGTCTAATAATTTTCAAACCAATCTGTTTTATCCATAGATGGGATCCCTATATGTACTAGCACTCCAGGTCAGGGGGAACCTGGGAGTTATGGCAATGAAAAGTGACTTCACACTTCACAGAATTCCAGAACTGTAGCCTCACCACTGGATTAGGATTTTTGTGTCAAATCCAGGACACCTCTTTTGGTGGGGGACTTACGCCTCTGCAGATGACGCAGTTGTCATATTCTAAACTCTATCAGGGCAATAGTAGTTCTGGTAACATATACTTGATAATTTTTGGTATACTAATAAACATGTTTAGTAAATATTTGCAATAAAGTTTTCAGACTTTGTGACATAACAATACCAAGTTGGTTGTTTGGGTTTTTTGTGGCATATCAACCATTGTAGGTTATCTAATGCCAAATCCATTTTTATACAAATTAACACTTCCATTTCAAACAACTCAGTTAAGCATAAGTACACAGTTCAACTGTCAAAAACATTTCCATTTCAAGCTATTCAGTTTAGTCAAACAGTTCTTACTAAAATAATTCAGTTTAGTATATTTATAGTTTTTCTTTACACACAGTTAAATGTCAAAACAGATCTATTTCAAACAATTCAGTTTAGCATACAAAAACAGTTCTATTTCAAACAATTTAGTTTAGCATTGGTATTTAGTTTAAATGTCAAAACAGTTCTATTTCAAACAATTCAATTAAGCATAAGTACAGTTTCAATGTCAAAACAGTTCTATTTTAAACAAAGTTTATGTTTGTTTGGGTTTTATGGCATATCAACCTTTGTAAGTTATTTAATGCCAAATCCATTCTTATACAAATGAACAGTTATATTTCAAACAATTCATTTTAGCATTAGTACACAGTTTAATTGTCAAAAACATTTCTATTTCAAGCTATTCAGTTTAGTCAAACAGTTCTAATTCAAACAATTTAGTTTAGTATAAGTATAAATTTTGTTTACAGACAGTTAAATGTCAAAACAGTTCTATTTTGAACAATTCAGTTTACCATAGTACAGTTTCGATGTCAAAAACTGTTCTATTTAAAACAATTCAGTTTAGCAAAAGTACTCACTTTACAGGTCAAAACATTTCTATTTCAAGCAATTCAGTTTAGCATAAGTATGCAGTTTAGTTCTATTTGACCCATAGATAGGACCCTATCAGGTGCTACCACTCTGGGCCAGAGTGGACATGGAAGCAATGACATTGAAGGGGTGCTCTACATTCCCCAATGCTCCAGCATTACTGGAACCTCACCATGAGATTGTTTAGCATCATATCCAGGACACTCATTGAGGGCGGGTGTTACCAGCTTTGCAGAGGTGCAGTGAGTGTATTCAATACACTGAGTTAAATGTTAAAACAGTTTTATTTCAGATGATTCAGTTTAACATAAGTACACATTTTAGATGTCAAAACAGTTCTATTTTGAGCCATTCCATTTAGCATAAGTACACAGTTTAAATTCAAAACAGTTCTATTTTATGCGATTCAATTTAGCATAAATACGCAGTTTAAATGCAAAAAACAGTAAACTCTCAAAAGTTTTATTTGAATGTATATGATATATGATATAGGACCCTATCAGGTGCTACCACTCCAAGCCAGAGTGGACCTCGGAGTGATTGCAATGAAGGGGTTCTCTGCATTCCCTAAAGCTCCAGCATTACTGGGACCTTGCCATTAAATTGTTTAGTGTCATATCCAGGCGGGGGGGGGGTTCTTACCCCTCTGTAGAGGTGCAGTCTGAGTATTCTACAGTCTAAGTTGACTGGGCAAATAACAATACCAAATAGACATTTGTACCAATATGTGCTCCAATGTGTTAATAGTTGTAGTGCTACATCTTAAATAGTAGTCGGACCCTGTTATAACCTCACCATGAGAAAAATTGACAAACACACAAAACACTGTCTTAGTTAACTAACACAAACATTTATTCCCTACTACACTTTTTAATGAGCTACTGGGAGAAAGAAAGAGATAATGAAAACTAAGTAGCCACAATTAGATGTACGAAGAGAAACAACATGTCATGAGGAGAAAGTGAAACCAGACAAAGACCTTGAATTTTCTTTCTGTATTTTCTTGTAGTTCTAAGTGTTTGTTAGCTGGTTTCTTCACAGGTTTGCATCTGGTATGAGACCCCTTTTTCTGAGCCCACAGCCAAAATGGGGCTCATAAATTTTCATCTGTCCTTACATCTTCATGGTTAGTGTTCAACTTATGTCTTTACCTTGTCTGGCAGCAGACTGACTTTCAAGCCTGATATATCAGCTTACATTTTTAAATACCATAGTTATTCACCAGTGACTGGCTGACCTACATCCAGTGCCTTGGCCTAAGTCACTCAGAGGTCAGCTAGCTGTTTCTGTAGATTCACTGTCTGCTTTTCACCTTATTTTTCTTCTCTCTCTCCTTCCCCAGGAATTATCTTCCCACTATCTTTATAACTTGGACCTACTATATCACATTACAACAAAACTTGTTGATACAATAATTATTTGTACTTTATTCAAGATGATATATAATGAAAATTTCATTATATGACTGTGGGACTTTACCTTCCAAAGTTGGTAACCCCTGAAATCATTGGGTCCCAAAGTAATTGACTGAAGAACACCATTTCCAGTCCAGGAATTGTTATGTTTAGCATATTTTTCCTCATCTCCTGCCTCATCTTGGTTTGGCCCCTTATCTGTTTAGGCCCCTCAAATGGCATTTATCCAAGAAGTAGTTCTACACAGATGATGCAGTTATTGCAGTGATTTCTCAGGTTGCTTGATGCCACATTTTTTGAAGTGGATATTTATGTGTTCATTTATTGATGGGGAAAATTGCATTAATGTCTATGGTAACATATGCTCAATATTTGTACTATGCTTTTGGGGCATCCTTTTGCATGCATTTGCCCTACCCTTCCACATGACTTTTCTCAGCACAAATTTTCCTTCTAGACTGGTTGCTAAACCAAGGTTAAAGAGTCTGTCTGACCTACTATTTACTCCTAATTGGAGAGAGAATAGCTGAATGTATACCTTTCTTGCCAGAATTAGCACAATGTGAAATACAAACAGTTTTCTTCAGGATTTGAACGCAGGTTGCTATGTCCATTTTCTGCAATCATAACCATTACATTATGCAACATCCCTTGTAGATACAATGATGTTTTGCATTGCGTACAATTGATTTGTCTATTACTTCTGTTTCCACTGATTATAAAAACTAACAGTTTGGTTAATTTATCTTTTGAGATTTAAAATCACAAAACACAAGCTGAGATGAGACCAGATATTGTCAATAGGCTTGACGTATCAAACAGTAATACAGAGAATGAACTTTATAAACTCACAAATGGTTCATCAATGTCCTGCGTCAAATATCCAGTTTTCAGCATTTAGAGACCGAATCACAAAATGGATGTTTCCAGCTGGCAAAACTTCAAATTAAAACAGCTGATACAGATAAGGCTTTTTGGAAGATCTATTTTTCATGGAATGCAATGTCTAATTGCAATATATTTCCAACAGGAGACTGTTTATGGCTTTTACCAAGAAGGCAATCCAACAGAAAACTCACTTATTATTTTCCCCTGGATATTAAGTATATATACTTAGAGCCTGCCTGATGGTTTAGATAATAAGGTATTTCTCACTCTTACAAGAAATCAGGACGCACAGGTGGCATAATGGTTAGTGTCTTAGAAAAGGGACTTGGCTGTTCATATCTTATTTTGCACCAATTCCCTTAGTAATGGCATCAATCCATCTTTTTTCTCTCTAGCAATGGATAAATAGTTGGATAGACTAAGTTCTCTACCCTTGATATGGGTCACTGGTTCCAGAGAAAAAAATCTCCAAATTCAAAACCCTACCTGCATAGCAAGGTAACTTTGCATAGTAGGGCTGTAAAACCAAGAGCTGGAGCCCTTGAAGCAGTCTGATGTTGCATTCATCCTCATTCTGGCAACTCTTGTTGCAACATTGATACTAAGTTGTATAACATCTCCCCATTCTTTTGGACAATTTCAGCACTATTTAAAGGGGAGACCTGCTGTATGAGCAACTGCCAGTCATTCATACAACCTTGCCCTGGGCCAGTGCCAAGATTGATGGCGTCTCACATGACTAATTAATTCTATAACATGATATGAATAGTAATCAATGTTAAAAACTTCAATAAAAGCCAATATTTCAAATGATGGGTGATGGTTGATGAGCACTTCATATTAGGGTGTTTGGTGCAATGTAACTCTCCCTCTCCTCTTGGTCTTGAGCCAGATAAAGACAAATTTTGTAAATATCAATAACATTCTAAATGGTAAATACATATATGCCATAACTGAGTAGGCACCTGCCCTAGAACAATAGTCAATTATTTTGTTTCATCTGGTCTTGCTCCAGTCAACGCTGAGCTTTGTAAATATCAAGATACAGTCAATTGTATGTTTTATCTTAATGGATAAGAGTCAGTGATAGAAAAGGATAATGTCTCGAGAAAAAACCAAAACATTATATATTGACTCAGGGTAATCTCATTTTTTCAATTCAGCCTTGTGCCAGTCTATGCAATGATTAATAAATATATGTAGTGAGAAATGTATTTTTCTAAATTAACAAACCCTTAGATGTACAAAGCTTGGCATGAAATAAAAGAAAGAAAGAAAGAAAGAGATGGATAGAAGATAGAATCAAATGGAAAAGAAGGAAAGAAAAATATGCAGAGAAAAGAAATAAACAGGTTAAAAGAAAAGTAAAGAAAAGGAAAGAAAGAAAGACAGAAAGAAAGAAAGAATCAAATGGAAAAGAAAGAAAAATATGCAGATTAAAGAAATAAACAGGTGAAGAGAAAAGAAAAGAAAAGGAAAGAAAAGAAAGAAAGAAAGGTACAGACAAAAAAGAAAGGAAGGAAGGAAGGCATAATGTCATAAAATAAAGTATATCCCCCTCCCAAAAAATGCTTAATTGCTATCAAGAAGCATTTTAGATCAGTGTTCATATTTGACTAAATGTTTCACTTTTTATTTGCTTTGACAAGTGGACCAATCATTATAGAGCAATAAAAACATAAACCTGATTTTCAAGGCAGCCATATTGGTTTTGTTTATTTATTGATAGATTTATTTATTATTCTTATCTGTTCTTCTTCTTCCAACCCCAATACTAAAAGCTGCAAATATAAGTCTCCTGTGGTATTGTAGGTTGAGTATCTGATTGAGCTCTAGGCTTTTCTACCTGAATCCATTGACTAAGAGATTTACATGTTTCTCGGTAGCATTTTTTATACCCACTATCCTTAACTGTTAGAATGGAATACATTACTATCTTCCCTGTCATGAGTATATTAGTATATTTGTAAAAGCTGTAATACTCTAAGGTCATGAATTTTGGAGATATTTGCTCTTTTTTTCCAGATTTTTAAGTCTACAAGTTAACCATTTAAGCTTTGAGTCTACATTTAGCCTCCTCTCTTTGGGAATGATTTTTGTACTGGTAAAACACATCGACAATGTGCTGGGGGAAAATAAAAGTACCACTGGTATGCTGGTGTAACAGCTTTGAAGAATTGAGGGTATTGTATTGTATGTATTTACTCAAGCCCTCCACCACCAGCAGGATGTGATACAAGGTTAATTTTTGAGCAGAGTAAAGCTGATGCAAATTTAGAGTTTTCCTTCTCCTTGACTGGTTGCCATAAAAAAGCTCAAGAACTCAGTCTGCTCTACTATTCATTCATAGCTGGGAAGAAAACAGAGAAATTCATGCTTTTCCACAAGGAATTAGCTTGAAATGAAATTCAAACAGCCTCATTCAGGACTTGAACTCGGGTCGCCAATACAATTTCTGAAGACAATAATTGTTATTCTAAGCTTGCCTCTAAATTGTATTTTACGTGAGAACTAAATCTTTTTTTTCTTCTGTCATGTGTGTCAGCATATTCAGGACAGCATGACCTAAAGTAAATTATATTTATGGTCCAATCTAGATATTTAGATATTTATCTGTGCCTCCAGGGAGGCAGGGGCCTTGCATGCCCCTTTGTCTTTTGGCTGGGTGGGCACGCAATGGCCATTGACCAGCAAGTATAGCACTGGACCTTGTTGTCCAGTTTAAGCTATAATCAGGCATCCATGCCTGGACCCATGTTTGGGTCCATGTTCAGTTCGGCTCATCAGGCTCACATTGCTCTAAGTGAGCCGATGACCAGCAAAGTCCAGCAGGGTTCAAGCCTTGGCTTAGCTCTTGTACCCGACTTTCCCCTCCCCTAATCCCCACTTTAAGCTGACCATCGGGTCATTGACCTTGTGTTAAGTCCTGTCTGGTGGGAGGCTTTATTTGTCTCTGCCTCCCACCAAGCAGGATTTGAAACAAGGTCTTTTTTATAGTGGGGATTTAGGGGAGGGGGAGGTCACACACAAGCTGAGACTTATACTCTGCTGGTCAATGCTGGTCATAGGATCACTAAGTGTAATCTATCAAATATGTAACAAACACTTAGGTTTTATGCAGCTACAGAAAAATAGCCACTGGAATGTGTGTTTGTTTATAATTTTGTTTCTGCTAGTAAAACTTATTTTTAGTATGACTTTGTTGTAACATTTTTGTGTGAATGTGTCTGTGTAAATTTTATGCTTCAAAACATTGTGTAAATTATATGAATTCTTATTTTTAGACAATATGAACCAGATAAAAAGTTGAACAAATATCAAATTTAGTTGCTACAAATTCTAAAAAGTCAATGTGTTTTATACATGAGATTTTTTTCAAGAATTTCGAAGCCCAAAAATAAATGATGCATATTATACAAAAGTACATTTTATGCATGAATAATTAGGGTAGTAATTTACTAAGCTTTTTTTTTGCTTAGATGTGGCACAAGGCCATATGAATGGGGCACTCAATGAGACTTGAACTCACTCCTGTAGGTTTGCTAGTCTAGCTTGCTAACCATTAAGCAACCAGAGGCACCCTGGAATAATTAGGGTTGTAATTTACTATGCTTTTTTTTTGCTTAGATGTGGCACAAGGCCATATGAATGGGGCACTCAATGAAACTTGAACTCACTCCTGTAGGTTTGCTAGTCTAGCTTGCTAACCATTAAGCAACCAGAGGCGCCCCGGAATAATTAGGGTAGTCACTCTAAGACTGGCTTAGACCAGGGATTCTCAAAGTGATTCATATCATATAGACCCCTGGGAGTGAATAAAATATTTGTAGTATGAATAAAAACATAAAATCCACAGGTGGTGAATTTCTTTTTTTTGGAAGCCCTGGTTTTTTTAGTCTATTATTTCATTGTTCAGGTAAACAATCAATTTATGAGGCATTAGATAACGGTAGAATCATTCTGTGGGTGGATGGGTTATCATTGTTTTTACTCGTAAATTTGCTTCTATTTTTTGTATTCACTTTGTTTAAACTTTATTTGTATTTTTTTAAATTAATTTTGAATAAATTTATTTTTTTGTATTATTTAATAAAAATTTTTTCATTTTTGTGCTTATTTTTTGTATTAATTGTATTTTTTGTATTCATTTTTTATATTAATTTTATTTGTATTTTTGTTTTCCTTTTTTTGCATTATTTTTACTTGTGGTTTATTCATAATTTTAAATGTACAATGTTGCCTGAAAAGTTATCAGAATTTAGAATATTCTCTGAACAAAAATTTCAGCTCATTAAGTTAAAAAAACACTCAAGAAAATGTTTTAAACCTTATTTACTATTTTCTTCCACTACCACTGTAAGTGGGTGTGATCTTTTTTTTGTATGTTTTTTGAGGGTGAATTTTTTTTTCTGCATGTATATTTGTTGCGCTTGTGCTTGTATGTGCGTATATGTGTGCTTTTTACAAGTTTTTGTATATTCATTTTTTTGTCTCTTTTTTCATATACATGAGTGTTTTTTTATGTGTACATTTTTGTGTGTGAGTTTTTGGTATATTTTTGTATGTGTGTGTGTGTGTTTTACATATGTATTTTTGATGTGTGTGTGTGAGCATGTGTGTATAAACATGTGTGTGTGTGTGTGTGTGTGTGTGATTTAGGTGTGTGTGGTTTAATGTATATATATATGATTGCAGGTATGCAAGCCAGCATTTTCTTTTATATAGATACAATTTTTCAGTCCAGTGAATGACTTCAAAGGTAGATCATGAACATATTTTGTGATGCTCTGTGATATCATTCAGTCCTTCAATCTAGCCTTCAATCTATCTCTTCAGAGAGGAAGGTAGAAGAAAAAATGTCATAAAATCAATATATTGGGTCAAAACGTTTTTTTTCAGTCTATAAAGTATAAATATAAAACATTTTTTTAAAATTTTCAATTTCATTTTATCAAATGTTTTGTTCTATTATCTTCTGTCATCTTTCAGTCAACTTCATTATTCTATTTGCCAAAAACTTTTTATCTTTCTTGACAAAGAACTGCACTAGATGCCTTCTTTCAGGGAATTAAAGAGGCAAACATCAATTGATAAAATCAGAAAAAATGGCTTCGAGCTGATAAAGAAAAGAAGCAGAAGGTACCCCACAAAAACAATTACCGACACCGACTATGCCGATGACAGTGATACTGGCGAATACACCCAACCAGGCCGAAACTCTACTACATAGTTTGGAATGAGCCACTGCAGGCATTGGCCTCCATGTCAATGCACACAAAACTGAATATATGTGCTATAATCAAACCGGCGACATTTCCACACTAGGCGGAGCCTCTCTGAAACTGGTAGACAAGTTCACCTACCTAGGTTGCAGTGTCTCATCAACCGAAAAAGACATCGACACGCGGCTAACGAAGGCATGGACAGCTATCGATAGGCTATCGATCATATGGAGATCTGACCTGACCAATAAAATGAAATGCAGTTTCTTCCAGGCAGCAGTCGTATCAATACTGCTGTATGGATGCACTACTTGGACGCTAACTAAACAGCTGGAGAAGAAGCTGGACGGCAATTACACAAGAATGTTGCGAGCAATATTGAACAAGTCCTAACGGCAACACACAACAAGGCACCAACTATACGGCCACCTGCCTCCCATCACAAAAACTATCCAAGTTAGACGAACCAGCCATGCAGGACACTGCTGGAGAAGCAGGGATGAGCTCATAAGTGATGTACTCCTATGGACCTCCACATATGGCCAAGCAAAAGCAGGACGACCAGCTAGAACATACATCCAGCAGCTATGTGAGGATACGGGATGTAGCTTTGAATACCTGCCGGAGGCGATGAATGATAGGGAGAAATGACGAGAGAGGGTCAGGGATATCCATGCTTGCGGAACGACATCATGATAATGATGAAGATCTGGAGACAGGCACCAGATCTTAAAATTTTCCCTGATCAAAACTTTCGTTCCATTTATTTTGTTGAAATAAAAAAATTAGTTTTCTAACAATAACTTTAATGCACCATATATTTATTTTCTTCCATAATTTTTCAGCTTAGTCGGCTGAGACTGCAAAATACACTGACTGCATCTCTGCAGAGGTGTAAGTCCACCCACTTCATCTCCAACAAGTGTCCTGGATATGACACTGAACCATCTAATATTGAGGTTATAGTTTTGGAGCTTTGGGGAATGTGGAGTATCCCTTCATTGCAATTACTCCTAGGTACACTCTGGTAGTAACTTTTAGTTCATTTGATAAGCTTTGGCCAAGTTAATGATCAACATCAACTATATATATATATATATATATATATATATATAGACAGATAGACAGATATATATATCTATATGAATTTTAGTACAACTTTTTTTTTCTCTTTTTCTTTATATATATATATATATATATATATTTTATCACCTATAAATAAGTAAACTCTAGACAATTTTTTAAATAAGAAGTTAATTTTCATCTTAACAAACAATACTAAGATTTCATTGTTTCCAGTGGTTCATTGTATAATCAAAAGATATATTATTAGGTATTATTTATTACCAAACTCCACGGCAATGAAACTCGCAAACCAAAAATATGAATATGTTGCAATCCAAAAATAAGTACATTGCATATATATTTGCACAATTTTATTTTCATTTACTGAGTTTTAGTACTGTAGAGTTTGGTAATAAATAATATCTAATAATATCTGTTTTAATTGTATAATGTTCCAGTAAAATTTTTTAAAATCCTTGTATCTTCAGTAGAGAAGAAAATGAAATTTTACTAGAAATTGTTGGGAGTTTACTTATTTATGGAGGATACAGTAGATGGGTATTGTGTAGAGAAGTAAAGTCTTATATGGTGTGAGGTATTGAGTGGGAAAGGTCAGAAAGCAGATGTTATGTTGTTGATCTTTTCTTTTCTGTCCACTTTTATGGATAGATGAATATCGTTCTCCCCTTTCTCTGTGACACAAACCTTACACTCCTTGGTAGGTAGATATTACAGTATTGATTCATAAAAGACAGAACACTCATTATTATGAAACAAATACATTGTATGAGTGGATCTTTTGGAGAAGCTCTCAAAACCGATTTTAAAAATGGTAACAGCCTTTTCGGTACTGCTATTTCAAGTATCCTAATTAAATACAAGAAAATAATTCAACACTGCGTATTCTGTTGTTTAAATGCCTGAAAAACATATCCTGAAGGAACAAACAGTGAAATAAAAGAAGATAAAAGAAAGCATTCATCTTTGTCTCCACAAGGAATCAGTGTAAAGCAAGCAGGAGTAACAGGGAAAACGATGAATATAACTTGGCATTCGTCTGTCAAAAAATATTAGACGTCTGCCACAGATTAAGCGTGTTGTACTTATAAGCTTAGAAGCATGACACTAACAAGATTACCTGGCTCTGATTAACTTAGAAGATCAGAGTAATATTATCTTGAGTGTTTTTTTTATTAAATAAAGCATAGTCCATTATTACAGCTAAATAGTATTTTTTTTATCTTTAGTTTTAGTTTTAGTTACTTTATTAACACTAGTAGTATTAGTAGGACTATAATCTTGAATTTTTACAAGATGAAGCATTGCAAGCCATTATTGTTAAATAGTATTTCTTTCATCTTAACAGTACAGTAGGATGGGGCTGTAGAATACGCCAAATGTATCTTTGTATAGGAGTAAGACCCTCACCTAACGAGCATCCTAGATATAACACAAAATCATTTGATGGTGAGGCTCCACTCTTGGAGGTCTGTAGAATGTGGAGTACCCATTCATTGCCATTACTCCCAGGTCTACTCTGACCCAGAGTAGTAGTACCTGTTAGGGTCCCATCAGTGGGTCAAATAGAAATATTTAATCATTTGCTATACTTGAAACCATTTAACAGTGTGCAAGCAAATGACTGTTAAATTGAATATAATCTTGATTTTTTTTATGAAGCATTGTCAACCATAATTTTTGACTGGTGTTTCTTTCATTTAAATTTTAGTTGTTTTTCATTTACAAATTTGAAGGTATTGGATATTACTGAATAAACAAAAAAGCTATTGCCAAATATTCCAAGCTTTGTACAACGGTTGAGCCCATTTTACTGGCTTTTCCAAGTTGATATATGGTGAAATCTGGGTTTAGCCATTTGTATCATTTGCTAAGCACTTTGAACATAAAACATAGTGATTTTTAGTTGAAACTCTCAAACCTCCAACCTAATATTCATGATCTCAACATCCACCAAACCCATTGTTCAATTCAGAAGATAATTTAGGAATTAAAGGTGCATTTGCATTTATAGAAGACTGATTCTTTTCTTTAAACAAAATTGTATTAAAGTCTAATGAATTAGTTATTTTTTGCAATATAAACAGAGTTATGTTTGGTGAATATTTATGAAACGTCTTCACTACTGGCAGGATGTGACACCAAGTCAATTTCTTAAGTAAAGCTGATTTGAATTAAGAGTTTTCCTTCTTCTAGTCTGGTTGCCTAACTAAGGCAAAAGAACTCTGTCAGCTCTTCTATTAATTCATAACTGGGAAGAGAACAGATAGATTCATGCCTTTCCCAAGCTGTGAAGGTCTGTGTAGGACCAGCTATTTTTGGGATGAGCTGATTACAGAAGAATGGCACATCAAAGGACTACTGATTCTCTGTAACAACACTCCTCAAGTTTTTTTCTTCTTCAAGGCTGGTTGCTATACCAAACCTCAGTTTGCCCAACTATTCACTCATAGCTGGAGGGAGAAAAGATGAATACATATCTTTTGTAAGTGCATTAGCATGAAATGATATGCAAAAAGCCTTGTCCAGAATTTTAAAATCAGGTCACTGATTTCATTTCTGATAATGATAACCATTAAGCTAAATACACCTATTTTTGGTGAGTATATAGAATGTTGCACTTGCACAACTCAGTGTTTCACTCAAAAACCTGCTTTTTAAAAGGTATAGTGACTGGCTCCCAATTTTTTTTCACATTGGCACTAACACATCTAGATGTATAGATATCATCTCTTCATTATATCAGTTGCTTAACAATGCACACATCTTCATTTACACTTTACAATGAAAAATACATCAAGCTTCAGTCTCAATATTTTGGTTCACCCCTACATTTCACAAATATGAATCCTGTGATGCACACATAAATTTTCCATCTACTAAACTTAACTAAGTTTTGGTTCTGTCTCTGCAGAGTCTGCACAATTGATCAAAAAGTTTCAGAAATTTTCGTTTAAAAAATCTTTCTTATGCCCTGTGTATCACTATGGCTAGTTATGAAACAGAGTTCAGGAAGATTTGGACTCATGCCTTCCACATGTGCATTCAGTACTTGTCTCTTTTGTTAACATCCTATCTTTGGCTTACGGGACGAGCAATTATCTCCCCCTGGAGGAAGAGGGAGCAGTGAGGAGAAGAAGGAGGAGAAAGGGGGTTGACCACTTTTTAGAGGGATCTCTTCGAGACAAGTCGCACGTGTTAACTCTAAAATAAAATATATATATTTATCCTATTCTTGCCTGGACCTTATTTATCTTAATTAACATTTGGTAGCAGAGACCAACACCTACGGCAAAAAAAAAAAAAAAAATGAGTTCGAGACTATTTGAACCACCGCTCTTAAACCCAGAATTTTACGATTCATGGAAGCGAGAAATTCAGCTATGGCGGCTAGCATCAAATATTTCTCCCTCTCGCCAAGCACCGGCGGTTTTTATCACTTACAGGCCAAGCTCGGACAGCTATATTAGAAATGGACATTTCCCTACTAAATGCTGAAGATGGAATGGACAAACTAGTTGAAAAACTTGATACCCTTTTCCTGAAAGACAAAAACCAGACTCCGTTTATTTGTTACGAAAACTTTGAGAACTACCACCGGGAATGTAACACTTCCATTAATGACTATTTAATCCAATTCGACCGACACGTAGCGAAACTCAGAGAATTTCAAATAAATTACCCGAACCGGTATTAGCTTACCGTGCTCTGAAATCTGCCCACCTCAGTCCCGAAAATGAGAGGTTAATCAGGGCAACAATAAACAACCTCACCCTTTATGATATGGCCCAACAATTAAAGAAAATCACGCGTGGGAATTTAACCCTGATAAACACCTCACAGCAGCAATCTATTTCTGTCAAAAAAGAAATGGACATCACCTTTAGCCGAGATGACACACATTCAAAAGATGACCAAATTCTATACGGTAGGCAAGCGTACAATAAACCTCCCTTGCCCTTCCACTTTTCTAGTTGTAGCACTAACAACAGAAGAGGACCTCGTAAATTTAACGACCGATATTCAAATCGACAAAGCCCAGATTGCTACATCTGTGGATGCAAATTTCACGATTCCAACAAATGCCCTTACTTAAAAACTAATAATACTACTACACAAGAAAATATGGTATTATTAAATGAATATAAAAATGACTGCCATAATGAGACTGGAAGTTGTGAAGAAGTTGCAAACATAGTGTTGCTTAATTGAGAGAAGCTTGATAATTAATTCCTTCTCGGACAGACAATAAACTCTGCTATCTTGGACTCAGGTGCAAGTACCACCGTATGCGGAAAGAAATGGCTCGATTGCTTTCTTGAGACTTTGCCTGAGTACTCAAAAAAAAAATCCCCTACGAAGAAGGAACAAAGTGCTTTAAATTCGGAGATGGGTTAAAAGTAAAATCATTAAGAAAGGTAACTCAACCTTGTGTTATCGCAAAAATGAATGTTAAAATAATAAGTGATGTCGTTAACGCCGATATCCCTCTGTTATTAAGCAAAACGGCAATGAAAAGAGCTCGGATGACCCTCAACTTTAATAATGACACAGCGGAAATGTTTGGCAAAAGAATTAAATTACTGTGCACCACGTCTGGTCACTACCATGTCCCCATATCCAGACCTCCACCGGACCGGGGTAAGTTACGACATATTTTATTTCTAAATAACATTGATAAAAAAGGCAAGGTAGAAAAATTAAAAATTGCCACCAAATTACATAAACAATTTAGCCACACCAGTGCAAAAAAAATTATGTGATCTTGTTAAAAGTACCGGTTTAAAAGATGCCGAGTTTATTGACATCTTGATGAAACTTCCCCTTACTTGTCAGACCTGCATCAGGTATAAAAAACCTGCACCCCGACCTGTTGTAGGATTTCCCCTGGGCACTCACTTCAACCAGACTGTAGCTATGGACATAAAGGAAATTAAACGACATAAAGTACTACACTTGGTTGACCATGCAACAAGATATAGTGTTGCTGTCAGACTTCCAAGTAAGGAAAGTACTGATATCCTAACTGCTATCTTCAAACACTGGATTGCATATTTTGGTGCTCCGGGAGCCTTTCTTACTTATAATGGCAGGGAATTTGACAACCAATTCTTTCGAGACATGGCTCAAAACTTGAACATTGTAGTTCGTACCACCGCTGCACAGTCTCCTTGGAGCAATGGATTAAATGAAAGGCACAATGGTGTTCTGGGAGAAATGGTTATGAAGACGTTAGAAGATGCTCGGTGCAATTTTGAAGTTGCTCTATCATGGGCTGTCAATGCCAAGAATACACTTCACAATTCACATGGCTACATCCCTAACCAGCTGGTTTTTGGAAAAAATCCTAACCTGCCTTCTCTTTTGAATAATCAACTTCCTGCACTTGAAGGTGTCAGTAACAGCGAAATTGTCACTGACAACCTCAATGCTATGCATGCTGCAAGAAAAGGTTTCATAAAGTGTGAAGCCTCTGAAAAATTGAGACGAGCCGTCCGTCATCAGGTTAGAACCAGTATAACTGATCTATACAAAAATGGTGACCTTGTTCTTTATAAAAGAAATGAATCTAATAGATGGCTTGGTCCTGATGCCGTCATAGGCTGGGATCACAAACAAGTGCTGGTCAAACATGGAGCCACATATGTCAGAGTACATCCCTTACGCTTGATTTTATATCCCGACACACACCATGACACTAGTGAACCAGTAAAACATCATAGCCAAAATAATGTAACCACAAACGGTTATGTTCCAATAGATGATGGGAATGAAACTGATGATAATCCTGAACAGTATGCCTGTGACAAATCACCAAAAATAGTCACAAAATCTGTATAACTGCCCAAACCAGGCCAAACTATAAAATGCAAGTTCACCAATGATAAAAACCACAAATGGAGAAAATTGAATGTGATCAGTAGAGCTGGTAAAGCTACTGGTAAAAACAAATATTTAATGAATGTTGCTATGGAAGAAGGAGATCCATTCTGGCTGGATTTTGAGAATGGGGTCTTGGAATGGGAAACAAATGAAGATGACCGAACTGCCACCAATGAAGGCCCAAAAGTAAGTCTTTTGATGGACTCATCTAATGACCAACTTGACAAAGCAAAGAAGGGAGAACTCCAAAGTTGGGTTGAACATCAAGTTTACACACAAGTGCCAGATCGGGGCCAACCAAAAATACTCACAAGATGGGTCTACACTAACAAGGAATCTAACGGCAAGCAAACTTTTAAGGCCAGACTTGTTGCCAAAGGCTTTCAAGACAAAGATGCCTGCAATGTTAGAAATAATTCCCCAACATGTTCTAAGGAAAGTTTACGAGCAGTCTTAGGAGTTATGTCAGCAAATGGCTGGGTATGCAAATCCATGGACATTAAAACTGCATTTTTACAGAGCAAGAAGTTAGATCGACCCATCTACCTTCTTCCTCCCAAAGAAGCTAATGTACCTACTGGCTACATTTGGAAATTATCCAAATGTGTGTATGGTCTGACTGATGCATCTCGATTCTGGTACTTAACACTCAGAGAGGAACTAGTAAAGCTAGGAGTCACACCATCAAAATATGACCAGGCAATTTTCATTTGGCATTTTAAAAACAAGCTCCAAGGCATAATAGCCACTCATGTTGATGATTTCTGCTTTGCTGGGTCAGAAGCGTTTGAATACCAAGTCATTAATGAACTTCGTAAACTTTTCAAAATAAAATCTGAAGAAGTGGCTAAGTTCCAATATATTGGATTAGAAATAAAAAAATCCGATAGTAACATTAAGATTGGACAAGATGAATATACAAAGAAACTTAGGCCTATTCCACTGCAGAACAGAAGAAAACAAGAAGACAAGCTAACACCAACTGAGATCACCGAGGCCAGGCAGCTAATAGATCAGCTCAATTGGCTAGCCACCCAAACAAGACCTGACCTCAGTTTTGATGTCAGTGCACTAAGTGCAATATTAAAACAGGAAAATGTGGAATGTATTAGACAAATCAAACGGACTATAAAAAAGGCAAAAAAAGAGAAATCACAAATTCATATCCCAAACTTGGGTAACCCTAAACTGTTGCAAATTATAGCATACAGCGATGCATCTTTTGCTAACCTAACTGATGGTGGATCACAGGGTAGCTACATAATCTTTTTAGTAGGCAACAATAACCAATACATGCCCATAGCCTGGCAATCCAAATGCATCAAAAGAATAGTTAAAAGCACTCTCGGTGCAGAGACTCTGGCCATGGTTGATCTCACTGAGGCCTGCTTTTATTACAGAAAATTAATACTGGATTTGTTACAATTAGATGACCACCCTATGAATATAAAGATAACATGCAAAACAGACAATTCTTGTTTGTATGACGCAGTGCATTCCACCACACAAATCCTTGATAAAAGACTACGAATTGAAATGGCAATCCTTAGAGAAATGGTTGACAGAGGAGAAATTGCAGAGATATCATGGATACCCACTGACAAACAAATTGCGGATAGCTTAACAAAAAAGGGAGTCCCCTCCTTCAAAATTCTCCAATTCATATCTGAACCCAAGGAATCATCTGTCTAATTTTCAAGTATGCAGTCTTAAATCTTTGTTCAACTGTCTTTTTCTTTTTCCCTGCAGACAGCCATTTGATGTTGCCTCCTAAAATGTCCCACCTCAGTACCAGAAAGAAAAGCGGGGAAGTGTTAACATCCTATCTTGGCTTACGTGATGAGCAATTATCTCCTCCTGGAGGAAGAGGGAGCTGTGAGGAGAAGAAGGAGGAGAAAGGGGGTTGACCACTTTTTAGAGAGATCTCTTCGAGACAAGTCACACATGTTAACTCTAAAACTAAATATATATATTTATCCTATTCTTGCCTGGACCTTATTTATCTTAATTAACATCTTTTTTCTTTTAGGCATAGTCATCAGCAAATAGACAATGAAAGAAGCCATTTCAGCACAGCTATTATTGGCATGATATAAAAGATATTTATTTTCTTCTTCATGTTGGTTGTTTCATGGCTTGTCAGTCCTTGCTGACTTATTTTGTGCTGAGGTCTGTCTTTTTTTCCAATTATATGATTTCAAGTAACAATTCTTATTTAGTAATAATAATCATTAACTTTGCACAGTTAAAGGGTTTCAAGTATTCATATCTAATACTAATAATTTTCTAACAAGTCTTTTTGAGGAAGAGCTCCTGTGGGGTAATGGCTAAAGTGCTGGACTGCTGCTTCAAAGTTAGTGAGTTCAAACCCCAGTTGTGCTATTACATTCACTTTTAGACAAATATCCTTGGGAAAAGTATGAGTTACCTTATCCCCCGGCAATGGCTTAGATAGTATCATTGCTGTTCTTCTGTAAGGATGGCTTTGGCTTTAAATAACCTTGATATGCCATTAAACAAAGAAACCAAACTAAGATCTCTATTTGATTGATCAATCCATATCACTATAGCCAGTGGTGGTACAAGGTTCAGGGAGATTTAGACTCATGACTTCTTAAGGTTATTGATGTTCAATAACTTCTTTTTATTTACAAGTGTTTTTATAATGAGCTCTGTGATAGATATATCCCTTGTAGGACAGAGGTCAGGAAGATTTGGGCTCATGCCTTCGAAATGTATGTTTTATATTCCCCAATTTTTCCAGTTAGACATTAGTAATCAACTGCGGAGAAAGAATGAAGAATTCAGTAATTTCAGTACAAATATTATTGTCATTATACAAAAGGTATTTGTCTTCCCGACACCTAACAACAAACACTATTTTTCTTTTCTTCAGCCATCCGAAAATCTTTAGGACTCTCATATAATTGTCAATTACCAGACAAGAACCATCAATTTTAATATATATATATATATATATATATATATATATATATATATAATTTGATCAATACTTTAGAAATGCAATAAAAATCAATTATTCAAGTTTGATTCTTTCTTATTTTGTTAAAAAAAAAGTCTGAACTGACAATACAAATGATTCGATTAATTTGGCCAATTAATAACAGTTTTCTTTGAAGTGAAAATTTTCAATCAATTTTTGACTTGTTTGTTTGACAAGTGTTACTGCATCTTGAAACAAAACTTCCAAAATAAATTCATTTCTCTCTTAAGTTTTATTTTTCAATATGAAAAATAGTTTTATCTAAATCAAAACACAATTAAAAATTTTAGTATCTCTCTCCCTGTTTCTAAAAATAATGTAAAAACAGAAAAATGTTGTTAATTTGAAAGAACAACTTAAGACCATTTCTTCCTGTAACTATACCTACTTACTATCCAGTGGTGCGTTGTGAAAAAATATGCTGGAGAAGGCATATAACATTGTCGTAAACTTGCAAGAGAAATTTAAGATGATTAACAACAATAAAGATCAAATTAAATAAGTCACATGACCTCCAAAATGTCAACTGTATTTCTTCAAGTTTTTGTGATTACAGATATTAACCTACAAGAATAACTTTCAAAACAAAATTTAACAAATTCCTTAAAGTTTATATACCATTTAATTATAATAATTTCTTGTTGAATTATTGAATAATTTATATCAATATCATCTTTCAGGAATGATGATAATCTTATTTACCAACCCCTCCACTCGGGCAGGATATGACACAAGGTCAATTTTTAAGCGGAGTTTAACAGGTTTGAATTCAGGGTTTTCCTTCTCCTAGACTAGTTGCCTCACCAAGGCTTAAGAACCTAGTCTATCCTACTATTTACCCATAGCTGGAGGGAGAATAATTGGATTCATACCTTTCCCAAGGGTATTACTGCTATGTGAAATGCAATCAGTCTCGTCCAGGATTGGAACTCGTGTCGCCGTGTCCATTTCCAGGAATGATGATAATATGTAATGAATTCAGCTGAAACAGAATTCTTAAAAAAATAGATATTTACTATAGGCCAAAAATTTTTTAAACGATGCTACACATCTTTCAAATTTAGAGTAAGTGCCACTATCTCTTAAATAGGCCCTTAGTATCATTGCACATGCTTCTATATCATCTTCAATCAAGTCACCATTGATGGACAGGAGAGAGAGAGAGAGAGAGAGAGAATTTTTAACACGATTGAAGAAAAATGATTCTAGCTGAAATTTCTTAAATACTTAATACAATGTATGTATTTACCAAACCTCTCAGCATTTCTTTTGTAAAGTTTAACAAGTTTGAAATCAAAGTTTTCTTTTTAGATCAGTTGCCATACCAAGGTTAAAGAGCCCAGTCTGTTCTACTATTTATCTATAGCTGGAAGAAGAATACTTCAATGTATCCCTTTTTCAAGGGTTTTAATATTATGTAAAATGCGAACAGCCTCATCCAGCCTCAATACAATATAAACGCAACTGAAATAGTCATTAGAATGTAGGTGTAGGGATACAATAAATCTCTTTCTTAGATAATTTGCATGTCTAATAGGAGCCCTTTTGTGGGTCACATTACAGTCCCTAAAAAACCCCTCTCAATTTCTTTTTGCATATGGTCTTTGAACTGTAAAGATGTTTCTAACTCTGACAGAGAACAGTAAAGACACATGACTATCTTACCTACACTTATCAAGTGAGCCTTTTTCAATTTGGTACCTCTTCCCTATACTGCTTGTTCATGGAACTGTGGGGATTAATTAAAAAGAAATAAAAAAAAGAAAGAAATTTTAAAAAGGTAGCAGTTTACCAGGAGGCCTCTGACAGGAAGCGAAATCCACACATGCTTGAAAAAATGAGCTTCCTGGCACCCAAAGAGAAATTCTCTCATTTAGCTGTTATGACTGCCATTGAAAGGACCTCTTTCTCTTGGTTGCTAACAAAGTAGCACATGAGCTCACTAAGTCCCAGGCTTGATGCCAGCTGTGTCTCATGTTAGTAGGCATCTCTGCTAAACATACCTCACTGGACACACCTACTGGACACATGAACTTCAAACTTTTAACTCTAAAAATGACTAATATATTTCAACACCTTATCTGAGAGATATGACTATTTCTACAGATACAGGAAAATGTTCCCACAGCTCATAAAAATCATTAAACCCTAAAATAAAATTCAAGTTAAAAAGTATCCTTGTCTCTTTTCTTCCATTGTTAATTCTTTTGCAGCTTCCCACAGACAAAAGAAGATGACAAGTTAATGGGGTAAGAAGAAGAAAAAGGAGTCAGATACGAAACTCAAAATCATCCAAATAGAATCCAACAATTCACCCCGACACTGACGATCTACCCCACAAATCAATAAAAACCTTCTTCTGCTCTATAAAACAATATATGTATAGTTCTGGGTGTTTGAACATGTTCGTAAATTCTTTCCTTTTGATATCATTTCTATGGGGAGAATTTTATTATGATCTAGAGATTTTTAGGGAATTTGGCATCTCAGTTAAATTTAGGGACTGTTTGGTAGATATATTGTTCTTTTGGAAGAATTTTATAATGATCTAGAGATTTTTAGGGAATTTGGCATCTCAGTTAAATTTAGGGACTGTTTGGTAGATATATTGTTCTTTTGGAAGAATTTTATAATGATCTAGAGATTTTTAGGGAATTTGGCATCTCAGTTAAATTTAGGGACTGTTTGGTAGATATATTGTTCTTTTGGAAGAATTTTATAATGATCTAGAGATTTTTAGGGAATTTGGCATCTCAGTTAAATTTAGGGACTGTTTGGTAGATATATTGTTCTTTTGGAAGAATTTTATAATGATCTAGAGATTTTTAGGGAATTTGGCATCTCAGTTAAATTTAGGGACTGTTTGGTAGATATATTGTTCTTTTGGAAGAATTTTATAATGATCTAGAGATTTTTAGGGAATTTGGCATCTCAGTTAAATTTAGGGACTGTTTGGTAGATATATTGTTCTTTTGGAAGAATTTATTATGATCTAGAGATTTTTAGGGAATTTGGCATCTCAGTTAAATTTAGGGACTGTTTGGTAGATATATTGTTCTTTTGGAAGAATTTTATAATGATCTAGAGATTTTTAGGGAATTTGGCATCTCAGTTAAATTTAGGGACTGTTTGGTAGATATATTGTTCTTTTGGAAGAATTTTATAATGATCTAGAGATTTTTAGGGAATTTGGCATCTCAGTTAAATTTAGGGACTGTTTGGTAGATATATTGTTCTTTTGGAAGAATTTATTATGATCTAGAGATTTTTAGGGAATTTGGCATCTCAGTTAAATTTAGGGACTGTTTGGTAGATATATTGTTCTTTTGGAAGAATTTTATAATGATCTAGAGATTTTTAGGGAATTTGGCATCTCAGTTAAATGTATAAATACAACTACTATTTACCCATAATTATGGAAAAAAAGAGTTAATTCATGTTATTCCCAAGGGTATTAGCATAAAGTGAAGTGCAAACAGTTCCATCCCGGGTTTTGAACTATGAACACCAATTCTATTTTGTATGATGATAAGCATTACATGAAGCACACTTCCTGTATACGTGTGAATGTGTCAGTGTGTTTGTGCGCATATATATATATATATATATATAAAGGTCATTCAATAAATAAGATAAATATTGCCTAAGAAGTTGCCAATTGGAAGCACTATTTACAGTTAGACCTTTTTCAAGGAAATCAATAGTGGTAGGTCTTTTCATATCACAGAAGACTGTCCACATGACCTCCTTTACTAATAGCTGCATCCAAAACTATTTTTTTTAAAGAGTGACAGTGCATTTCTAACTCAATGGACTGTCTTTTCGACTCAGGCTCTTAGTAGCAAACTCATGGTTCGCACATTTGTAAACATTCTTTTGACTAAAAACTGTTTCTCTGTATACATCACACATTCTTTTATAAATTTTCCATGGTTTGTACTTCTAACCTACTAAAAATCTGATGACAAACTTCTGATTAAGGCTAGAGCTGTCTAATTTTTTGCCATTTTGAATAGCCTCAAAACAAATACTTTTATTAGATTAAAGTAATTTTTTGTATAGATTGATTCCAAACAATACAGAGTTAGCATCTATGGAAAAAGATTTTAGAAATTTATTTTGCTTTTTTCAAAAAAATTCCCCTTATTTGTTGAGTGACCCTTGTATATATATATATATATATATATATATATATATATATATATATATATATATATATATCTTTCAACAAAGCAATTTAATTTATAGATTTCAATGTTGCTTTAATGCCACATATATACAGCACATTTGCCAATGTCTTGAGGTTAGAGTCAAAGAGCATGTTCCAAGAGATATTTGTAACTACACAACATCCGGGCATTCAAAATTGC
>OY757927.1:5189122-5329122 GCA_963585895.1 Sepioteuthis lessoniana
TGTTTGCATCTATTCACTTACTTCTATTTCTTCATATATCTATCTACGAACCCGGGCAAAAGTTATTGAATTAACACACTTTAAGGATATTCACCTCGGATTTTATATCGCAGTAAATAAATTAATGACGGATAAGATTCAAAGATAAAGAACATTGGTTTAAATTAATGAAAACCATCCCTGAACAAATTAAGCTGTCATAAAAACCTCGATGAAGGGCAACTGCAATTAATTCTAATTTTTTTTATCCGTGAATTCCATAATTTTTTCCTCTTTTTTATATGCAAAGATTTTATAAGCCCATGAAACTAATATGAGGGGGAAGAGAAAGAGGAGAGGAAAGAGTGGTAAAGGTGAAAGATTGTGAGACAGAGGAGAAGTCAGTGAATGAAATACAGAGAGTTCTTTGATAGAGAAACAGAGGAAGAGGTTAAAGAATAGAAAGTAAAGACTGTCCATATCTCCAGTCTCATAGTCGGACCAAGTTAGCTGTAAAAACAGCAAAGTGGATAGTAAATTGCAACATAGATCCTCTGGGTTCATTAGACAATGACAAGGTGGCAAGAGCCATCCTGCAATACCGCAACACTCCTATCCAAAGTATTGGTTTATCACCTGCACATCTTCTACTTCCCTGACAACTTTGTGACTTCCTTCCTTCACAACCTATTCTCTACTGATCACACCCTAAATATATAACAGCAGCACAATATCGTGAGACCAGTTTTCATCATCACAATGCTCAGATGATGAAGGGGTATAACATATATACGCATAACCTCTGCCCTTTTCAGAGGGGTGATATAGTAGCTACACAAAATCAGCTCAACTGCCAGACGAACATTATGGATGAAGTAATTATGGTCCGTCTTCATCACCAATATTGAATGAAAGTTGATGGATCAGTTAGGATTACACTTAGAAATTGTCATTTCTTGAAGAAGATGGAATTTCAAACCATGTCCATTCTCATACCAAGTGCTCTGCATGAGCCCACAGTCTCTATCAGTGATGTTCCAGTCCAATTCCTCAGACCCTGCCAGTAACGAAACCCATGCAACAGTTACACACCCTATCATACATTATCATACCCTTGATACACAGAATGTGTGTCATCTAGAATTCCTCAAGTCCTATCCAGATTATCACTGCATAATATTGCTGGTCTTAAAAACTGTTGCCTCTTGTAGAGCCTTGCCTGTGCACAGGAAAGAGAGACAGGAGAAGTAGGAATAAGAGGGAATTATCTCTCTTGTTTCAGATTATATAAATAAAGAGCCAGATATATTTTCATAGATATACAAATGAAGCAGTGATTGTTGGACTGAGTTACATTACTCAGACTTTGCCCAATATTCTAAATATCAATATTCTACATAAAAGATCAGTTGAAGAGATGATGACATTAAAAAAAGGAAATAATTAGTCTAGTGGTTATAGAAAATTACCACTCACTTTTTATTGGTGTTGAAACCTTACTCTGAACCACTCTAAAAAACTATATGTGAAGTGGTATTCTCTAGCCAATAAAAGAAAGATCTATCATTTGCTAAATTATAGCCCACTCCCAATGGGGAGAAAGAGCAGTTTTGAAATTGTAATTTGTCCTCTCTTGATCACTAACTGACCAACCTTTTTGAAAAATCCCCAACTCTCATATGTGACCACTTCTCACACCTAACATGAAAGTTCTTCCAATTGGCCCTTTCTTGTCGATCACACAGCTGGGCACCAGCTTCTTTGTTGAAGGTGGCCGCTTCATTAGACACAGTTTAGCTGAAAGGTAGTATAAGATCATGAAAAGAACAAGAAAAATACTTGTATGAATGAATAATGAGGCTATGAATTTTTATGAATAAAATATTTTCTCAGTAAATTAATGAAAACATTTGCATCTATTTAATATTTAAAAAAATGTATATCAATAATATGAGATCAGGTAAATAATCACTCTTCCCCTGTTAAAACAAAAAAACCCAAAACAATGCAAACAATGAAAATGAGGTAATAAAAAAAAGAAAAAAACAAGTCATTGTTTATCCTGTTTACATTTTGGTCAATGTTTGTTTTTATTAACTACAATGAGATACCAGTCATTTTATTTAATCTGTTATATAGTTCAACAATTGGACAGTTTTCTTAATCAGGAACTTCTGGTATTGAAGATCATTAATAAATAAATGACATTGACAAATTAATAATATCATCAAGAACTTTGAAAATCAAACGAGAATTGTCAATAAATAATTAAATTAAACAATTTGGTCTGTTTAAGTGGAAATTTCCGTAAAATCAATATTTTGTCTTGTTGTCTGTTTATAATTATTAACTTTGTTTTTAAAAAGGTGAAACATCAATATAAGATTAGGTAATTAACACACACACACACACACACACACACACACACAATTATTGTCACGTTCATCATTATGGGAAATGGAATTAGCAAACAGAGTTCAAATTGGGGATAAGGCTGTTAATATTTCACTTCATGCTAATTTAAACATGTGGAATATACTAGCCCCCCCTGAGCATTTTAATTTGTGGGTTTTTTTTTCTCTGTTTTACATCCTATACATTTTTCACAATAAAAACATATTGTTACTCCTTGAGAGTTTTTCACATCAGCATTTGCTGATGGTCTTTCACTGAAGATTGAGTGACAGCAAGTCTCCTCAAGTCTCCAGGACTCTTTTCAGTTTTCTGTCCAATCTTAATAATGCAATCGTTTGGATAGTCTCCGCTCGTTTTGAAATTTCCAAGTCCTCCAGTCCATGTATCAATAATTTGGTGAATGTTGGCCCAGCGGTTAGAGTGTTCGCCAATGGCCTGGGAGACCTGGGTTCAATCCCAGGTCGAGTCATACCAAAGACTTTAAAAATGGAACTTGATACCACCTTGCTTAACACTCAGCATTATAAGGTACGGTTCAAGGGTAAAGTGGAGCAATCCAGGGAATGGAGTAGCGCCCTCCCCTACACCTTGGTGTACTAGCTATCGAAAAGGGAGCCTTCAGGTCACCCTCGACTATGGTTGCTAACTTTACTTACTTACCAAGGGCACCAATTACAATTGGTATAACTGTCACTTTCATGTTCCATAGTTTTTTCAATTCCTTAGCAAGGTTCATGTAATTATACTTCTTTTTGCTTTCTTAAAATTTTACTCTGAGGTCAGCCAGGACAGCAAAGTCCACAATTCTACAAATTCTCTTTATTTTATGGATTATTATAAAGTATCGTCGTCAGGCTGAGATTAGGTGATCCGTTTGTAACTCAAAATCCCAGTGAACTTTGTACATTTCATTCTCCCAGACAGATACTGGGTTGTACGTATACCATTTGTGTTTATGGTCAAATTTCAGTTTCTGGCACAGTTCCCTGTGGATCATCTGCTCTACCCATCTTCCTCTATTGAGCATTGTAAAGACTACATTTTTAAAAATGCTTTTTTTAAATAATATATATATATATATATATATATATATATATATATATATATATATATATATATGTATTACAAAAACTAAAATTAAAAAAAAGCATTTTTAATCTGCAAAGTCTTTACAATGCTCAATATATATATATATATATATATATATATATATATATATATTATAACAGTGTTGGTTGTCACTAAATCACTTTGTGGGTTTGTGTTGAACTAAGTGCAATATAATATGGAGGGTGCTCAATATATTTTTGATAGGGCTATTATATAATAATAATAAATAAATATATATCAGATATATTTATATATTTAATTACATGGAATTTAGACTGTGACCCTTGGGTTTCATGAAGTTTAAATTCCATGGAATCAAATATATATATCTAATATATATTTATTTATTATATATATATTTATTTATTATATATATATATATATATATATATATATATATATATATATATATATATATCACAGTAATGCACACCAAGTTTATATCCTCTGTGAGGGTCTGGGGTTTGTGAATAGTAAAGTCCATGTTATTTTGCCACATTTCTTTCTGCATGTATGTTTAGCATAAGGCATATTATCACAGAAAACGGACTTGGTGAGTTGAGTTCAAATTCAGGAAGAGGCTGTTTGTGTCTCACTTTGTGCTAATGCCCTTGGGAAAAGCATGAACCTTTCAGTTTTCCACCTTGCTATTGGTAAATAGTATGAGAGACTGGGTTCATTAGCTTTGGTTAGACAACTAATCAAGAAGAAGGAAAACTTTGAATTCAAACTGTTAGGTTGCAAAAACAAAGTAGTAGTAATACTGACAATCATCTTGTTCCGTATCAATCAAATGCAAAAAACAAGTTCTGCCTCAAAAGACAAGACTCATTTATATTATCAGGGGAGGTAACTTCTCTAGTTTAATGCTTATCTATAGAAGCTCCGATTATTTAATGAGATGGTCCATTTCTACTTTATACAAACCAGCTAATAAATTGTGTGTTCAATCCTCATTGGATGCCCCATACTGTCATATAGCTGGAATGAAGAGGCAATAACACATTTATATAAAAATATAGAATATATTTACAAAAGGGTTGAAATAGCTGTATGTGTGTGTGCGTGTGTGTGTGAGAGAGAGAGAGAGAGAGAGAGAGTCAGTTCGGAACTGCAATGATTGATATGGTATCCTGCATATAATGCGAAACAATCTGAGGGCAAATCTTCACTCATGGAGCTTTGGGAAATGTGGAGTATCCCTTCATTTTCATTACTCCCAGGTCCACTCTAACTAGGAATGGTTGTAACAGTTAGGCTCCCATCAACAAGTAAAATAGAACTTTTTAACCATCTAAATGCGTATAAACAAATGAATGTTGTCAAATTGAATTGCTAGAATTACATAACAATCATCATCATCATCATCATGTCGTGCCACTAGCACGGATATCCCTGACCCTCTCTTGCCACTTCTCCCTATCGTTCATCGCCTCTGGTAGGTCTTCAGGGCTACATCCTGTATCCTCACATAGCTGCTGTATGTATGTTCGAGCTGGTCGTCCTGCTTTTGCCCGGCCATATGTGGGGGTCCATAGGAATACATCACTTATGATAGCAATACTTGGAACTATTTAACTGTGTACCAATGAATGAATAGTATTGAATAGAATAATTAGTGTTAAATTGCAATACTTTTAACCACTTTACCATGTACAAACAATTGATTAATATTAAATAGAATTATTATTGTTAGATAGCAATAACGGAAACCCTTAATTACGTGCAAAAAAATACCAATACTCAATTGTATTCAAAATAACAAGTTCTAATTCATTTGAAAATAAAACCACCAATGAATTATTCACTTACAAATCTTATGTATAACCATTTAACTGTGTGCAAACAAATGACTGATGTTAGATTAAATTGTTACTGATATATTCTGAAACAGAGCCCCACCAGCTGGTGCCCAAAACAGCTGACTGACTGCTCTCTCTGCTGACTACCAACTCAAATTGACCCCTGGGATTAAAAACTACTGTCATTATATATTTTTCTGATGCCCACACGTTTTTCCTTCCGACACAATTCATGCGACACGATTCATACAGTATTTCCATGTTTACTTTAAGACACTGCTGTACATCCTGTTTATAAAATCCACACTAACTAGCTGTCAAATGTCACTATGTAATAATACTTGTGGCCTAGTGCCAAATCTAAGCTTTTTAAAGGCACTTGTTTAAATTCTAGATGCTAATGCCCTTGGAAAAAGCATGAATCTACCTCTTCTTTCCCTAGCTATGAGTTAATAGTAAAGCAGACGGGGTTCTTTAGCCTTGGTTTTGCAACCAGTCTAGGCAAAGGAAAACTCTGAATTCAAATCAGTATTACTCTGCTTAAAAACTGACATGTTACATCCTGACAGTGGCTTTCTATCTCTACTGATCTGAATCTCCTGGACTCAGGTGCATTGCCAAGAGTAGGAGAGGGGCATACACTAAGTCTGGTAGGGTATACACTAAGTCCCGGGGGACACAAGTAGAAATTTGGGCTGGAGAGTAAAGATGGATTGTGTTGTCAGAATAAGCACACAAAAATTAGTTCACATCTCCTTCACAAGAGAAGAAAGCAATGATTTTCAGGGGAGCTGACCGCCCTCCCTCCACCAACAAACCCACCTGGACTACTGCATCTCAGGTATTGTCAAAAGAGAGACTAATTCACAATACTAAGGACTCTTTGAAAACTGCTATTATGTATTAGAAGATTGAAAATCAAAAAGAAAAGGAATGGCTGGGGTCAGGAACTAATGCAAGCATTACGCACTGATAGAATTGGGCTATTATATGTATAAACAAATCACTAGACCAACTGGCTCATTAGTCTAGTGGGTAGAGTGTTCACCAATGGTCTGGTAAATCTGGGTTCAATCCCTGGTCGCGTCATACCAAAGACTTTAAAAATGGTACTTGATACCTCCTTGCTTAACACTCAGCAATATAAGGTACGTATCAAGGGTAAAGTGGAGCAATCCAGGGAAAGGAGTAGCGCCCTCCCCTACACCTGGTGTAGTAGCTATTGAAAAGGGAGCCTTCTGGTCGCCCTCGACTATAGTCGCCAACTATAATGGCTATATGTATAATATAAATGAAATGCAATTGAATTTCATATAGAAATACATTGAAAATCAGGAAGAAAGATTGTCAAAGGCCAGGAATTTATGTGGGGAATACTAATAGAATAGAGAAATCTTATGTATAATGTACATTTTTACCCAACCCCTTAAAGGGTCCAGGGTATTGCATGTATTAATCCAACCCCTTAAAGAGTCCCAGGTATTGTGAGTATTTACCCAACCCCTTAAAGAGTCCATGGTATTGCATGTATTAATCCAACCCCTTAAACAGTCTAGAGTATTGTATATTTTTACCCAACCCCTTAAAGAGTCCAGGGTATTGTGAGTATTTACCCAACCCCTTAAAGGGTCCATGGTATTGCATGTATTAATCCAACCCCTTAAACAGTCTAGAGTATTGTATATTTTTACCCAACCCCTTAAAGAGTCCAGGGTATTGTGAGTATTTACCCAAACCCTTAAAGGGTATTGTAAGTATTTACCCATCCCCTTAAAGGGTCCATGGTATTGCATGTATTAATCCAACCCCTCCACCATGGGCAGGATGTGTCACAAGGTTAATTTGCTGCTTTCAATTCAGAGTTTTCCTTCTCCTAGGCTGGCTGCTTTACCACAATAAGAGGACTCACTCTGCCCTATTATTTACATCAAGCTGTGGGTGGTGGAGAGAGATGCATTTATTTCTTCCTCAAAGGCATTAGTATAAAGTTAGATCCAAACTGCTTCATCCAGGATTTGAACTCAGGTTGTTGAGTCCATTTTTTACAACGATAATGATCATACTAAGTATTTCCCCCTTATATCTATAATGTAAATCAATTCTAGATTATTTTACTATAGAAATGCATTGAAAATCAAGCCGAGAGAGACTGTCAGGGGTCACAAATTAATGCTATAGTACTGTTATGTTCAAATCAAGTAATGAAGCATCACAATTCTCCACAAGTCTATTTTTCTCACAGTTTTTATTAACTTGAGAGACAAAAAATATTAAACAAATCAAGTGATACCAAAGATTAGTTTTTATTAAGTGTAAAAAACAAACAAACACACCTTTTTCATTACATTAGACAGTTCACAATTTTACACCCAAAAGAGGATATTTTCATCTTTTAATCCAATAATAAAAATTAAAGATTGCCTGTAAAAAATTCAGCATTAACTCAAAATTAGGATACGAGTGTTGTCTGACTGTTTCTTCTCTTGAAAATAATCTCCACCATCTGATGCACAGAAATGAGTCCTTATTTATTGATTGAAATGATGAGAAATATGAGAGAAAGATTTTGTGAAAATAGCACTCTTCTTTTTCTTCAAATTACCTCCCTTTACCATTTCCTTGTTTTATCTGACTCCATTTTCTTCTATCTAATTTTTTGAAGTATTTTTCCTCTCTCTCTCTCTCTCTCTCTCTCTCTAATCTTACAGATTTCTTCCTTTTTTAAATCTATTTTCATATGTTTTTCTTCTACAAAGTCTATCATTTTCTTTTCATTCCTTTTTTAAATCAGTTTCTCCCTCTGTTTATCTTTGCTCAACACCCTTTTATTCTTTTCATGCTGTTTTTCTCTTAAAGGTTGACCCATCAGGTCCCCTGTTTATTTTGTATGAAGTAAAACTGTTAGGCACATTTATTATAATGGTTATCATTGTAAGAAAAGAAATTGGCAATCTGAGTTCAAATCCTGGATAAGGCTGTTCGCATTTCTCTTTGCACAAATGCCTTTTGGGAAAAGCATGAATCTATCTGTTCTTCTTATCCCCAGCTATGGGTAAATAGTTAGGCAGTTTGTGTTCTTTAGGCTTGATTAGGCAACCAGTCTAGGAAAAAGAAAACTGAATTCAAACTAGCTTCACTCCATTGAAAAAATTAACCTTGTTTCGCATCCTGTCCATGGCAGAAAGACTGGTTTGGTTTGGTTTCTTTGTTTAATGGCATATCAACCCTTGTAGGTTATCTAATGCCAAAGCCATTCTCCTAGAAGAACAGTAGTGGTACTATTTAACCCATAGCTGGGAGGATAAGGTGTTCATACCTTTTCCAAGGGTATTTGTCCGAAAGTGAGTGTAATAGTGTGACTGGAGTATGAACTCGCTTACTACGATTCCGCAGTCCATCACTTTAACCATTACACCACGAGGACATCCTCAGAAAGACTAGGTAAATGCAAATTTTGTTAGAGCATTTTTTCAGGTATATGCTGTACACCAGTTTCTAAAAAAGGGAGATGCATGGTAGGTTCTTTTATCAAAAATGTAGAAGACATGAAGGGGTTGTCCATATCAGGAAAAAAAAAAGACAGTCACATTGTTATATAAAAAAAAACTAATGTTTCATTTTAGATGTTATTTCCCTCACACCAGTAAGAAGAATTTGAAAACATATGGAGTGTCTCTTTATATTGATGGAAAGCCTTGTTCCTCTATCAAGGCGGGAGGTGGCTTTGCTTAAGCACAAAAGAGGTCTTCTTTCTTCACTCTCCAAGTAAGCAAAGTAGAGTTGTCGACTGTAGTCGAGGGTGACCCGAAGGCCCCTTTTTCAATAGCTACTACACTGAGGTGTAGGGGAGGGTGCTACTCCTTCCCCTGGATTGCTCCACTTTACCCTTGATACGTACCTTATAATGCTGAGTGTTAAGCAAGGAGGTATCAAGTAACATTTTTTAAGTCTTTGGTATGACTCAACCTGGGATTGAACCCCAGTCTCCCGGGCCATTGGCGAACTCTCTCTCCAGGTAATAATTGATAATTTTTGAATCTATCCAAGCTTCATTTCACTGCCTATAACCCCCATCACAAACAATGGGAGTTCACACAACAGACCTTGTCACATCTATCTGTCAATCATGTTTAGTGCTAAAGTCATTGGTGGTGGTGGTGAGGAAGCAGAGCAATATTTTACATACGAAACAGAAATGGTTTCAAGAAACTAATGATAAAATCATTTTTAACTGATTATAGCTTCAAGGTTTGGTTTGTTTGGGTTTATGGCTTATCAACCTTTGTAGGTTATTTAACGCCAAATCCATTTTTATGTAAATAATCAGTTCTATTTAAAACAATTCAGTTTAGCATAAGTACACAGTTTAATTGTCAAAAACATTTCCATTTCAAACTATTCAAGCAGTTATATGTAATAATTCAGTTAAGTGTAAATACAGTTTTAATGTCGAAAAACAGTTCTATTTCAAATAATTCAGTTAAGCATAAGCACGCAGTTTGAGTGTAAGTACGGTTTAATTGTAAAAAACATTTTTATTTCAAGCTGTTCAGTTTACTCAATTCATTTTAGCATAAGTATGCTGTTAGTTCTATTTAACCCATAGATAGGGCCCTATCAGGTGCTACCACTCCGGGCCAGAGTGGAGCTGGGAGCAATGTCAATAAAGGGGTACTCCGCATTCCCCAAAACTCCAGCATTGCTGGAACCTCACCATCAGATTGTTTAGTGTCATATCCAGGACGCTCGTTGGAGGGGGTCTTACCCCTCTGCAGAGGTGCAGTCAGTGTATTCTACAGCCCCAGCCAACAGGGCAATATAGCTTCAAGTAACAATTCTTGATACAGACAATTAGCATAGTTATATGGTTTCAAGTATTCCTATCTAATACTAATAATTTAAACATAATTATATGGTCTTTAACCATTCCTATTTAATGATAATCATTTGTTTGCAAACTGTTATATGGTTTCAAGTATTCATATTTAATACTAATAATTTGTCAGCCCATTCAGCTGGGGCTGTAGAATACACCGACTGTATCTCTGCACAAGAGTAAGACCCTTCCTCGGTCAATGTCCTGGATATGACATTAAACCATCTGATGTTGAGGCTCCAGTCATGGAGCTTTGAGGAATATGGAATACTTCTGCATTACCATTGCTCCTCGGTCCACTCTGGCCTAGAGTGGTAGTACCTGATGGGGTCCTATCTATGGATCAAATAGAACTGTTGGACATTTAAACTGTGTGCAGACGAATGACTTACATTAAATCTAGTTGTTAGAAATAGTACTTGTTGACCATTTAACTGTGTAAACAAATGACTGATGTCTAATTGAATTGTTAGTGATACATAGCAATACTTGAAACTCTTTAAATATAAGCCTAAATTAAAACAATGCTATTACAGAGCAATATTTGGAACCATTTCCAAATGAATGAATAGTGTTGAAAAGAGTTATAATTGTTAGATAGCAATAATTGAAACCATTTAACTGTAGAAACAATAGCAATTCTAACAAGCAAACAAATTAGTTCTACCTCATTTAAAAATGAAATTAACCACAAACTAATCCCTTACAATTCACACATGTATATTTATTGAAATTTGTGCAATAAATGTTGATGTTAAATTGTTCCTGTTACATAGAAATACTTGAAACTATTTAACTAACAAATAATTAATTGTAAATAGAATTATTCTTATAAGATAGAAATACTTGAAAGCATTTAATTATGTGCAAAAAATGAGCTCAGGCAAATTTTTAAAATGTTACCAAGAAAATGTGTTTACAAATCATATATTTAATATATATGTATAAACAGAATTTGGCATTAAATAACCTCTAATGGTTGATATGCCATAAAACCCAACCCAAACCAAACCATATATATTTAATATATATGTATAAAAAGGATCTGGCACTAAATAACCTCTAATGGTTGATATACCATAAAACCCAACCCAACCAAACCATATATATTTAATATATATATATATATATATATATATATATATATATATATATATATATAAAGGATTTGGCACTAAATAACCTCTAATGGTTGATATGCCATAAAACCCAACCCAACCAAACCATATATATTTGATATATATGAATAAAAAGGATTTGGCATTAAATAACCTCTAATGGTTGATATGCCATAAAACCCAACCAACCAACCTAATAATTTGTAACATAGTTATATGGTTTTAAGTATTCTTATCTAATACAAATAAATTGCATACAGTTGTATGTTTTTAAGTATTCCAATTTAATGCAAACTGATTTGAATCATAAATGGGACCCTAAAGTTATAACTACGATTCCTATTTAATATTAATTATTTGTTCATATACTGTTTTATGGTTTCAAGTATTCCTATTAAATACAAATAATTTGCACATAGGTGTATTAAATGCTCGGGGGATATTATTTTTTTTTGTGTTTGTAAATACAGCCTTGATCTTGATGTTTTTTGAACATACCATATATGTGTGTTCATGTGAGAATGTAGGTGGATGTTGGGTGAAGAGATTAAGAAATCTCAAAAGCCACAGATTTAAATCCAGGTGTGATTTGTTGCAACAAATCAAACAATAAATTTTCTACATCAAAGGGCAAGGAGAACTTGTCTGGGACAAAACAGGATTTTAATGACTTTATCCGCTTAATCAGCTGATATTAAGGGCTTAGAGTGAAGGATAAATACAAGTTGTTTTCATAGAGGTGGATGCATATACACATGAGTGTGTGTATATATATGCATGTATACAAGAGTGTGTGTGAGTACATACATACATATATATATATATATATGTATATATATATATATATATATACACACACATGTGTGTGCTTGTTTGTGTGTGTGCAAATAGCTACCTTATACATACACATACAGAGACAAATTTCAAGATACATGTGTGTACATGTGTATATGTGTGTATTTTATATATACATACATATATATATATATATATATATATATATATTATTTACTTATATATGTATGTATGTGTGTGTGCGGATGTTGGTTTAGTTTGGTTTCTTGTCTATTGACAGATCAACCTTCATTGGTTATTTAATGCCAAAGTCATACTAGAAGAACAGTAGTGGCAATATTTCATGAATAGCTGGGGGTATAAAGAACTCACACCTTTTCCAAGGGTATTTTCATGAAAGTGAATATTATTGCATGACTGGAATTTGAACTCACTCACTTTGATGTCTTAGCCTACCATGTTAGCCACTACACAAAGGGGATTGCTTTGTATATATTTGTGTACATGTGTACATATATAAAAGTTTTTGTGTATGAATGTGCGCATATATATATATATACATATATATATATATATATATATATATATATTGTCATCCACAGACAGACTGTTTCGTTGTATCACAACTCTTCAGTGTGACTAGATAGGCTAGATTCCCGAAGTTGGGATCGAAACCTGGCTAACTCAAACGCCAATCAAAGATTCTACCACTCAGCCACGAGGAAACCAGCGCAAGCGAAGGAAATTTAAATGGTTATGTATCACATTTGTTTTGTTTACATATATCCACTTAACGGCTACCAAGAGCTCAATTCATTTGAACAGCCTTGCTTTACGCTTGTGACAACCATTACTTCCCTCGGGTTAGGGGAGAATATATATTGTCATTCACAGACAGACTGTTTCATTGTATCACAACTCAAAACCTGGCTGACTCAAATGCCAATCTATCTATCTATCTATCTATGCACGTGCACATATATTTGCAAACACACCCAACATACACACACAGAGGCAAATCTCTTGATACACATGCATTTGTATACATGTATATACATCTATTTTATGAGCATATATATATGTGTGTGTATATAAATACATAAATATGTGTGTATTGATACATATATTCACAAACACACATATGCATGTACTTTATATATATATATATATACACGCACACACACACACACACACATATATATATATATATATATATATATTCATACATAGACCCCCACACATAGACACAAATATTTGCAAACACCTACCATAGATATACACACACAGATGCAAGTCTTGATATACATTTATAGGAATATATGTATATATATATATATATATATATATATATAGATACTTTATATATGTATGCATGAGGGTCATGCAATAAATAAGGTAAAATATTGTCTAAAGAATTGGCAATAGGAAGCACTGTTTGCTGTTGCACCTTTGTCAAAAAAATCAATGATGGGTCTTCTGATATCCAAGATCACGGTCAGCATGACCTTCTTCACAGACCACTGTGCCCAAAACATTTTCCTTTACTGGAGAGTCAGTGTGTTTCCTCTCAATGGAATGCTTTTTCAACTCAGGGTCATTGTAGGAAAGCCATATTGAGCTCATTTATTAATATTTTTTGACTAAAACCTAAAACTTCTCCTAATAAATCACACATTCTTCTGAGGATTTTGTATGATTTGCTCTTGTCAGATACTAAAATTCTAATGAGAGATCTCTGGGACACTCGGATTTTCCGTCATTTTGATTAGCCTTAAAGCAAAAAATTTGTGAAATAGAAATAATTTTTGCTAAAAACCAATTCCAAACCAATGAAAAAAATTCCTTTATTTATTGAATGACTCTTATTTGGATGTATACATATACACACACACACACACACACACACACACACACACACACACACACACACACACACACATATATATATATGTATATATTAGCTTTGTGAGTAGAGTATTTGCCAATGGCCTTGAAGACCAGGTTTCGATCTCAGGTTGAGTCATACCAAAGACTAAAAAATGGCATTTGATGCTGCCTTGCTCAACACTAAGCATTATAAGGTATGGATCAAGGGAAAGTGGAACAATCCAGTGAAAGAAGTAGAACTCTCTCCAACATCTCAGAGAAGTAGCTAATGAAAAGGGTACCTTTAAATTGCTCTCGACTACAGTTGCCAACTTTACTTATATATATATATATATATATATATATATAAGAATAAATAAATATATTTATTTATTATTATTATATAATAGTTCTATTACAGATATTGAGGACTCTCCAAATTATACCGCATTTGGTCTGCCACAAACTCACCAACTGAGATAATGAACACCATACACTGTTGAGATATATATATATATATATATATCAACATGATGAGCTGAATTCAATTCTTTGTTGATGCTCCATTCTTCTGTTATTCACTCAACCAAGAAATGTTGCTGGCCACACACAAGCCTTCACCACTATAAACAAATCTCCCACATAGGTCATCCATCAATCCAACAAAATCAAGATGTTATCTTAATAGCATCCCATATTACAATTTTCCATTCTGTCTACTCATTTTCTCATATTGACAAATCTTATTCAAAACTTTATTAATATATATAAATATAGATATAGAGATAGATAATATACTTATATATATAAGCAATATACTTTTAGATATATACAACATATATATATATATATATATATATATATATATATATATATATATATAGTGTAGAGTTTTAAAAACTTGACAAAAAACAGGGTTAATTTTACATTGTATGGATAGCTCTATCATTGATGTTGATATGTAAAAAATGACAAGTGGTATTTTATCATTTACATTTTAAACATTTTTAATGTTGTATATATATATATATTTCTGTGTGTGTGTGTCTATATATAACTTTGGATAGAGATAAAAAATCTTCCTTTAACACATAGAAATTCAAAATACTTAGGTTCATTCTTGATCTTTTATGGGGCATAATTTTTCAAAAAACAATTTTTTGCAAAAAAAAAAAACATGGAAATTATCATATTTCCCGGAGCTCAAAATTTGTTGAGAAAATTTTAAAAGGAGGTAATTACAAAGAAATATTATTCTTGAATAACTAACTCTTTTTGTTCTAGTATATATATATATATATATATATATATATATATATATATTAGAACAAAAAGAAGGCACCACACACACACACACACACACACACATATATATATGTGTATATATGGTGCTTTCAATAAGTTTCCAGACTTTTTTTGTAAAGGCATTTAAAATTTTTGTTGACTCTTGAAAATTCACTATTTTATTGCTATACATTTTATAAGATGACTGACTAATTTTTATGATTTCAGGTTCAAATGAACAGCTACAGCAGCAATTGGAATACACCCTACTAAAGCCTGATTGTCACAGCTGGTGAATTTCAAAAATCCAATCTCGACATAAGGACACTTTAGAAGAACGATATGCTATAAAATTCTGTTTTAAACTTGGAAAAGATGCCACAGAAACGTATGGAATGCTTCAGACTGCTTTTCGACCACCTTGCAAGAATCAAGCATCAGTTTTAGAGTGGCATAAGAGATTCAAGGAAGCTAGGGAGTCTGTGAGGGATGATGAGAGGTGTGGGAGGAGTAAGGAAGTCAATACACCAGAGCAGATTGGCCAAAGGGTTAGGGTTAGGGTTACTATGTTGAAGTTTTAAGGGAGTTCAGTAAGAAATTCCGTTGGAAGAGGCCAGCACTTTTCAAATCGGGTCAGTGGCATTTCTACCAGGACAATGCACCAGTCCACAACTCCATCCTTGGCACAGACTATTTGACCAAGACGAGCATCAAGACAGTTCGTCACCCACCCTATAGTCTAGACCTTGCTTCCTGTGATTTTTGGTTATTCCCTAAGCTCAGAGGCTGTCATTATGAGACAACTGAGGAGATGAAAGAGGTTTTGACGAAGGTCATTGATACGCTCAAACAAGAGGACTTCCATTGGCCTTCCAGAAGTTGTTGGAACAGTACAGCAAGTGCATTGCCGCCGGAGGAGATTACTTCGAAGGGGACAAGAGTTTCATGTGTGTACTATCAATAAAAGTGCCAATACAAAAAAAGTCTTGAAACCTATTTAATGATCCTTGTATATAAATATATATATATATATATGTGTGTGTGTGCGTGTCATCCACAGACAGACTGTTTTGCTGTATCACAAATCTTCAGTGAAGTTAGACATGTGAGAGACTTTGAGCCGGAATCAAAAGCCGCTTAACTTTACACCAGGCTGATCACATACCCTAAGTCAGTATGCGAATCAATGTCAGCTCTAGAATTTAGCGCATATGTATCAACTTGTGTTTGTTTATATTTTACGTTATCAGCAACTGATGTGTTCAATTTGTTAGAAGAGCTTTCCATAATGTGAGTGGCAACTGTTAATTCCTTCACTAAAGTGCTGACCACACCCCAGGGAGGGAGTATATATATATATATATATATGTCGTATTCATCTGTATACTTGATCTGCTCAACACCTCACTGTAGGCCAAAATATGCATTACTTCTTATGAGGCTTTATTCTCCAATGTTCTTCCCTATCTATTCTTTTAACTTCATCCCATTAGAACTGATTGTGTCCCTTTTCTTTCTATATATGATCAGCTATACCTGACTTTTTGATTTCACCTTGACATACTGCTATTCAATATTTAGACTTAGTGAGCAGCATGTCTTGCCTTTGTATATGTTACCACAACTGCATGGGATGGAGTACATACAATTCTTGGTCATGTATTCTGTTGAGAGCTTAATTCAGAAGAGATATTTTCAATGAGTCTTGCCCCTCCAGAATATTGTCCTGATATCATATGGACTACATTTCTATTGAATCTTTTTGGATAGACCTTTGACATTAGGCAGACAGACTGTGGTGAGTTTTGGGGTATCATTCTCTGTTGTTCAATCCAGATTTCTTGGAGCCAATGTTATGCTGTCTGGGTTGTTGTTGTGATGGAGGTTGTCTCTTAAAATATTGAATTCATTTTGAGTAGACCATGTGTAGAGATGAATACGATATGGTAACCAATACTCAAAAAGGTAAGATAAAAAAAGTTTCAATATGAGCTCAGGTAAAAATCAGCATAGTTATATCTCATTGGCTGATAAAGACTTTAGCTTGATCAGTCCCAAAAATTCACTCTGAATTGTCCAGCAAGACAAATGATGCAGTGGATATAGTGAAATCATCTGGAGGTTGACTACAATAAGAAATACGAGGAGCATTAAATAAGTTTCCAGACTTTTTTTGTATGGGCACTTTTATTGATAGTATACACATGATACTCTAGTCTCCTTCAAAGTAATCTCCTCTGGCAGCAATGCACTTGTTGTACCATTCCAACAAATTCTGGAACGCCCCATGGAAGTCCTCTTGTGTGAGCATATCAATGATCTTCATCACAGCCTCTTTCATCTCCTCAGTTGTCTTATAACAACAGTCTCTGAGCTTAGTGAACAACCAAAAGTCACAGGGAACAAGGTCTGGACTATAGGGAGACTGAGGAACTGTCTTAATGCCCATCTTGGTCAAATAGTCTGTGACAAGGATGGAGTTGTGGACTGGTGCATTATCCTGCTGGAAATGCCACTGACCCGATTTGAAGAGTGCTGGCCTCTTCCCAAGGAATCTCTTCTTAAAACCTCAACATAGTAACCCCAACTCTAACCTTAACCCTTTGGCCAATCAACTCTGGGGTATTGACTTCCTTACTCCTCCCACACCTCTCATCATCCCTCACAGACTCGCTGCCTTCCTTGAATCTCTTATGCCACTCCAAAACTGATGCTCGATTCATGCAAGATGGTTGAAAACAAATAAACCCTTCTGAATTTGATTGATTGATACAATCAAAATCACTTTGGAGCAGAACTTTGGCCACCTTCCCTATCAACTGGACCCCAACACAAAGAAAATTGCCAGAAAGCTAAAGTAGAAACAAAATCATATAAAAAGAAAAGGGACAAGTTCATATACAAAGTTCTCCTGTAGGCTATCTCTCTCGGACAGATCAGCGTTTGTTGACCAGCAAAGACCTATATTTATCAGCCGATACTAGATGCTGCCCAGAGGATCTACCAAGAACAATATACAATCAAGACAGATGACAAGAGAGAGTCATAATGACACTGATAAGGATAATGATGATACATATAAAAAGTTAGCGACCATAGTCGAGGGTGACCCGAAGGCTCCCTTTTCGATAGCTACTACACCAAGGTGTAGGGGAGGGCGCTACTCCATTCCCAGGATTGCTCCACTTTACCCTTGAACCGTACCTTATAATGCTGAGTGTTAAGCAAGGTGGTATCAAGTACCATTTTTAAAGTCTTTGGTATGACTCGACCTGGGATTGAACCCAGGTCTCCCGGGCCATTGGCGAACACTCTAACCGCTGGGCCATACATCATTTAAAATAATAAAACACTAAAGGGACCTTTTCATTCAGCATTTCTTCAATAGTAATGACCAGAATTGATTAAAATACTAAAATTAAAGAACAAGTGGCATAATATTGATGAATAAAAACTTAGAGAGGAAAAAAAACCCTTCAACTCTCCAAATTCCTACCAGACTTCCTAAATTGAAGGCGTATACATAATTGTCTTCTCTGTCTCCACAGGCTAGGGTGAAATAGTGTAATTGCTATAGCTTTGAGAATGGCCAGATGTTTCTTGCACCTAACCTTGTGCAAGACAGAAAAAATCATCTGAGTATTTTCTCTAGTATATATATATATATATATATATACATATGTATATATATATATATATAAACTACTTTCCATGCATAATATCTCAGGTTACCTGAACAACAAGACCCCCTGCATACTTACAAAATGCATTCCAAAACACCAAGGGATGGTCTATTAGGAGAACTATTTTATCGGCAACAAGGCAATAAAAAGCAAATAATTATTGGTGTAAATATATGGTCATTGTATATATAAAGATAGATACAGAGATATATTAACACATATAGTATAGCCCATAAATAAATACACCTCAAACAATTTTTGGAAAAAAAACTAAATTTCTTCTTGACCAAAGATTATTATCATCATTATCAAGTTTTGCTAATTCCTAAGGAAAACCAATGCTAGAAGTATTTGCTCCATCTTTTCTCTATGTATGGAATCAAATGCTTCAGGAAAATCTACAAACAAGTGTGTTGCCATGAGATTTTTTGCAGGTATTCCTTCAATGATTCAACAAATACCCAGGATTTAAGAAGTTGTGGATTGATTTCTTTCAAAACCTGTTTTTTTCTTAGAACTTTCTTAACTTAACGTCAAATAAGACTGAGAAGCAGAGCATTATAAACCTTAGCAGTAAGAGTTATGCCTCTTGAGTTCTTAGTGATTCCAAGGCCACCATTCTTGGGATTGATGAGGATGCAGCTTTATGTCAATTTCCTTATTGTATTTTGGTAATATATGCCATTGCATAGTTGAAGGAGTATGTCCCCTGGATATTATTTTTTCTAAAAACGTATCAAAACAAATATCATTAGGTATTATTTATAAACTAATTCTACAGCGTTGAAACTCTGTATCAAAAAATAAAATTGTATAAATATATATAAAGAGTTGACTTGTTTTGGTACTGTTATATATCGATATTTTCAATAACAAAGGTACAATGCAACAGAGTCTGGTAATAAATAGGACCTTATAATATCCATTTTTATTGTGTGAAAAGATAGATAATAAAGTCCTTGTATCTTTGGTTTAGAAGAAAAATAGATTTTATAGAAAATTGTTAAGGGTGCACTTATTTATGAGTGATTCAACACACACACACACACATATATATGTATATACATTTATATATATATATATATATATATATACTCTATATATATGTATATGGATATACTACACATTTATTTAGTATATATAGTATATATGAATATTATAGTATATTTATCTACATATTCATCAGTTGAGAGACTAAATAGAGTGGTCTCCCCTGTCACAGTTTTTGAGGAATTCTCCCATGTCACGAATCCTTTTTGGTTATGTAACAGGATGAACCAGAGAATCCAGGCTCATTCATAAACAGGACTTGAGAACAGATGTGGAAGTTAGCACATTAGGCCTTTCTCCTTTATTTTCCTGACCTGAGAATGGACTTTTTTGTTTGTTCCTTGAATGCACGTGACTCTTGTATAGCCTGGGATGGAAACTTAGTTCCCCACTTGTATTATGTACAGATAAATGTCAAATTATATTAATTGACTTATTCTGTTTCAGTGTAAATATTCTGTGTTAGGTTACTCTCTTTGGGATAACCTAATGCATTATACATCTATGGCTCAAATAGATCTGTTTAAATTTGATTGGACTTTTCAAAAAAGAACTTGTTAAGAAACAACTGTACAAAAAATTTAAAGCATACAACAAACACGATTCCCTAAACTCTAGGCATAAAATAACCCTAGATAAGTTGACATACCATTAAAATCAATCAATCACTCAATCATATATACATATATATATATATATATAAATATTATACCCATATTGGTAGTCATGAAATCACTTTGTGGGTTTATTCTCATACATATGGCACCTAAAAGACACAAACATCTCTCCTAAAATCACCTGGGAGATACTAAAACCAGCACCTGCCTACAACAAAACATAAAAAAATGCCTCCACGAAAAATTAGCCATAATAACCTACCAATCACAAAATACCTAACTGAATAAAACATCTGAAATCCTTTCAAAATGTAGGCATGAGAACAAACACCTTCTCTCACTCTTCGACCCATACACATAAGCCATCTAACATCTCCAATAGAAAAAAAGGAAAAAGAAAAAATTATGAAACGACACCATACCACACCTGAAGCACCGTAAGTACCATTTTCCTCCACCAACCATCATGCCTGCCACAATATATGTACCATCTTTCTCCATTAATCCCCATACCCTTCTCCATATGCCTCCACTATCTGCTAAATTTATATTTTTATGAGCGTTAATAATAGGCCTCAACACTCTACATTCATCTTATCAACCACATATACTCTATCTTTTCTACAATAGCGTATAAGTCATATAACGTTAACACAAACCAGATAACTATTAAAAATAACCATTACAACCTCCCAACTATTACTCATACCTCCCAACCCTACCATCTATTTCCTCAAATTTATAATGACAATACTTTGCTTTTCAGTTATGATCATCATTGTACATAATAATACTAATTATTATTGTAACCCCTTCATTATTTTCATTATGTACGTACGATCACAGAAAGCTATAATACATATGCAACATTTCATCAAATTATTATTAGATTATATTCTAGACGAAATCTCTTCCCTACATATAATAGCAACATTGTACAATATTCCATAGTATATTGCAATACAATATATCCCTACCTCTTGATATCTATTGTGTTTCTGGTCTACCATACTCTACCCGCTTAAATACGCTTACAAATCAAATCTTTATTTATTTCCCTTGACATGCAATGATGATGTTTTGTTCCTTAGTTATAATCAACTACACACAGAAATAGATAAAGAATTCTTTCCTGACAATAAAGTAGCAAAATAAGATACACAAACGACTAACATCTGGTAAAAACAACGAGCTGTGCATGTACCTTCATATACACATGCACTATATACCACTTACACATACACACACATTAATACACAACAACAACCCACTCAAACACACACACACACACACACACATACATTCACACACACACACACATACACCTACAATCACATGTAAAGTTTCCTACAAAACCTCAACAGTTTTTGACTGTATTTTTTTATTTTTTATTCATTTCATTTTGTTAACTGCCTGATGATTGTTGTTTTGTAAAAAAACTCCATGAAACCCAGGGGTTGCAGACTAAATTCCATAGCATTAAATATATAAATCTATGATATAGTTATTTCTTATTATCATATATAAATATAATCAGAATCTCTGTTATATATATATATATATATATATATATATATATATATATATATATATGGTATAATTCACAGTTGTATACTGGAAAGTTTAAAACACATAAAAGAAAAAAATGAAGTGGAAAAAGACTTGAGAACTGTGTGTTTTCTTTTCTTTTATTAACACCCCTACCCTTTTTTGTGTACACTCCCACTAAATAAAAAGGCAAATAACCCCGTACAATACTGATATTCATGTGAGGATTATACAGCTCATTGTATGTGAAACAAAGAGTCATATGCAGTATTTGACTTGGTCAGTATTTTGACATTTTAGTTTATTTATATATATATATAGCAAGGTTAATGGATATGTGTGTGTGTGTGTGTGTGTTTGTTTGTTTATATAAGTATATTTTTATTGTCATTGTCAGTATAAAGATGAATACATGCAATTATATCTATCCATATATATGTGTTTTCCCATAAAACAGAATGTTGAGAGCAGTATTAAACAAGTCCTGGCGACAACACCCCACGAGACTCCAACTATACGGACACTTGCCCCCCATCACAAAAACTATACAAGTTCGACGAACCAGGCACGCAGGACACTGCTGGAGAAGCAAGGACGAGCTCATAAGCGATGTACTCCTGTGGACCCCCACTCATGGATGTGCAAGAGTGGGACGACCAGCACGAACCTACATACAGCAGCTATGTGAGGACACGGGTTGTAATCCTGAAGACCTGCCGGAGGCGATGAATGATAGGGAGAAATGGCGAGAGACGGTCAGGGATATCCGCGCAGGCGGCGCGACATGATGATGATGATGATGCACGTAATATATGTTTTCTGTCATTTGTCTATATGTGGTTGTTCTGATTAGTTGTACATGGATTATTTGCAGTTCAAATTCATTTTGGACCAATCATATAATAAAATAGAATAAAAAAATGACACCAAATATTTTTTGATCTAATCTAATAAACAGCCACATATCTCTCTTCCATAAATGGTTTGTGAATTCAGCTATAACTTGTTTCCTCTTCAGCAACTCATCCAATCAAAAAGCAACAACTTTCACCTAATAAACACTAGCCTCTTTCTGAATTGTGAAGAAAGCCTTTTTGCTTTGATTTTGTGCACAGTATTAGTTAACAGTGCATTATATAAAAACAATTTTTTTCCTGCTTTTTCTGACTAATATTTATAATTGATTAGAAATAGGAAAAAAATAGACTTCATTCCTGACGACAAAGTATTAATCTGGATCAAAGTCATTTAAAACACTTCCCTTGATATAGAGATTTTATTAAACGAGTGAGTTTTTGGATTTTTATTTGCTTTTTTTAATATTTTTTTTAGAAAAGAATGAATGTTTCTGATTGATTCTTTTTTTTTTTGTTTTATAAAAATATAATATTGGCCAAAAACAAGACAGCAGATATAAATATTTTTATGAAGACAATTGATGACTATTGGTATCAAGTTATGACAACTTATGATCTCTTAGTATTTGGTAGGTATCCATAAGCGTCAGATAGAGAGGTTTTTCTCTTGTGCTCACAAACTTTATTTTGATATTGTTTCCAGCTCTGAGTAAAAAACACAGTATGGAGTCACACAAACCAGTGAGCAGATGCACTACAGAGATGATGAGTTCCATCACAGATGTATTCGTGAACAATCAACAACATTGGAGAGCATGAAGATCAAAGTTGTTGTTAGCTGACACAAAAAACTGAATATTGAAAAAAAGTTACTGATATCATAATTCATGCCAAATATCAAAATGCTGATATCGTGACAGCTGCTCAATGCTGTGTGAACACAGTATAAGCTGTAAGATATAACATGGACCTCTACAATGGATACTACAAAGCCGTAGCCAGCAGGAAGCGATACAGCAGGCATTTTGACTGCTATAGAATTGGGTTAGGTTAGTTGAATTTTTGGCATATGAACTCTTGTAGGTTATTTAAAGCTAAACCCTCTTTATATATATGATTTGTAAATGCATAGTTTGTAGATAACATCTTTAAACAATCTAGAGCTCATTTATTTGCACAGAGTAAAACAGTGTTAAATATTATTAGCAAATCAATAGTTTCTAGGTAATCTTATTTTTAAATGAGTCAGAGCAAATTTGTTGGCACACAAGTATTACAGTTGTTTGCCAATGCCCCTCATATATATTACAACCATATCAACACCAGTCACTTTCCTGCCTCACCAACCCAACACCACATATGTGTATCTCAGCAGTTAAAAGAACAGCCAAAAATGTATATATATATATATATATATATATATATATATATATTACTAAACTGTCTTATCAATACAAAGTAAGTCTGTTTCCACATTTCACAAAAAAGTTCAGTCTGTTTCCACATTTAACGGAAGAATTTTCTTTTATCTACAACAAAAAAAAAAAAAAAAAAAAAGAAAGCAAAATTTTCTCTTTATTTTGAGAACACAAAGGAACAATTTCTTTCTGTTGTAATTTTATGTGAATATAAATGAATTTGTTGATCTAAGCTCTGCCATTTCATTTTCTTCTGGCAATCATCTCTACATGTTTGTTTATATTTTATGCTGTTGGTTTTAGTGAGCTTTGATGCTTGGATTTTATGTAAACAGATAACTAACACTGTGTCCATGCACCAGAATACATCCAACCACTGTAGGACAAGGTAATGGAAAATACAAGCAAGGGAATTTGGGCATTAGCAAGAGAGATGGTTGTTCGAGTCGCTACCATGAAGCTATACCTGAATAAGGATCTTCACTACCAGTGATATAAAAGGTGCAAGGGACAAATTATGACAGCCAAGGCCAAAGTGACCCACTTCCTGAACAAGTTGATATATTCTGTTCTAAGGATGATCTGATTCTTCTCAGATGAAAATAACTTCTACCAGGACCAGTTGCACAACACCCAGAACAACAAGTCACTTCCTTACAATCCATGTGGTATCCCACATATGAAAACCTAGCTCCTCCAAACTGTGATGGTCTTTGGGTGTATCTCAAGTAAAAGAGACATCATACCACCCTACATACGTGTCAGGTCCTGAAACCATCTTGAGGACCAGGTGAAAGCTGAGGCTGAATACTTTGAGTAAAATATTATCTCCTAGCCATAATATTATTGTTAGTTTTTGATTTTTTAAAATACTTTTATTTTTGGATGGGATATTATGTTTTCTTTTCATTGTATTCAAACAGTCAAATTTAACCCAAACATCTGATTTTTATAGGTTCCTATGTTATCATAACACAGCAAAATGGCACATTGTAGTGAGATTTTTGCTTGCATAATGTTAAAATTCCTTTGAAGATTAAAACAATTCCAGTCCAATTAGTGAAATAATAAATAAATTATAAATAATAATTTTTGATTTTTTTAAAATCCTTTTATTTTTGGATGGGATATTATGTTTTTTTTTCTTTTTTATGCAAACTGTCAAACTTTCACCCAAACACCCTGTTGATAGGTTGGTTGGTTTTATGGCATCTCAACACTTACTGGGTTACTTAATGCTAAAGTCAGTCTTTTTTCAAGCAATCATATGGTTTCAAGCATTCCTATCTTATACAAATAATTTATACAAAATTACGGTTTCAAGTAACTATTCTTATTTAACAATAATCATTTGTTTGCACACAGTTTCATGATTTAGAATATTCCAAACTGTTGCTAATAATTTTCAATAAGGTCTATGTGACCCTTTGATGAGACCCTAACAGGTACTAAGACATTGGGTCAGAGTGGACCTGGGGGTTATGGCAATAAAAGAATACTCCACACACCTTAGATCTTTAGAACTGAAAGCTGACCACCAGATGAAGGTGAGTGTCATAGCCAGCACACTCCTTTGGGTGAGGGGTGATACTTATCTGTCAAAGATGCAATCAGAGTATTCTAAACTCTACAAACAAGGTACAACACTCTTGGCCCTTTGTACAAAGACACAGAAAAAGGTAGATTCTTGATTCTCTTGAAGGATATTGATATTTTTAATGTCTAAAATGATGAGTGGCAAAGATTAAATCTGTTTTGTTTAATTATCAAACATGTACAAATGTTATCAACATCCTCCTCATCATCAAGCCATGATAACAGCATGGATTCTCTTGGCTCTCACTTGCCATTCATCTCAATTTGTCATCATTCTTGGTGAGTTGGGTGGGGGGTTAAAAAAAGATGTAAAAAAATAAAATAGATAAATTCAAAAGTAGCAGTTTCCTAAGAGGCCTCTGAGAGGAAGTAAAATCAGCACATGACTAAAAAGAGGGGCTTCCTGGTGCCAAAAGAGAAATTCTCTCATTAAGCTGTTATCACTTATATTGAAGGGACCTGTTTTTCATGCTTGCAGGTAGTATGCATACTCAGTCCATCCCAGTATTAGCAGCTGGTTGTATCTCCTGTTATTAATAGCCTTAACTAAACATACCTCACTGAACACACCAACTGGCCACATGGTTAACTTCAAACATATCATCATCATCATCATCATGTCATGCCACTAGCACGGTTATCCCTGACCCTCTCTCGCCACTTCTCCCTATCATTCATCGCTTCAAGCAGGTCTTCGGGGCTACATCCCGTATCCTCACATAGCTGCTGTATGTATGTTCGAGCTGGTCATCCTGCTTTTGCTTGGCCATATGCGGGGGTCCATAGGAGTACATCACTGATGAGTTCGTCCTTGCTTCTCCAGCAGTGTCCTGCATGGCTGGTTCATCTAATTTGTATAGTTTTTGTGATGGGAGGCTGGTGGCCGTATAGTTGGTGCCTTGTTAGGTGTTGCCACCAGGACTTGTTCAATATTGCTCTCAACATTCTTGTGTAATTGCCGTCTAGCTTCTTTTTCAGCCGTTTAGTTAGCGTCCAAGTAGTGCATCCATATAGCAGTATCGATACGACCACTATCTGGAAGAAACTGCTTTTCATTTTATCGGTCAGGTCTGATTTCCATATGATCGAGAGCCTATTGATAGCTGTCCATGCTTTCGTTAGTCGTGTGTCGATGTCTTTTTCGGTTGATGAGACGCTGCTTTTGTCGACTTTACCTAGGCCTTCGAATCCATACACAGAGGGAAGATGGAACAAATCCTACTAGCATATGGCCTACGAAAAGAAACCGTAGCAGCAATAACAATTCTCTAAAGAAACACCAAAATGAAAGTACGTTCACTGGATGGAGATACAGAATACTTCAACATTGTACCAGGAGTACTACTTCAAACATATAACTCCCCGTAAATGACTTTAATACATATTTCAACATCTTGTCTGGGAGATGCAACTATTTCCACTGATTCCACTGGTTCAGGAAAACATTCCCACCAGAGAAGAGTCATCATATTTACCAACCCCTCCGCTCAGGTAGGATATGACACAAGGTTGATTTTTAAGCGGAGTTTAATAGGTTTGAATTCAGAGTTTTCCTTCTCCTAGACTAGTTGCCTCACCAAGGCTGAAGAACCTAGTCTGTCCTACTATTTACCCATAGCTGGAGGGAGAATAATTGGATTCATACCTTTCCCAAGGGTATTAGTGCTATGTGAAATGCATTCAGTCTCGTCCAGGATTTGAACTTGTGTCGCAGTGTCCAATTCCTACGATGATAACCATTACACCACAGGCACCTCCAGAGAAGAGTCATTAAACCCCAAAATAATGTTTTGAGTTTAAAGCTATCCTTGTCTCTTTCCTTCCATTTTTAATGCCCTTGTAGCATTCTACAGACAAAAGAAGACAACTGGTAAATGAGGTAAGGAAAAGAAGAAAAAGGAGTCAGATATGAAACACAGAATCATCCCAACTGATGACCTAGTAAGTTGGCAACTGTAGTTGAGGGCGACCCGAAGGCTCCCTTTTCAATTGCTTCTACACCGAGGTGTAGGGGAGGGTGCTACTTCTTTCCCTGGATTGCTCCACTTTACCCTTGATACGTACCTTATAATGCTTATAAAAGTCTTTGGTATGACTCGACCTGGATTGAACCCCGGTGTCCCAGAACATTGGCGAACACTCTATTCACTGAGAAACCTTCTTCTTATATCCCATAAATATTCTAGATAGTGTAAAGTCTTTACATTTGAGGTAATGGATACTTGCTTGGTAGGAACTATTACCAAGATGAATCGATAAGATGAATGATGATTAAAGACAGAGAGAGAACAAGCATCTGCTGCTATGCCTCGTACCTTCCTTTTTTGCCCAAATCCCCAGGATGTAGTAGGGGTTGTAACCCCTGTGGCATCAGAGGTTATTTCCCTTTTGTTAGTTAGGATATTACAGATAGCATCCAGTATTTTGTAGTGTAAATATCTTCAGCTTCATCATCAAGTTGTGCTGATAGTAATGAGTTCCATAACAAAATGTCATACAACTCTTTCGGTGGTTGTTTTTTTTTTTCTCATCATTAGACGTCACTATTAGTGATGAAGTTGGTTGATTGTTATCTGTGCTCAGATGTAACTTAGTATTCTTTCAAAGAATAAAACACTCCAGCGGGTCAGAAAAAAAAATTAAGCTCACATTTTTAAACTTTGCTTTTAATTTGTATAAGTCAAACTGAGCTTTTAATCTTAGTCATAGATTATATTTTAATCTTATATATTTATTATGGTGTTTTTTTTGTTTTTTTTTTAAAGAAGTCAATTTTTGGTGGTTGTAGTGGAGTACCCACAGCATAGTGGCTAGCATATTGGACTCTTACACCAGAGTAAGCGAGTTCAAAGCCGAATTGCTCTATAACATTCACCGTTGGACTAATACCTTTGGGAAAACTATGAATCATCTTATCCCCCCAATTATGGCTTAAACAGTACCACTACTGTTTTTTCACAAGTATGGCTTTGGTATTAAATAACCTTCAAAAGTTGATATGCCATTAAATAAATAAACCAAACAAACCAATTTTTGGTCATGTAAAATCTGCCACGGTTGAAGTAAATTTGTTTCTATTATTTTTTGTCTCATTTACTTGAAATTTTGGTACAACCTAGTTTTACCTACAATCTAAATTTTGTGTAAATTTCAATATCTCATCTTTCATGGAATATAGATGAAAAAAAATTAATCTAAGAATATCTTTTTCCAAGGAGATTTTTAAATTAGTATATATATATATATACATATACGTATTGATAAGACAAATATCTTTCGCACTTGTTAAAACAGTAAATCTAAGAATTAATCATAAAAAAACTTTACTTGGTGTTTAAACAAGAGTAAAAACCAGAATATCAAATGCTGATTTTCAAGGAAAACAGACTTTTAACACTTGAAAGTTTGCAGCTACATAATCTTCCTACACCATTTCATTTGATTTGTCCTTGTAACTTTTGTTAAGTATCATTACCATTGAAAGAAAATTGTAAGTGAATGCTAGGAATGAATTTTATTGGAGAAAAAAAATTATGAATTGAACTGGTTAGGAAAAAATTAATACGCAATTTTTATTCAAAGTTGAATTTGGGGAAATCATTCAAAAATATTGATTTCTAAGGCATTTGAAATTTATTTATGGGACTTTAAATAATGTTAACTTGCTCTATATATTAAATCTATGATATATGTGTGTTTATCTATGTACATTACTTGTCATAAGTATCTGAACAATTTGCTTCAAATTAGTCTACATATATTGGTCACTACTGATATGTCACTATATTTCAGAAATAGGACAGCTGAGTAGAGTCTGTATTTTGGATGGCTGAGTAGAGTCTGTATTTTGGATGGCTGAATAGAGTCTGTATTCTAGATGGCTGAGTAGAGTCTGTATTTTGGATGGCTGAGTAGAGTCTGTATTCTAGATGGCTGAGTAGAGTCTGTATTTTGGATGACTGAGTAGAAACTGTATTTTTTATGGCTGAGTATGTTCTGTATTTTGAATGGCTGAGTAGAGTCTGTATTTTGGATTGCTGAGTAGAGTCTGTATTTTCAATGGCAAATGAATAATTTCCATAAATGACAAATCTCATGCTAGCTTAGCCATTACCATCAAGAGTTAAGCATAGCAAAGGTATGGAAGTAAATAATGGAATAAAATCTGACAATATAAAGAAAAAATTGATTACAAGATAATCTACGCTGAAGGAGAGATTTATTGAGAAACAAAGTCAACACTATAGCCTTTCGGTTCTAATGAATCATCATCAGGACTGGGAGGGATGATATTCGTGATGTTAAATCAATGATGGATGTTTAAAATTACAAAAACAAAGGGAAAATCTATATATCGGGAAAGAGGTGTCTATTTAGTAAGTAAGTTAGCATTTGTATTTAAAATTATATCATTTTAGAAAGAATGTCCTGTCTGTTTTTGATACATACAGTACTGTTCATAAGGATTTGAACAAAAAGTCAATCAGAAATTTTATACAAGAAAAAACAAATTTCATCACGATCAGAATATCAAGACATTTGGTTATTTTTTGTGGTTCTAATTGCTAACTTTCTGAAAAATGTTTTTTACAGGATTAAATTAGGTTGGTTTGATTTGATATGGTTCATTTTGTTTTTGTTTAATAGCATACCAACTTTTGTGGGTTATTTAATGCCAAAGTCACCTTTGTAGAAAGCCAGAGTGGTACTATCTAACTTATAGCTGGAGGTCAGATAAGGAAGGTCATAGTTTTCCCAAGGGTATTAGTCTGAAAGTAAACTGCGATATCACAGTCCAGCACATTAGTCACAACACAACAGGGACTCACCCCTATAAAATCTGTGAAAAAAAAATTATTTCTATCATAAAATCTAGTTTAAAATCAATCAAGGAGATTGAAAATGTGATCTTACATTTCTATTTGAAAGGAGGGTCTTGTGATATAACTGCTATCATTGTTGAGAATCACCTTGGTGGCCTGAGTTCAAATTCTAATACCTGTGGGAAAGGTATGAATCCAACTATTCTCCAACCAGCAATCATTAAATAGTAAGGCTATTAGTGGGCTGTTTAACCTTGGTATGATAACAGGTTTAAGAGAAGGAAAACTCTGAATTCAAACCAGCTGTACTCCTCTTAAAAAGAAATTAACTTTGTGTTACATCTTGTTCCCAGCAGAGGGGTTGGGTAAGTACATACATTGCTGTTTGGAAAAAGAGTTGCCAAACTAGTAAGTTAATTTGGAACCCCCATGCAAAATCCTTAATGACCTCTGCAATTTGTACTTGTTCAAATATTTATGAATACTTCCATATAGATAATGCTCATGAAGTATTACTGGTTGAATAGAGATCTTATATAAAACACACACACACACACACACACACACACACACACATATATATATATATAATTGTTATGGGACCGTTACCTACCCATTCATGGACTCTTCCAAATTCTATATTAATCAAGAGCCAAGTACTCTCAAAAATATTGGATACTCTACAGATATTCGACTGACAAGTAAGCCTAGTTTACGCCACCACTTTTCTCTGTATCTTGTCACTTATATCGTGTTCCGAGTTGTTTTTTTGTGGTCCCAACCAGGGTCCACATCAATAATATAAATGATTTTACGATACAAATGTATTATTAATTTGGACCCCTATTCTTATTATTTTTTATAGCCTCTTCAAATATAGACAATAAAAAAAACAGATTTTATGCTTGTTCAAATACTTATGCATTGTATATTCAATAACCCTTATAAGTTGTACTTTATAGAAAGTACTTTTTTTAATTTAACAATGGGAAAGAACATTCACAGAAATTTATAGTACAGAACCACAAAATATGACTAGATACAGGTTTTGTTATACTGACTGACTTCTTGTCCCTATTTTTGACATATATGTATATATATATATATATATATAAAACATATATATATATAAAACATATATATATATATATATATATATATATATATATATATATATAATTTATATATATATATATATATATATATATATATATATATATAACCAGCTCATTGGTCTTGTGGGTAGAGTGTTCACCAATGGTCTGGTAGACCAGGGTTCAATCCCAGGTCGCGTCATACCAAAGACTTTAAAAATGGTACTTGATACCTCCTTGCTTAACACTCAACATTATAAGGTACATATCAAGGATAAAGTGGAGCAATTCTGGGAAAGGAGTAGCGCCCTCCCCTACATCTCTGTGTAGAAGCAATTGAAAAGAGAGCTGTGAATATATATATATACATATATATATATATATATATATATATATATATATGAACAAAAGTCATAAGATGAATAGCAATATTTCTTTATACAAGATGCAGCAGAAATCCTTCCCACATTTCAAGCTGTCACTTGTGTAGAGCAAGTGAAATTAAGCACGTGGTAATGGTAGGTCCATCTTGATTATGTCTTATCATTTTTTTCAGATATAATCAATGAAGATCATGGCTTAGACTGGTGAATACTGTGCATTTGCTGTTGAAAAATTTTTTAAGACTGGGAAATTTGTAATTGCTCCACAGAGAACTTTTCATGGTCATTTCATTTATGTTGGAATTGTCACATATTACATCACTGGACAAACAACAAAGGACTCGTAGATATATAAAGATATAATTTATATTTTTATTCTTCAACGGCGATGATTGTGTGTAGTAGGAATACAGTCAGAAATAGTTTGCACATATCTTTCTTTTGTGGCGGGGACCTTTTTTGTGAAGTAGTATGATGGCTGGAGAACATACTTATCTTATCCAATGCATTTTTTTCAATCCTGTTTATGACAGAGAACTTTACATTTCTCTTTAAATTATGCCCATTTGGATAATATATATATATATATATATATATATATATTTTTGTTGTAGGTCCAAAGAGAGAAATATTTCAAAATGAGTTGTTCCATGAAGAGATTTGTATTTTTTTAGGGTTTATTTATTTATTTTGTTCTTACATATGTGTATGTTTCCAGCTTGTTGCTTTCATCAAAGAACATATATGGCACAATGCCTTGTTAATGGGGTAGTCAATGAAACTTGATGAAAGCAACAAGCTGGAAACATACTCATACGTAAGAACAAAATGAATAAATAAATAAAAAAATACAAATCTCTTTGTGGACTTTCCCATTAAAAAAAAAAAAAAAAATATATATATATATATATATATATATATAAGCATTTTAACCCTGCATTTTAATATCACTCTGAAGATGCTTTAATAAAAAAATGAATCATTGGCATTTTATCATATAAAAAAATACATCCTCTCCTCTGAATATTTGTTGATTAAAATTTTTATATTTGCACACACACACACACACACACACACACACACACACACACACACATATATATATATCGGACCATTTACATAGAGGAACACAAACAGATGTATAAATATACCCATGTATGCATATACACAAACATACTTATACATGCATACAGGAACATGCATACAGAGACCACTAATCATACAAAGGCACACCATACACAAATACACGCATACATAAACACACACATATATTCATACATATACACACTTATACAAAGGCATACAGACTAAGGAACACACAAACATATAAACACACACATGAAAACACTTGGGACAAAGTGGCATATACGCAGGGATACATTCACACAAAAGCAAATATATAAACCAATAACAAAAACAACAACAACACACACACACACACACACACACACACACATATGCATATATAAATGCTGTTAATACGCAGGAACTTGCAGTGAGCAGATTAAATGACATATCAAATTTCTTCTGTGAAAGATAAGATTTACAAAGAAATACCATTACACTTATTAACACACACACACACACACATATATATATATATTTACACATTAATTTTATTATATTATTATATATATTATTTTCTTATATAAGTAAAGTTGGCGACCTTAGTTGAGGGTGACCTGAAGGCTCCCTTTTAAATAGCTACTAGGCCGAGATATAGGGGTGGGCACTACTCCTTTCCCTGGATTGCTCCACTTTACCCTTGATCTGTACCTTATGATGTCGAGTGTTAAGCAAGGCCACATCAAGTACTATTTTTTGAGTCTTTGGTATAATTCAACCTGGGATTGAACCATGGTCCCCTAGAGCACTGGTGAACACTCTACTCATTAGGCGAATGGTCCGGTTATATATATATATATATATAGTCATCCACAGACATTACTATTGTTTACATACATCTGTTCAACATATATATATATATATATATATATATATATTTACTAATCTAATATCTACCAGTATTCACGGTACCAGAAAAAAACAAAAAACCCCTGGCCAGGAACAAGAGATAAAAATATCTCGAATCACTGCCCAGAGGAAAAAGAAAAAAGTTTTTTGGTTAAAAAAGAAAGAAAAGACCAACCTCGTCCGACTCCTTGAAAAAAATCAAGGGGTACTTAGTCAGTGGTCAAAAGAAAACCAAAAAACCCTCCGCGAATGCTGCAATGCTACAATTACTAAAGTGCTCAACATAAAACAATGGAGCCAATTATAGAATTAACTTAAATCGCTAGTCAAAAATCTTCTACTAAAGTTTCACCTTAACGGATCATCAGGAAGTTTACACTCGAGCGTAAACTTCCTGATGATCCGTTAAGGTGAAACTTTAGTAGAAGATTTTCGACTAGCGATTTAAGTTAATTCTATATATATATATATATATATATGTTTGTGTGTGTTAGTGGTTCTGTGTGTGCATTTGCATTTGTGTGTGTGTGCACATTTAGATTAAGAATTATACTTACTCTAAGTGGTTCAGTTAATTAAAATAAATGACAATTCATTTTGGTGGTGGCTGCAAAATCATCAAATGGATTTTCTGTTGTTATTTGCCTTAATTTTTGATGTAGTAAACATATAAAAAAAAAGAAAACAGCAAAAAAAAAAAGAAAGTAACACAATTTCGCTCTCTTTCTCCTTATACTTCCTCTTCACTCTTTTTTCTTTTATTTTTTTTACTTTTGATTTTATTTGGTTTCTTTGTTTAAGGTCATATCAACCTTTGTGGGTTACAAGGATCATTAAATAAGTTTCCATCCTTTCTTTCGTATGGGCACTTTTATTGATAGTACACACATGAAACTCTGGTCCCCTTCGAAGTAATCTCCTCCGGCTGTAATGCACTTGTACTGTTCCAACAACTTCTGGAAGGCCCCATGGAAGTTCTCTTGTGTGAGTGTGTCAATGACCTTCGTCAAAGCCTCTTTCATCTCCTCAATTGTCTCATAACGACAGCCTCTGAGCTTAGGGAATAAGCAAAAGTCACAGGGAGTAAGGTCTGGACAATAGGGAGGGTGAGGAACTGTTTTGATGTCCATCTTGGTCAAATAGTCTGTGACAAGCGTAATATAACGGACAGGCGCTGTCATTGAGAACGCGCTAGCGCATCGGCTGTCATTAATCAGTGAAAATGTCGCGAACCTAGCGCGTGCAGGCAGAATGACCTACAGGGTTCAGACGTGATTTTAATATAATCACACATGAATTATAACGTGTTTTACGACAGTTTCACTGGTGACATTGAACATTCTGGGATCTTTGATTTGTTCTTCAAAATCTCTATATAAGAAAACAAGTCAGGAGATTTCGGCAGAGTTGAAGGCAGGTTTCAAAACGGGTCCTCAAAGGTTCAGGAGACCCCAACCCATCCTACCCAGCCTGTTACGACCCAACTGTCAGGAGCGTGTCAACAGCCGCCTATCACTGACACCCGCTGTCGCCACCAAGAAGATGGGAGGGGAAGAACATAATGGAACAATCTTTTCGAGCTACAACTATTGTAGTGCAAGTGAATAAAAAATGACTCCTATTTTTCTTCCATAAATTTCGAGTTTGAGTATTTCTTTTTCTGCGGTCTCCTTTCTTTAAAACACAACACAAGGGTGGAGTTGTGGACTGGTGCATTGTCCTGGTGGAAATGCCACTGACTCAATTTGAAGAGTGCTGGCCTCTTCCGACAGAATCTCTTACTGAACTCCCTTAAAATCTCAACATAGTAATCTTAACCCTAACCCTAACCCTTTGGCCAATCAACTCTGGGGTATTGACTTCCTTACTCCTCCTACACCTCTCATCATCCTTCACAGGCTCCCTACCTTTCTTGAATCTTTTATGCCACTTCAAAACTGATGCTCGATTCATGCAAGATGGTTGAAAAGCAGTCTGAAGCATTCCATACGTTTCTCTGGCAATTTTTCCAAGTTTAAAATACAATTCTATTGCATATCGTTCTTCTGAAGTGTCCACACGTCCACATTGGATTTTTGAAATTTCACCAGCTGTGAAAATCAGGCTTTAGTAGTGTGTATTCCAATTGCTGCTGTAGCTGTTCATTTGAATCTGAAATCATAGAAATTTGCCAGTCATCTCATAAGATGTATAGCAATAACATAGTGAATTTTCAAGAGTCTACGACAATTCTAAATGCCTGTACAAAAAAGTCTGGAAACTTATTGAATAAACCACGTATTTAATGCTAAATATATCTTTACAGTAGGGCAGTGTGGTACTGTTATAAAATAGCCGAGGGATTTCGATTCATGCCTTTGAGTTTAGTTAGGCTGAGAACCTTTCAGCTCAGCACATGGGTTGGTTGGGTGTAACATTGAAGCAGGTGTTAACGCGGGTGCGCGCGGGCGGATGGAGGTATCACTCAGATATCATAACAGTTCGAGACGATACTGGGTGACAAGGTGCGGGTGACGTCATGCACCGCAAGAGTCGGGTACTAGACGCCAAACGAGAAGGATCGATTTTTGGAGCTCACAGACGCGAGGCAAACGTGCGCCCTATGGGGGCCGCTCGAGATGGGGGCCAAATGAATAAGACAGCATAGAAGATTGTGTCTCTCCTCCTTACGTCGAAACCTTTAACTCAAAGTTAATAAAAAGGTTTCGTACCTGAACAAGAAGTCTTTAGGTGTTTTCTAATTCTGAGATTCCTCTGTTCTATCGTTATGAACATTATATGTTCATTTCGCACATAGCATTAATTGCGAATATGGTACAGTACTATTTAATCCATAGCTCGAGAGGATGAAGGGGTTCATATCTTTCCCTAGGGTATTAATTCAAAAGGGAACATAATAATGTAATGGAACCTTGAACTCCCAGTCCAACACATTTGTCACTATGGGCACTCCTCAACATTTTAATATTATATAATATGTGTGTGTGTGTGTGTGTGTGTGTGTGTGTGTGTGAACCATAGATAAGGAAAAAACTGATGTGAAAAACCAGTCAATTAAGAATGTTGGATAAAATAATGTGTTTGGATACCAGCGAGCAGGGCAGTATAAAAAAATAAGATAATTATAATCTCACCTTCTTTAAATCATCTGTAAGAATTAGTTTTATATATTTTTATAAAACAAACAACAAAAAAGAAAGCACAATCCTCAGATTTGTTAGAAGTAAGTTTTTTTTTATTACTTCCAACAAACTTTTGTCTGGAATCATCTTTTAATTTATAAGTTTTTATTTTATGAGTTTTTATTGATAGTTTTAAATCAGGATTTCAAGGTTTTACAATGTATAATATACAAGTATGTGTGTGTGTGTGTGTGCATGTGTGTGTGTGTGTGTATTGTACAGACATCAAACAATAAAAACTGGACTTATATGGAAAAGTAAGTCTTGAAACCTGTCTTTCTGCTACAAAATTTATATATATATATATATATGTGTGTGTGTGTGTGTGTGTGTGTGTGTGTGTGTGTGTGTGTGTGCGTGTGTGTCTCTGATTCGATGAATAAGTCTAGAGGCAAGATATTGATATTCATTGAATTTTGACCTGTGTGATCTTGAGAAAAGTTTTAGGTTAAGCGTATTTACAAAGAGATTATATTGAAAATTAAATATTTATGGCTCAAAATAAATGCTTTTTTCAACATTTGGCTCTGAACTTAGTGATCTATCTATCTATCTATCTATCTATCTATCTGAAAACTTCATACGCTTAACAAGATACTCTTATGGAATGTTTATTTTTCAACATAGTCCCTCTTGCAGTCCACACACTTCTTCCATATTTAATACATAAATATAGAAGCATATATATATATATCTATGCATGATGTATGGTGCAGTAGTTACTAACAGAAAATTTTGCTCTTATGTTTAATCTCTTTTATTTTTGTATTTAATTTAAGTCTTATCTTTACATTTAATGTTGAACTTAAGCAGAATTAATTTTATTTTCCTGCATCATGCAATCCCTTTTTTACCTAGGTGCATACCATTTATGTTATTTATAAATAAAATTTTGCTTAAAAAAACAAAATGTCTGAAACATTGAGACAATAAAAACATTCAAAGAAAATTGTTATTGTTGATAAGGAAAATAATCAAATTGAATTTATTAATTGTTTTAAAATTTTTGATAAAGAATATTCACTATATCTTCTTCTTCTTCTTCTTCTTCTTCTTCTTCTTCTTCTTCTTCTTCTTCTTCTTCTTACTATTTACCAACCCCTCCGCTCGGGCAGGATATGACACAAGGTCAATTTTTAAGCGGAGTTTAACAGGTTAGAATTCAGAGTTTTCCTTCTCCTAGACTAGTTGCCTCACCAAGGCTGAAGAACCTAGTCTGCTCTACTATTTACCCATAGCTGGAGGGAGAATAATTGGATTCATACCTTTCCCAATGGTATTAGTGCTATGTGAAATGCAATCAGTCTCGTCCAGGATTTGAACTCGTATCGCCGTGTTCATTTCCTACGGCGATAACGACTACACCACGGGCACCTCCTTCTTCTTCTTCTTCTTCTTCTTCTTCTTCTTCTTCTCATTATTATTATTATTATTATTATTATTATTTACTCATTAGAGTTTTGGTCTTTTACTGGAGTTTGAGTGACAGCAAGTCTCCTCAAGTCTCCAGGACTCTTCTCAGTATTCTGGCCGTTCTCAATAATGTAGTAGTTTGGATGGTCTCCACTCGTCCACCAACTTCCAAGTCCTCCAGTCCCTTTAGTAATCCTTTAGTTACTGTTCCAAACGCACCAATTACAATTGGTATAATTGTCACCTGCATGTTCCATAGTTTTTTCAATTCGAGGTATTTATCCTTCTTTTCACATTCTTTCAGTTTTATTCTGTGGACAGCAAAGTCGACAATTTTGCAAGTTCACTTTTTTTTTCTCTTTTTATTATTATTGTTATTATCATTATCATAAACTGGCTCATTGCCCTAATCGGTGGAGTGCTCGCCAACGGACTGGGAGACTTGGGTTCAATCCCAGGTCACATCATACCAAAGACTTTAAAAAATGGTACTTGATACCTCCTTGCTTAACACTCAGCAATATAAGGTATGTATCAAGGGTAAAGTGGAGCAATCCTGGGTAAAGGAGTAGCGCCCTCCCCTACACCTGTAGTGTGGTATCTATTGAAAAAGGAGCCTTCTGGTCGCTCTTGACTACGATTGCCAACAACTACAACTATTATCATTATTATTATTATTTTACTCTTTGAGGGTTTTTCATACCAGCATTTGCAGATGGTCTTTCACTGAAGTTTGAGTGACAACAAGTCTCCTCAAGTCTCCAGGACTCTTCTCAGTATTCTGGCCAATCTCAACAATGCTGTAGTTTGGATGGTCTCCACTCGTCCTCTTATTTCCAAGTCTTCCAGTCCTTGTACCAATCCTTTGTTGACTGTATCAAGAGCACCAATTACAATTGGTATAACCATCACTTTTATGTTCCACAGTTTTTTAATTTCCTAGCAAGGTTGAGGTACTTATCTCTCTTTTCACATTCTTTCAGTTTTATTCTGTGGTCAGCCAGGACAGCAAAGTCGACAATTTTGCACTCATTATTATTATTATTGCTTTTTATAATAACACTCAAAGACAGTGCAGTCTTTTTATTTCATTACTAGTTTTATTCCATCTTATTATTGTTGCTTTTCATCATGATAGTCTAGGTTGATACACTCTTCATTATAACTATTATCTATAACTAGTTTTATTAATTTAAAAAATTACTAGTTTTACTCCATCTTATAAATACTTTTTTATCATATCAATAAAAAGATCATGTTTTGGGGACCGTATAAAGGAACGGGCAAAAATAGGGAAAGTTTAAACCCAGGAAGTGTTCCCTTTTTGTCCTGTAAGACCAAGAATTGTTGGGGTCTGTTCAGCCCTTTTTTCTTTTACCAAATTTTCTTTTAGTCTCTTTACATATATGTCTATTAGGTTCTTGTGTTTATTTTTTGCTCAAATTTTGTCAACCAGCTGCCTTTTGTACAGTCTGATAGTGTTCACCCACATGTTGAATAAAGATGGGGAAGTTTCTTTCCTTCCTGTTCTTAAGCTTTATTTATCTGGTCACCAAGTTAGAATGAAGCACAAGGCCATTTTAATGTGAGGACTATGTATGAATCATACTCTGCAGGTGCAAAAAATACTCGACTCTGTCAGGATCCCCTTAAGGGGGCGTAGATCAGACACAAAGTGTCACGTGATGTCCCACTGAGACGATAGAAATAAGATTAATACTATTCCCCCATGTTTGAATTAACAGTAGCAAGTCCTCTGAGAGTGACCGTTAAGAAAGAATGTAGGTCACAGAGGGGAGACCCACAGATGTTTATACTTGGTGACCTCACTCGGGTCGCCTGATACGGGAAGGAAAAAGGTAGAAGCCAAATGATTGGCTGGGACCCTAAAACGGAAGTGGGGACTCCTTCCCGTCAGCGGAAATAGAAAATAAGAAAGTCAGTTTTTGGACATGGTTCGTAGGAGACAGAACCAAAAGCCAAGTACACCAGGTGAAGAAGACAAAAAAATATCTGCGAGACACGAAGAAGCCACATTCTTCAAGCCAGTATTAAAAATAGCATAAAGTCTATTAGCCCATAAAAGAAGAAAGATTCTCCAGTGGAACCCCGTCAAAAAATAAGATAAGTAACTTTGGGACTATTTCTCTATATACCCCATTTTATATACCACTCTCTCTCTCTCTCTCAATTTGAAGGAAAGCAAAAGAAAAGAAAAGGAGAAAGACATTTATGTTCATGGACTGTTCATTTATTATATATTTTGACACTTTGAAGGTGTATATAATTGTAGTAAAAGATTCATGTATTTTAATGTTACCACATGGTCTAAGTTGTTATTTGCGGCGTCTGCTACGAATTTGTTACTTCATGCTTCCTTTTCAGCTTCTATTCGCCTTATGTTATCTTGCTTAAAACTGTCCTATAAATTCCTTTAAAATATCACACGGGAAACCGGAGTTGCCGACTACTACAATATAATATTATTACGTCTCAACCTAGAGGTCCATATTTTCCATTGTCTAGGGGAGGAAGGAAAGCGACCTGGTGGGTGTGTGGATAGTGTGAAATTTGGAACCCCTTGCCAGCGGCGGTCAGTCTAGCCCTAAATTAATCCCTCACATAATACGCCAGTTCTTATATGCCTGAGAGAAAAACTCTGAACGAGGACTTATTCTACAAGGGATCAAGTGCCAACCTTCCCCGTCTTCACACATGCAAAAATAAAGTCCCGTTTTGGGATTTTTAAGAATTTGCCGTCACATAAAGCAATCAACTCAACCCTACAAGACAAGTAAAGCCTAGGAGGTTGGCATCCTGAAAACAAGTTTTCAAAATACAACTACCCACCCAACACAAATGGTTGGTGGGCCTTCCCAAAAGCAAGTGAGTTGTGCCTTTTATTTATTCACAGTTCTGCTTTATTCATCTGGTCTCCATGTTGTTGCGTATCATTGATCCTAATTTTGCTTGTCCTGTTTTTAGTTTGGAAATCTAGCCATAGCTGTGATCAGTACCTGATTGGAATGTCAGTAAACAATGTGGCATTGAAAAACATCCTAACAAAGGGAAACAGTTTATAACATTAATATATTAAAATCCATCTTCAGCAAAAGCAATGTGGCATTGAAAGACATCTCAGCAAAAGGAGACAGTTTAGAACATTAATATATTAAAATCCATCTTCAGCGAAAGCAATGTAGCATTGAAAGGCATCTCCACAAAAAGAGACAGTTTATAACATTAATATATTAAAATCCATCTTCAGCAAAAACAATGTGGCATTGAAAGACATCTTAGCAAAGGGAGCCAGTTTATAACATTACCATATTAAAATCCATCTTCAGCAAAAGAAGAACAATGAGAGAAAAGCCTTATTTTTTGCATGTCTTACTCTTTTTAGCTTTCAATTTTTCTTCTTCTAATGATTTTTTATTATTTCCTCATCTTTCTATTTCTCTGCTACTCACTACAAAAATGACTACATTGACAGACAGCCTGATTTTCTACTGATAATCAGCAATTAGCAGACCTCAAAAATTCATGTCTCTATTCAAATACCAATCTTCCTTTCCTTCTGTTTCATGTACACATGAATTGATGCCTCTTTTATTGCAGTATAAATTTTATTACTATTTTTAGTTCATCTTATTGCAGTTTCTTTTTATCATAGCACTTTGGGTTGATACAATCTCAGTACTATTTTTTTGACTCCTAATTTTACTTTATCTTATTCCTGATATTTTTTTTATCTTAATATTATTCATTCTGATTCAAAATGAAAAGACTTTTTTTTTTTATTTTGGATTAAATAAACAGCTTTTCAAAGTTGGTGATAGCTAAGAATTCTTACCTTCACAGTGTCTCAGAAATGATTTATTATCTTTGTACCATCTCCAGAATTCTTGGTGCTGTTAGATGCAATCTGACTTTACACCATTTTTTTTTTTTTTTTGTGTATATTTTTACTGTTGGCATTGTCCAAGACAATCTCTCTCAGTGAACGGAGGAAGTCTAAAATTACAAATCTTACGAGTTTTTTCATTCGTTGTTGAGTATATATAAGGGAGGTTCTAAAAGTAATGCCTCCTATTTATTCCATAGAGACTAGAAAAGATACTGATATCTCATGTACACTGTTAATTGGTTGGTCGAATCATTTCATAACATGTCGACCCTTGTTCAATAATCTTGAGGCAATTTAAAAATTATTGCCTCCAATTATACATGGCACAAAAAATTTCTTCACCATCATTTCAAACCGGTAAACACTTCATATTTAATAGAAATATCAATGTTTTATGAGCCTATAAAATTAATAAAGTTCACAATCATTTTAAAAAATCAAACAGTTTATCATCATCATCATCATCATGACGTGCAGCTAGCACGGATATCCCTGACCCTCTCTCTCCCCGTCTCCCTATCGTTCATCGCCTCCAGCAGGTCTTCAGGGTTACATCCCGTATCATCACATAGCTGCTGTATGAATGTTCGAGCTGGTTGTCCTGCTTTTGATTGGCCATATGCGGGGGTCCACAGGAGCACATCACTTACGATCTCGTCCTTGCTTCTCCAGCAATGCCCGGCATGTCTGGTTTCATATAATTTTCGTGATAGGTGGTAGGTGGCCATACAGTTGGCGCCTTGTGGGGTGTTGCTGCCAGGACCTGTTCAATATTGCTTGCAACATTCTTGTATAATTGTTGTCGAGCTTCTTCTCCAACTGTTTCGTCAGCGTCCAAGTAGCGCATCCATACAGCAGTATTGGCACGACCGCAGCCTGGAAGAAACTGCGTTTCATTTTATCGGTCAGGTTTGATTTCCATATGATCGAAAGCCTATCGATAGCTGTCCATGCCTTCGTTAGCCGTGTGTCGATGTCTTTTTCGGTTGATGAGACGCTGCTTCCTAGGTAGGTGAATTTGTCAACCAGTTTCAGGGAGGTTCCGTCTAGTGTGGAGATGTTGCCTTTCTGATTAAAGCACATAAATTCAGTTTTGTGTGCATTGACATGGAGTCCAATGCCTGCAACGGCTCGTTCCAAACTATGCAGTTGTGTTTCGGCTTGGTTGGGTGTATTGGCCAGTAGCGCTATATCGTTGGCGTAGTCGGCGTCGGTAATTGTTTTTGCGGGGTACCTTCTGCTCCTTTTCTTTGTCAGCATGAAGCCGTTTTCCCTAATGTTATCGATCGTTGTCCTAAGTACGTAGTCTAGACAGATGATAAAGAGGTATGGGGCAAGCGTGTCCCCTTGTAGTACTACTGCTACAATGTCAAAGTATTCTGTGTCTCCATCCGGTGAACGCACTTTCACTTTGGTGTTTCTGTAGAGAATCATTATTGCTGCTACGGTTTCTTCTGGTAGGCCGTATGCTAGTAGTATTTGTTCCATCTTCCCTCTGTGAATGGAATCGAAGGCCTTGGTAATATCGACAAATAGTGATGTCGCCTGTAAGTTTTTTGCCCTCACGCCTTCTAGGATTCTACGAATGGTCAATATTTGTGAGGTCGTGGACCTGTTTCTTCTGAAGCCATTTTGGTTTTTCCTCAGGATTTTGTCGATTTGGGGTATTATGCGGTTTCGTAGTAGGGCATTGTAGATTTTGGCTGCTATGGATATGAGTGTTATACCTCGATAGTTCTTGGCTAATCCGAGGTCACCCTTTTTGGGGAAGGGGAGGATGCATCCCTTCGTCCATCTGTCTATCGTATTTTGGTTATAAACTGCGTTGCAGTGTCGGAGCAGTATGTCGTCGAATTGTCTTGTCTTCCACACTTCTGGGGGAATCTCGTCAAGCCCTGCAGCTTTTCTATTTTTTTATTTTTCTAAGAACCGAGTCGAGTTCTTCTTTAGTGAACGGCCCTAGTTTAATGTCTAATTGCTTACTGATAATTTTGGTGATCGGTTCCTGCGTAATGTTCGGAGGGTTAGCTAATAGATTTTCAAAATGTTGTTTCCACAGTTTTATTCTTTCTTGTTGGTTTGCCGCTTTCAGTTTTGCTTTGGCTGTGCTTTTCCTTCCACTCACTTCGTTTATGTTTGCCAGGCTATCCTTGATTGCCTATCCTCCACCGAGTCTCTAATCTTATCTATCTTATTTTGTATGAATTCCGTTTGTTCTTTTAGATATATGCCTGCTAATTGATATTGTGCCTTCTTTAGTATCTGGGCATTTGCAATTGTTGGGTTCTTCCGATAGCTTTTGGAGGCAGTTTTCACAAGTGCACGTTTTTCTCTAACCTCTTCCATTTCCCATGGGGCTCTATATTTCGTTCTAAGTTTTGTTGGAATACACTTCAATACTGCCTCGAGGTGTGCGTTAACGAAATTCTCATATTCGTTGTTTGGGGTATTTTTTTCTTCCTTCTCTTGTAGTGTCTCGAATCTGTTTCTTAGTTCTAATACATATTTATCTCTAATATCTCTGTTGTTAAGGAGGGCCCAGTCATATTGTTTAGTGGTGGCTGTTCGTGTGGCGTTTTTTCGTAGGCTTAGTCGTATTTTTGCCGTGACTATTCGGTGATCGGATGACACACCCTCGAAAGAGGAGTATGCCTCGCAATTCATCGCGCTATTTTTCCATTTCTTATTTATAAAGACGTAGTCTATCTGCGCTTTACTGTTGTTCGCGTATGTGTAGGTCCATAATTTCCCCTCTCTTTTTTGATAGTTTGTATTGAGGCAAGTTAATCTATTTTCTATCATGAAATCTGTTAGATGTTGTCCGTTTCTATTTGATGTGTTGTGTAGACTGTATTTGTTATGTCTGTTTTTCCCGATTTGGGCATTCATATCTCCTCTAATGATTAGCAGGTTGTGTTTCGGAATGCTACGCACTAGAGAGGATAGCTCATCGTAGAAGGTGGCTAGTTTGGTTTCTTCGCTAATATTGGTAGAGCTGTAGCATGAGATGATTGTTGCTGTGGGGTTGCCATTAAACGTGGCTGTCATCATCCTAGGTTGAATTTGTAGAGAAGAGGAAAATCTCGTATTTTGGTTTGGCGCGCAATTTAATTCAACAGTGAATTTCACCCAATCAGGATGACTTATCCTATTCAGCCCGGACCTTCATTTCCGGCTAGCAAAACGGGTGAGCGGCCAAATCCTCTCTCTTCGGATTGAGACGGCGACCAGAACAGACGTGCCTCTGGTCGTCCCTGCTTAGCGATGCCTTTTAGCTAAACAAGCCACCCAGTGTGGATATCTCACTGTGGCTTCAACACTAGCAGCAGCAACATGGACACTCAACTAGGGAACCATCTAATTTATGGATTCTTTACGAGGAATCCCAGTTGAACATAAATTAGAAACATTCAGCATGCCTTCCACAGGCACCACTTCATGTCACCCCAAAAATTGGCTATGTCGATTCGAGCGTAACTCCGCTCTCGACACACTAGCTACCATTTCACCTCTGGCCCACATTAATGGAGATACGCATACTCTCCTCCAAATACCAGATACAAAACTACACGGTGACTTTAAACACATCCCTCACAAGTCCGACAACACGCTGCCATCTCAACATCCCGCTAAGCCGTTTCGTCTCAAACATCCAACAAGCCTAAACACCACGAGTCTTGCAGCACCAAAAACAAACCATATTCAAAGCTGCAAATAAAGAACTTTCGTTGTTGTGTTGTTAAAGCAAAGTTTCGTAATTCGTTTGTGTGCCTAAAAAATATAGTGTTCGGGAAAATAACAAATTCCCTCGAAACCGCTATAAATTCTCTCAATGCTATTAAGTGTTTTTTATCGCTTTAGGTCCTATAAGCATTCCTACCCCTCCTACTGTGGCATTGACAGAGTTTTTCCAACCCGATACAGTGGCCAGCGTCCATCCATTGCCTGTTTGGTGATATTTGATATCTTCGGTGTGCGTGTATCGGTGTTCTTGTATGCAAATTATGTCTATCTTATGTTCTACGGCTGATGCGATAAGTTCTGGTAGTTGACCTATTCTATTTAGGGTTCTAACGTTAAATGTTGCTATTTGTATTGTTTGTTTGCATTTTAGTAGTTTTTGTTTGAGTTTGAGCTCTGTAGCTGATTTTTCGAACACTGAGGCCAGGGATCCAACCGAAACGCGCCCCTTTTTTACCCGTGCGAAGAGCGATGCGGTTTATGTATGTGGTTTGAGTGTGGGTCATGGTTATCTTTCGATGGCTGTTACAATCCTGAGCGTTTAGCTGCAGGGTTGACACGTCCATCATGCTGCTTCCCATGTGTACGTAAAAAAAAAAGAAAAAAATCGTGGTACTTCCTTTTCATTTAAGTTTTAAGTTAAAGTCCAATTGACTATTCTTATATCATAATATCCCCCCCTCGTAGATTTCCTATTGCCAGATTGTTGATTTTCTATTGAACCGGTGCTATGAAAGTAAAGCTTCTAATACTTCCTAATATGCGAATGGAGACATTTTAATATTTTCAGTCCAGATCGAACACAGATTTCCTCAGTTATAGAAAATTGGCTTGTGCTGGACATGGGGATAGGGGGCTAAATTTTAAAACAAATCTATTTTGTCGTCTCAGAAATATTCACCTGGAATAAACTTTGTCCAATTAGAAAATTTACATTTAAATGCAAATGTTAAGCAGATGATTTTACAAGACACGAAATGATTTAAATAGACAGTTACCAAAGATTTACCTTTGAACAGGACTTCATAGCAACAGATATGTTCCTTCTAAAAAAATTTTCTAATGAACTCGGACGACTATGTCATTAATATATACTTTTCAACGCTTCGACAGCACGTGTATATTCGAGAATTCCTATTCTAAATTTCGACTTTGGAGGTGGGAGAAGTCTTAGACTTTAATCTTTTCGGGTTTTTTTTTTGTTTGTTTTGTTTTGTTTTTAACAGTTTATACTTAATAACAATATCAATGTTTTATGAGCCTATACAATTAATAAAGTTCACAATCATTTTAAACAATCAAACAGTTTATACTTAATTGCAATATCAATGTTTATGACGTAATGCATAAATAAATTTATGCATTTCAAACATGTATACAATTTTTGTTTAGTTGCAAAATATCACAATTTTATTAATTGATTTTTCAATCTTTTTAAACAGATGTAGAGACAAAAATAATTGTCTTCCCACTTTACATATTCATTGGTCATTTAAAAATTGAAATCCCAAAATTCTTCTATTGTCCAAGAGATGAAGTGAAAAGACATAGATTGTAACCAGTGTTTATTGAACAGAAGTGAGACTTTGTTTCAAATTCTAAGAAGATATTTTATTTCACCTCACCATTGTAGTGAAAACAGTGGAAGAAAAGTGAGACTTTTGTATTTTCATTGTTGTATCTCCTTTTGTGCCAGTTAATAAGTGTGCCAACAATAAGATCAGTAAAGAAGTCAGTATCATAAATCCAGGTTAAAAATATCCAAAAGGAAAGAATGAAGTAAAAGATCAAGAATCACAAGTCCGTTGTCAAAAGCCTAAAACAAATAAATAAGGTGGTCAAAAATCCAACATTCTAATCCACAGAGTGACCTCACATTTACTCATGACCCCAAAATTTCATTACCTGCTGTCAAAAAACATTGAGGAGACAGACGTATGTGATTGATAGCAACAATCGGACAGGATACAAAAATTACCAATGTAAAGCTATACTCTAAGTCTAGTGATTAGTAAGTATCAAAAATTTACTTTTTTCCTTTAGTAAATCACATTGTGTAAAGCTTTTATTTTTTTTCAAGGTAGGTGATTTTCTCCTATTTTTTCTTATCTTTTATACACTGATTGTTCATGGAACAATATGTGTAATTTTTCAGTTTGGAACACGTTACTTATTATTGTGATATTTGTTACATATGTAATGGATAAAGGTATAAATAGTTGAATAAAACACTGATCTACAAATTAATAAAGTTTTATTTCTTTAAATTGAATGAAAAGTTTGTTGAAAAACTTTTCTTGTAGTTAGAGTGTAAATATTTTTAAGAGAAAAAGTAAAGATTCATGTATGAAATATAACAATTTTTTAAGTCTTAATCTAAATAGACATATTTTGCATGAGTAAAAAAATCTATGCATGATTAAGAAAACAATGTTATAATAACGGTTTGCAATTCTTTCTGCTGCAAATTCATCTCATTTTTCCTTTCCGTTTATTAGGTGTTAGTGTATCGATGCTAATAGTGGAACATGGAAAGTAATCAACGACTAAACAATCTACCTGACATCAAATGACCGGTTAAGTATAACTGGTATCACTTATCGATAACTGGTGATTCTAACGCGTCAGTATGTTTTGCCACGTACAAAATAACTTGTAACTTTTTATGCATCTGACTATTTTTCGACACTTATAATATTCGCAATAGAAATGACACCTTTTGCAAAGAAATGGTACATTTCAAAATGGCTACCTTCTTTTGATTTTTCCCTTTGATTCTTCTTTCTTACCCACGAGTTGAATTTTGGCGCTTATAATCTAGACCTTCTTTACCCTGGCCACTGTTGATGTGTGCCGACTATTATGTTTACTCTGTGGAGGAATGTAAAAACAGTCACCATGTTGATATCTAATTCTTTCCTTTTTCTGAATTGTTTGTTTGTGTTGGTTGGTTGAAGTGAGTGATTGTAAACTCGGCTTCAGGAATAAAATGGACAAAAGAAATTTGACCAACAAGAAATTACAGGAACCCAGAAATATTGGAAACAAATGAATAAAACTGTGACGTATTTTTTGTTATATGTGTTATGGCGGAAAAAGTCTTTAACTGGCAATTATTTTGGAAGCAAACTTTCCGTATAAGTTCTTTGGGTTTGAAAGGGGTGTTTGTTGGTGAAGAAAAGGAAATAACTCTCTTGAATATCTTTTCTATGGAGCTGGTTTTTTATGCTTCTTGGGATCTAATCGTCTGATAAATTCTGTTTACCAAATTTACTTTTCTCTTTACTTTCATCTTCTGGCTCTCTTCGAGCTATCGGTTCTTTTATATACATCCTTCTTATTCAAAGTTGTTGCTGAAGTTAAATTTTGTTTTCTCTAATTCTATTGGTTAATTTCTATCTCAAAGGTATCAGGTGGCGTGTCCATAAACTGGAATTTTTGAATCAGGGTCTGGCGTCGGTTAGTCTAACTTGTGTCTATTTTTAGAATTTATGAAACGTCTCTTTTTTTACTGATAGGATATTTTTAGAAAAAGATTTTTTTTACATGTTTTTGGTTCAAACTATATCACTTAAAACTATTACATTCTTTGACACAGGGTCATGATACTTCTTCTATGGCATATGTATGATGTGTGTCAAGTCACCTGACGTATTTCAAGAGAGCTTTTGCTCTGCTTTTCGCTCAACTCGACTTTAAGTGTGAATTTCAAGAAATTACCTCTTAAAAAACAAAATATAAAATAAAAATGTGGTAAGGGTGGATACACCCATCGAGAAGTTAACCAATATTGTAGATGATAGTGTAGATATAACTTCTGACTCCATAGCTTCTATTTTTGGTATCTAGACACTGAAATCAAAACCTCTGGTTAGACTCCTATAAAAGCAACAGAGGTTAGAAGCCAAACTGGACAATATAGCTAGGAGATTGGACAAAGATTACCCCATTCCCAAAGAAGGGGAAAAGCAAAAATCCTGAGAGGTGTAGTCATTAAATATGTTGCTTGCACAACCCGTGGTGGTTCGCTATTGAAAAGCAAACGATACAAACGACACGGACAAAAGAACGTTCACAACAAAGCAATACAAACAAAAATACATTCATATATCAACATGTACATTGTAAAGAATATTACGAATGTTCAAAATATAGTTCGTCAAATATTCGTGTGTGTGTGTGTGTGTGTGTGAGCGGTTATTATCTAGGTGTATGCAAGTAGACCAAATATTAACAGTGTCCTATAGGCCATATGTGTATGTTGATAAAGTATTTTACACAAAGCACCAATACAGCGGCCCCCTCTATTTCTGACCCTGCCGAAGTGTCTGAGGCTGCACGAAGGCAGGCTCCCGGTGAATAAGCTGAACATTAGAAGAAAGAAGTCGCACACTACACGCGCGCCCATTGCACGTTTCCGGGGCCACGTGTCGCCAGCTGGGATTCAGAATGCAAGAGAGAATGAGAGCTTACCGCGACCTGCCTACAAACATAAACAGATCGGGTTACTCGTTCGCTCTAGAAAAATTACATCCGGGTACGGCCGGAAATGACAAAGCCCTTTTTCGACTCTAAGCGGCCGTTACAGCTAAGAAAGGGATAAATTAACATTTATCAACATTTGCAAAACACCAGAAATAATTCTATAAAAATGGAAGGAATACTCTTCGCTAGCCTATACCGGGCTAAAGAAGTACTTATTTTCTACGTCCATTTTTTATAGAAGAACTTTCTATTCACGAGGTGCGGTAGAAGTGATGTTGCCTTTCTTTCATATGAAAAAGGCTTCGGCGGCGAAAATGTTCAGAGCTCCGGCCTCAGGGGGCCATCCCCCCCTGGCTTTTGCCCCTTTCGGGTGGGTTGGGTTTATTGCCTGGCGCCTGAGGCGCCCCAAAAAGGGGAATGCCGACGGTGCCGAAGGTATTTTTGGCCTTGCCGGACGCGTGTGGGCTTCGGCCCTGCGACCGGACCCACCTTAAAAACGGCCTTGTGCCATATTCGTGCTTTGGTGGGATGCAACGATAAATAACAGAGGTCTACGCGGACTCTTTAGAGGTCGTGTATGATCTTTCCTCTCCAGTTGTTGGGTCTCATTCGGTAGGCCATTCTACCTCCGGACGGTTCTGTCGGGTGTGCCTCGGCACTAGAGATATCCTCTGGCCTCAGGGGGCCATCCTCTTCGGAGGGGTTGGGTTTATCGCCCGGCGCCCCGAAAAAGGGAATGCCGACGGGGTCCGAGGTATTTTTGGAAATGCTTGATGCATATGGGTTCCAGCCCTGCGACAGGACCCACCTTAAGCGGCCTTGTGCCACATTCTTACGCTGGTAGGGCGTAGGATAAATAACGGAGGTCTACGCAGACGCTCTCAGGGGTCACTCGGCTCCACGATGTTGGATCCTACATTATCGTGGTTGCATTCACCTCACCGCCATTTCGACAACATACCTGCAGACACCATGTCTTGCAGTATCAATGCTATTTTGCTGGACCCATGCTTAGAATGCCATCAATTTTGTGGACGAACGGATAAGGAAACAGCAACAACAGAAGCTTTAATGTAACAAGCCCACATAAAGGGTATTTTCGAAGATGCGGATTCCGAACACGGATTTGAAAATTGTGTGCGACACCAACACCGGACAATTACGTCCGTTTATACCGAAACAATTGCGGAGGGCGTTGTTCTCCTCCATGTACAATTTGTCTCACCCGGGTGTGAATGCTTCAGCATGGCTGGCCACGGATAGATTTGTATGGCCACGCTTGAAGACTGACGTTCGACTGTAGTCAAAAACCTGTGAACCGTGTCAAAAGGCTTCCCATCTCCCGAGGAGTGGTTTGCCCTGATACATGTCACACCACTAGACCGCGCCCCTCATTTGAGGGACAGATTTACCTTTTGGCTAAGTTTTTCGCTTCTCCTGTTGGTTTGAGTCTCTTCCCATGTTGAACATTAGTGCATACAGCACAGCAAAAACTTTGTTTTAGCTTGGGTATCCCGTTTCGGGATCCTTACTTTAATCACTACAGACAGAGGGTGGCAATATGAATTGGACCTGTACAATTTGAGAATTTTAGTGGGGAAACGAATTAAAACCACTCTTTATCATCCTGAGGCAAATGGCTGAGTAGAACAATTCCATCGTATACTCAAGTCAGGGATAAGAGTGAAGATGAATCAGTCAAATTGGCTGGAGCATCTGCCTTTAGTTTGATTTCTTTGTTTAATGGCATATCAACCTTTGTAGGTTATTTAATGCCAAAGCTATTCTCCGAGAAGAACAGTAGAGGTACTATTTAACCCATAGCCGGGAGGATAAGGGGGTTCATACCTTTCCCAAGGGTATTTGCCCGAAAGTGGACGTAATAGTGCAACTGGAGTACGAACTCGCTTTCTACGATTCCGCAGTCCATCGCTTTAACCCTTACACCACGGGGACACCCCTACATCTAGTTTTAGTCTCTATGTGAATCCGCACTGCATTTAAAGATGACATCAAATGCTCATCTGCTGAGAAGATATGTAGCGTCTCACTCAGACTCTCTGGAGGGATTTTTTCAACCCCTAAAAAAACTTTTGAACATAACCTTGTTTGTGGATCGGCTTACAGCGACGATAGCGAACTTAGTATTAATTCAGCAACACAAACTCATAGGCCTATATATTTGCCTAAACTCCCGTTATCGTGCGTGACTCGGCTAAGTCGAATACATTTGCAGCCATTTTACTGAGGACTCTTCCATATCCTCGAGAGACACACAAAAGTTTTTTTTACTGTGAAAATAAAAAAAAATTATCGCGGAACATTGCTGTGGACAGTTGGAAACTTGCTTTTTTTAATGTCATGTAGCGTTACACGGACACTCCAGTGATTTCTCCACTAGAAACACCAGATTTAACGAAACAGATTAAGACCGTTATGATAGATAGCCGAAACATTTATTGTCGTGAATATTTATTTTTTGTTTGTTTGTTTTTGGGGTTTAGGGCTTGGTTTTCAGCAGCACATTTGTTAAAAGATCCCCCCCCCCAGAAGGAAGTTTTTTCCTTTCACAACCTGTGAAGGAACTTTCTTGCGTTATATTTGAAATTCAAAATACACAAATTGTGTCGCCTGAGTTTTGTTTGTTTCTTTTGCATTGTATTTTTTGCAAAACTTTTTATACAGGTTTCCTAACCTGTCAAAGGAAGGGGTTACTTGTCGGAAGACAAAAATCATTATCTTCCCTTGAATTGTGTGTGTATCTATTCATGTCACGTGTCTGCTTGTCACGTGAAAATTGAAATCCCGCCCGAATTACTCTTTTATGGTTCTGACGTTGAAATGAAAAGACATTGATTGCAACCTCTGTTCATTGAACAGAAGTGGGGATTGGCTTCAAGTTCCATCGCGGTATTTTGTTTCACCTCGACGTTGTAATGAAAACCACAGACGAAAGGTAAGATTTTTGTATTCTCATTGTTGTATCTCCTTTTATACACCCCTTGATCATGGAACAACGTGTTTGATTTATCAGTTAGAGACATATTACTTATCATCGTAATACTTGTTATATTTGTATTTACCCAATTCTTTTGCACGAGCAGTGCCCGACGTAAGGTCAATTCATAAGTGGAGTTTAACAGGTTTGAATGCAGAGTTTTCCTTCTTCTAGACCAGTTTTCAAAAATCGAAAAAGATTATTGGAATTCCGTAGAGGACACGCGTGCGAAGGGTTAAATTAGCTAATCACATTCCTTCTGAAGTTCACGTGAGTCTGGTGATAAAACAAGGAGTCACAAAGAATCGTCCACTTTTTGCCACTACCCGGGCTAGCAGTTCTAGCTAAGACCGCATCGTACACGCCCCAGACGGCGACGATTCGGGAAGCGAGTCCACCACCTAGCAGCTGAGAGCAGACAAACGCAACCGCTATTAAGAATCTTGCGACCGTGTCCGAACAATTTAGCAAAAACAACAAAACAGCTAAGTTTCCGCAGACATGTTTATCTGCAACCTTAGCCAAACAAACTCTTTGAACATTTTTGCTTGTATCTTTGTATCTACCTGTATCGTGTATATGTACAGTAGACTTTTTTTTAGTGGCCAAAACTCGTTTGTGTCCTTTTTCGAAAGCGGCGCCCATCTCCTTACTGCGTTCTATGTGCGGTTTATTCTCCTACAAAACTTAGGGTTTAAACAGTGCTTTTCCTGGGGACATAAATCCCTACAAGATCTTTTCTATAAAAAAATTAAGTCTTTGTATAATATTATCTCTGATATCAATATGTTTCAATAATTATTCCTCCTTGACTCCAGTTTTTCCAAATATTTTTGAGTGTGTGTGTGAGTGAGTAAACAAGTGAAATGAAACAACCAAAATTTGGCAGATCCTTTAGAAAGTTCTGTAAACCATGTGCAGTTTTGACCTACGACTGGTAGAGAATGTAATTATTGATAGTCTGACGAAGAGAGGATTGTAGAATTTGCAATTACTGGAAGAACTTCTTATTAAAGCACTATATCAGTTTTGCAACATGAGTACAGGTGTTGTCTTGCAGTAAAATAATCTTTTGACTTCCTTGTATCACTCAAACGAATTTATTCGGTTCATCTCTAAGTTTTCTACATGTTCACCATATTTTATTCTACATTTTCCTTCAAAATTCTTTCTGTTTTCAAATTCTGAGTGTCTTCTGTTTTCGAGAAGAAAAATTTCATTTTTTAAATCATTCCCAGTATAAATTTCAGATACACTTCAAAGATTTCCCTAACATTATGCAAAAGATGACACTTAGAACTTTTGCATCAAGCTAATATTTGTCTGTACTGTTAGGTGGAGTAGTGGTGGTGGTAGTGGTGGACAGAGGAGTTACACACACTGGATTTCTTTTAACATACCTCTCTTTTACTTTTGTGACAGCTGATCGATTTATTTCTGTACCCATGCACACTAAAAAAGAAAAAGAAAAGAGAGAATATAGGAGAATAGAAAAAAGAATGAAAGAAAGAAAAATAAATAAAAAGAATCAACAAAAAATAGAATATGAGGAGAAAGAAAAGAAAGAAAGAAAGAAAGAAAGAATCAACAGAAAAATAGAAAATGAGAAGAAAGAAAGGAAAGGTGAAAGAAAAAGGAAAAGAAAGAGAAATAAGGTAAAAAAATTAATGAAAGAAAGAAAGAAAAATGAATAAAAAAGAATCAAAAGAAAGAAAGAAAGAAAGAAACGAATAAAAATTAATCATCAAAAAAGAAAGAAAAAGGAAGCAGAGAAAATGAAAGAAAAAAGAAGGAAGGAAAAAAGAAAGAAAAGAAAGAAAGAAAGAAAAGAAAAGAAAAAATATTACAAAAGAAGAAAAGGAATAAAGAAAGAAATATACAAACAGAAAAATAAAAAGAAAGAAAAATGGAAAGAAAAAAAAGAAAGAGAAATAATATAAATAAAAAAGAAAGAAAAGAAGAAAAAGAAAAGGATGAAAAAAGAAAAAAGAAAAGAAGGAAGATGAAAAAGAATCAGGAAAGAAACACATGAATGCAAAAAAAAAATGGAAAAAAGAAAGAAATGGAAAAGAAAAAGAAATAATATAAAAAAATAAAGAAAGAAAACAATAAAGAAAAAAGAAAAACATACACAAAAAATCAACAACAAAAAAGGAGATATGTGTATGAAAATAAATAAATAAAGAAAGAAACACAAAAATGTAAAAAAGAAAATGAAAGCAAGAAAGGAAATTAAGAAAGAAATGAAAACAGATTCAATTCCTTTGAATTCATTAAGTGCTTGACCTTAAAAACCTATCCAGACATGTGAAGGTCATAAATAGAAAAATTTTGATCTCAGCAGTTTTGAGTTGTTCACTGAACTTCAAGAGAGAAACTGGTGCCTTAGTGCAGAAGGAATCAATGAAGTTAATTTATGATTTCAATTGACAAGAGTTGATCCTTTAAACATTTTAAAATGTAAAGCCTTCAATCAGGAAGCAAAGCTAAATTTCTGCTTGTTTGAACAATTTTAATAGACTTGATTTTTCTTTTGGAAAATTTGGTCACAAAAGATAACTGATTTTTTGAATGTCTGTGCTTTTATTATAGATGGTTTTCTCAGTGAACTGGTGAACTGACATTTTATAATAGATTAATTGTTATTGTATTTTCATTGCTAGACGTTGTTATAGAATATAAATGTAATAGTGACACCAATCATATGTGGGTTCCTTTGAACAATCCTAAAGAATCTTGAAAGAGAATGCCCTATTGGTAGGGCTTAAAATATATTGATTGTATTCCCTGCAAAGGGGTAGGACCCTCCAAAATAAGGGCATTCTGATTCCAACAATAAACTGCCTCTAATCATGATTTCTGATGATCTAGCAAGAGTTGAGTGCCCATTCATAATCATTACTCCCAGGGTCACTCTTTCATGGAGCATCTGTTAAGGGGGTCCCATCTATGGGTCAAATTAATCTGTTTGAAAATTATTTGTAAAAGATAGGAATACTTGATACCATATGTTACTTATCAACCTTTAACAGGCTGGTTAGTTTGTGGATTTCAAAAACAACATGTGCAGCAGTGTCTTAAAATAAACAAAGGACAGTCGAAATGCTACATGAATTATATTAGTGGGGCACTGGAAGGAAGAATGTGTAAGTGTCCAAAAAATATAGAATGACAGAAGTTTTCAACTCTGAGGGAGAGCAGTCAATTGCCAGTCAGCAGAGTAGACAAGTCACACTGTATTGGCTGCTAACCAGGGGTGGAGCTGGGTTGTAAGACTGCCCGAGCATGAAGAAGTAAGGCTCTCTAGAGATGTACCTCAACATGTTATAAATGCTTGCAGTTTCCTGACTCTCTCTTATGCAACCATTTTGACTTTCATGAATAAAAAAAAGACTTTATATTTTTATATAAATCTTATTGCCTCCTCATTCCGAGTTCAGAACACATATAACTCTGTATAAATTATTTCTTTTAAGAATAATTACTTGATGCTATATTTGTTTACAAAGGATTATTAATATTAGTTACTTAAAACTATTTCACTGTGTGAAAATAAAGGATTATTATAAGATAGAAATAATTACTTGAAGCCATTTAAATGTGTGTTAGATAGAAATACTTCATATCATTCAACTGTGAGCAAATTATTTGTATTAGATAAGAATACTTGATACCATACAACTGTGTACAAATTATTTGTATTTGATAGGAATACTTGATATCATATAACTGTGAGCAAATTGTTTGTATTAGATAAGAATACTTGATACCATACAACTGTGTACAAATTATTTGTATTTCATAAGAATACTTGATACCATACAACTGTGTGGAAATTATTTGTATTAGATAGGAATACTTGATATCATATAACTGTGTACAAAAAACTCATAAGAAACAACACAAAAATGAAAATATGTATGTACAATTAAGTTCCTATTAACTAGGCATAAGATAACCCTACATGAGTTGACATGCCATTAAAATCAATCAATCCAGTGGGAAGTCTCCATGGTGGAGTGGTTTGGTTAGGTTTGTTTAGGTTTTATGGCATATCAACCATTGTAGGTTATTTAAGGCCAAATCCTCTTAATACATAAATAGCAAATACATATGATCTATAAATATATTTTGTAGATAACTTTTTAAACAAGCCTGGGCTCATTTTTCTGGCACAAAGTTAAATGGTTTCAAGTATTGCTATATGACAGTCACAATTTAACACCAGCTATTTGTTTGCACCCAGTTTATTGGTTATCTCATTTTTAAATGTGGAGGTGCCCGTGGTGTAATGGTTATCGTCGTAGGAATTGGACACGGCGACGCAAGTTCGAATCCTGGACAAGACTGATTCCATTTCACATAGCACTAATACCCTTGGGAAAGGTATGAATCCAATTATTCTCCCTCCAGCTATGGGTAAATAGTAGGGCAGACCAGGTTCTTCAGCCTTGGTGAGGCAACTAGTCTAGGAGAAGAAAAAACTCTGAATTCAAACCTGTTAAACTCCGCTTAAAAAATTGACCTTGTGTCATATCCTGCCTGAGCGGAGGGGTTGGTAAATAGGATCTCATTTTTAAATGAGTTTCAAGTAATTTCTTTGTACACTAGTATTGCTACAATTTCTACACAGTTAAATGGTTTCCATTTTTGGTAAGACTTATTGTTCTATTCAATCCTAATCATGTCTTTGCACTCACTGAAATAGTTACAAATATTGCTATATAATACTAGTAGTTCTATTCATCATCATTCATTTGGTTGCACATTGTTAAATGGTTCCAAGTATTGTTATGTATCACCAATAATTCTATTAAACATCAGTCATCTGTTCAAACAGTTCTATTTCTAACAATTCAATTTAGTATAAGTCCTTTGTTTGTACTCAGTTTAAATATCAAACAGTTCTATTTGACCTATAGATAGGGTCCTATCAGGTGCTACCACTCCAGGCCAGAGTGGACCTGGGAGCAATGACAATGAAGAGGCATTCTGCATTCTCCAAAGTTCCAGCATTACTGGATCCTTACCATCAGATTATTTAGTATCATATCCAGGACACTCGTTGTTGGGTGGGGGGAGGTCTTACCCCTGTGTAGAGATGCAGTTGGTGTATTCTACAGCCTCAGCCAACTGGGCTAATAGTGCAGTGGTTAATGTGTTGGATTGAAACTGTTAAATCATGCAAGTTACCTCCTCTGATACTCTCAAGAAAAGAGAATATTGTTCTGGAGACGGAAGTAAACAGACAGCCATACTTATTTATGTGATAGGGGAATGTGGATGAGTACAAAAGGGTGTCTCTCCATATACTGAGTGTTGTAGTCTGAATTCTTTATATTTAACAGAAACTTCATAGTAAGTTGAAGCTTGAGCTTCAGTCATACTATTATGTTCACTTATGGACGAATGACCTTAAAAAAGCTATGAACTCTCATATCCTTCCCGCTATGGGTTAAACAGTACTACTACTGTTCTTCTAAAATAATAGCTATGGCACTAAATAACTCATGAAGTTTGATATACCAATAAAAAGAAAGGAAACAAAACAAAACCAATCAATCAATCTGGAAAAGAGATCCATATCTAGACCAGTGTTTCTCATCTGGTGATCCCTGAAACTCTAGGGTTACACGAGTGGTTGCTAGGGGTTCTGTAAGATAGTTAAAAACTTACAAGAGACAGTTATTCATAATGTATAAAATAATTTTGATGCAAGTGTTTCCTGAGATGTAGAAACTATTTTAGGGGTTCCATAAGAGTAAAAAATGCCAGTTTAGACCATAGTGCTGCTTAGATCAGCTAGAATACAGGGAAAAGTCCTTGTGAACTGAGGAAAGTTGTAGTCACTTTAATTCCAGTGAAGGTTACTCAGTAATACTGGTGTGGAGATTTGCATAAAGAATAAATTTTGATAGATTTAAGATTTCTGATTATAAGCAATATTCAATCATACTTTTTTTAAACATTGTATTTCGGACAATGCAATTGTAATTTTGATTCACATATCAACATTCAAAATTTTAAATATTTCAAGAATGATAAAAGAAAGGCAAATATTCATCAATAAAATAAATTTTCTTTCTAAGATTATTTGCTTTTATATTATATTAATGTAGAATAACAATAACACATACCTCTGTAAAGCGTCCAGCTGACAGACAAAAATAAAGCAGGTCGTAACTCAGTGCAGTCCTCCTTACAATGCTAAACTGAAGCTGGTTTATATAATAAAACACCTTCACTTACTTACAAGCAGCCAATCATGGTCTATGCAATGGAATAGCCCTCTTGTGCACAATGGGATGCCCCAAGGCACCATAAATAGCTCCCGTTCCTCAATCGGGAATTGAGTTTCCTGTCTCTACGACTGATTGCTTTTTGCTAACGCAACTAATTACTCTTGGCTATTGCAATTAATTGCCCTATGCAACCTGACAAATCCTACAATTAATATATAGTATATTGCTTTTATATTATATTAATATATAGTATATTGCTTTTATATTATATTAATATATATCATATTGCTTTTATATTATATTAATATATATCATATTGCTTTTATATTATATTAATATATATCATATTGCTTTTATATTATATTAATATATATCATATTGCTTTTATATTATAATATTTGCTTTTATATTAGCTTGCAACTTTATTTTGTTATTTAGCCAAGAAAAAGTGGTTGGTTGGTTGACATTACAATATGTCAATCATTGTTGGATTATTCAATGCCAAAGTTTGTTAAACTACAGGGTGGAATGATAAAATTGTCGTCCTAAAGAAAACAACACAACAGCTTTATTTTTAAACTTTTATTGAAAAAATCAAGGTAACTTGATTAAGTAGTAGAGCTGACATCAATTCAATGTAGCCGCCTTCAGCCTCAATCACCGCCTCGATCCGGATCCAGAATTGGGAGCACCGGCAGGAGCTTGCCGAATACTCAGCGGATGGCAGTGATCAGACTGGCTTTGGTATTGTGGGAGGTCATGTTGGTAATGTTCTCAATGTATGACCAAAGTAGTCCAGCGGGTTCAGGTTGGGGGAGGAGGGGGCCAGTGAGACAAGGGTACAAAGTCATAGCACTCCTTCTGAAGTCAAGCCTGTGTCTCTTTGGACTTGTGGGCTGGCGCCAAGTCCTACTGCAACACCCAGGGTCTGCCATTGGCCACCTGATTGCACCAGGGGATCACCATACTCTTCAGCACATCCAGGTATACTTTGGTGTTGACTTTCAAGCTGACTTCAAAGATGTGAGGTGGCATGATGTGGTGCTCACTCGAAACCACACCAAAGACCATAACCGTAGCCGGAAACTTTGTTTTCATCACCCTGGATACGTCCCTGTTATTCGTGGCAATCCAGCGAAGGTTTTGGCTCTCATAACTTGGATTGGTAGAGATCATGAGTTGTACAGCGGCGCATCTCCGATCTTGCTCGTTGAACATTGTGTCACTTTCAGACATGATAGAAGGTTCCTATCGCTCTTGGAATTTGTACACAACTAGCCAACTAGTAGATGGTCTGCAACAAAAAAAGAAAACCAGTTTTCATTAAATAGAAATGAATCATGTCGTCTTTTCTAGGGCGACAATTTTATCGTTTCACCCTGTATTATGATCTTCATTTACAGGCAACACAAAAATTTATCTTCACAATTTTTTAAGAGCCAATCCGTTAATGTTGTTCAAAATCATTTTAAACAGATAAAGACTTCATAGTTTGTTGCAATATCAATGTTTTAAGAGTCAATGAATTTATAAAGTTCACAATCATTTTAAAAAGGTTGTTGAGAGATAATAATCATCTCCCTCAGAGAATGGGCGTTTCTGTTGGGTACCTCATGAAGTGTCACTTGATAGTCCAAGAAACCCATTATCAACCTCTTTGCTTTTGTTCTTTGAATAACAGAGGCATGTCTCGGACCCAGCCAGGGAATGGTAAAGCCCCATGGCTATTTTACTTACCTTTATCAAGTAAGCTTTTTACTATTTTTGTACTACTTCTACACACTATTTATTCATGAAACAATAAATGTATATTTTCAATTGTTGAGATTTGTTTGTTTATTTTTTCTTCCTAATACCATTGGTATTTATTTTATGTATATAAAAAAGGTTAAATGTTCTTTGATGTACAAATGCGTTTAATGTTAGAATATCATGGATATGCTTAATACTCATATTGGTCCTTGGAAAATGGAGACTCGTTAAAATATCTTCCTTAGCATGAAGCATGCCAATAAGATAAACACTTCATACTTAATTGCAATATCAATGCTTTGAAAGCCATTGAGTAAATAAAGTTCCCAGTCTTTTTAAACAGGTAAAGACTTCATTTGTAGTAAGTTGGCTGATCATGGTCAAGGATGACCCTTTTCAATAGCTACTACACCGAGGTGTAGGGGAAGGTGCTACTCCTTTCCCTGGATTATTTCACTTACTCTTGATCCATACCTTATAACGCTGAGTGTTAAGCAAAGAGGCATCAAATACCATTTTTCAAGTTTTAGTATGACTCGACTTGAGATTGAACCCTAGTCTGCCAGACCATTAGCAAACACTCTAACCATTATGCCAAATGCTTTAAGAACCATTATATTAATAAAAGTAACAATCATTTTAAATATTATCTCAAACAGATTTATTTGACTCATATATGGAACCCTAACTTGTACTATCACTCTATTCAGAATGGACCTGGGAGTAATGGCAATGAAGAAGTGAGATACATTAACTGGAATCTTACAACAGTTTTATGTCATACTCAAGACCACTCTTAATTTTGGTGAGGGTTGGATCCCCTCTGCAGGGGATCCAATCAATAAATTCTCAGCCCAACCAACAGAGTGGGCAGGAAAAGGTTCAATTACAATAACTGAAATTTATTCACAGGGTTTCTTTGTTTAATGACTTATCAACCTTTATGGGTTATATAATGCCAAAGACTTCTTTGTAGAAGAACAGTAGAGGTACTATTTAACCAATAGTTGAAGGGAATAAAAGGGTTCTTATCTTTCCCAAAGATATTAGTCTGCAAGTGATCATAATAGCAAGACTGGAGTTTGAACTCACTAACTATGATATTGCAGCGCATCATATATATATATATATATATATCTTATGGTACGTACAAAATTTGCATAATGCTTTTAATAGCATACTCATGTTAGAAATGAATAAAATATTCTGAAAGCAATTAAAACATCTTAAAGTTCTTAAAAAAGGAACCCTCTGTATCAATTATGTCTCTTTAACGAATTGTGTCCGTAAAAACTTGAGTTAAGATGTGAGGAATTCAATTTTTGAGCGCTAAATTTTCAGAATTTTAAAATATCTTAATTGCTTTTAAGATATTTAATTCATTTAAAACATGAGTATGCTATTAAAAGCAAGATAGATAGATAGATAGATAGATAGATTGGCCACAACTTTAACAGAGATGTAAAATTTTTAAGCCTTTTAAAATATCTTATTCATTTCAAACAAGAGTACACTATTAAAAGCAATATATATATATATATATATATATATATATATATATATATATATATATATATATATATGGGGATCATTAAATAAGTTTCCAGACTTTTTTCGTATGGCCACTTTTATTGATAGTACACTCATGAAACTCTAGTCCCTGTCAAAGCAATCTCCTCCAGCTGCAATGCACTTGTTGTACCATTCCAGCAACTTCTGGAAGGCCCCATGGAAGTCCTCTTGTGTGAGCGTGTCAATGACCTTCATCACAGCCTCTTTCATCTCCTCAGTTGTCTCATAACGACAGCCTCTAAGCTTAGGGAATAAGCAAAAGTCACAGGGAGCAAGGTCTTGACTATAGGGAGGCTGAGGAACTGTCTTGATGTCCATCTTGGTCCAATAGTCTATGACAAGGATGGAGTTGTGGACTGGTGCATTGTCCAGGTAGAAATGCCACTAACCTGATTTGAAGAGTGCTGGCCTCTTCCCTAGGAATCTCTTCCTGAACTCCCTTAAAACCTCAACATAGTATTCCTTGTTGACTATCTTTCCAGTGGGAACCCAGTGCATGTAGATCATGCCCGTGCTGTCAAAAAAGGGACCATCAAAAGTTTGTTGGTGGATTTGCTCTGTCTGGCCTTCTTGGGTCTGAGAGAGCCAGCATGCTTCCACTGCGAACTCTGTCTCTTGGTCTCTGGGTCATAGCAGTAGATCCCGCTTTCATCGCATGGCATTTTTTCCAAGTTTAAAACAGAATTTTATTGCATATCGTTCTTCTAAAGTCCAGATTGCATTTTTGAAATTCATCAGCTGTGACAATCAGGCTTTAGTAGGGTGTATTCCAATGACTGCTGTAGCTGTTGATTTGAACCTGAAATCATAAAAATTGGTCTGTCATCTCATAAGATGTATAGCAATGACATACTGAATTTTCGAGAGTCTATGGCAATTTTAAATGCCTGTACAAAAAAGTCTGGAAACTTATTTAATTCACCACATATATATATATATATATATATATATAAAAAATAATAGATAAATATATATTAGATTTTATGTATTTAATGCCATGGCATAAAATATATAAAATCTAAAATACATTTAAAATCTAATATATTTATTTATCATCATTATATCATATAATAGCTCGATCATAGATATTGAGCACTCTCCAAATTATCTCGCACTTGGTTCGCCACAAACCCACAAAGAGAATTTGTGACAACCAACACTGTTACAATATATATATATATATATATATATATATATATATATATACTCCGACTTTAACAGAGATGCAAAATTCACATTAAGAGAAACTATTCAAAAAGATATAAATATGAAATCTATAACTGAAAAAAAAAAGATGACAAATGGATAAAAAAAAAAACCTCTGACCATTTGTGCCATTTGGATTCAATATGAAACTTAATCACCTGACCTGAAAAGAATAAAAATTTAACACTCATATACACCTATACAAACAAATAAACCAGACAGTAAGTCACTGCTTCATCCATGAAACTTCACTACACTATCCTGCCTTGAAATAAAACTGGACACTCCCCACCCAACAAATACAGAAAAACAAAGAAACCAGACACACTTAATTTGAAATAAACTCCTCTGAAATCAAATGAAAACACATGAACTAGTTCCTTTTACCATAGATAGATAGATAGATGGAGAGATAGAGAGAGAGAGAAAGAAAGAGAGAGAGACACATACACACACACATACACGCACATTTTATATATATATATATATATATATATATATATATATATATATATATAAGTAAAGTTGGCGAACGTAGTCGAGGGTGACCAGAGTGTTAAGCAAGGCGGTATCAAGTACCATTTTTAAAGTCTTTGGTATATATATATATATATATATATATATATATAAAGTCTTTGGTATATATATATATATATATATATATATATATTATATACAATTTTATATATACAATTATAAATACATATATATATATATATATATATATATATATATATATATATATATAAAATTGTATATAATCCGAGGAAAACAGTCCAGGGTTTAGACTTATTTTGTCATAATCCAAGGTTGATTGGAATTTATATATATATATATATATATATATATATATATATATATTGAAAAAATAAAATATAAAAGCATTGGTAAAAAAATTGACAAAAAATCAAATAGGGCAACTTTATTTACATGTCTACAATACTGTAAAAGTTTGAAAGACTGCTAATTTACACACCACCCAAAATGTTAAATTTTACCTGCATTGTATCCACACGATTGTCAATTCTATTTGTTGTAGGAAATAAAAATAAGGAAGTACAATCAACGCACAAAAAGATTTGAGTGATTGATGTGAGCAAGTATTTCTGGCCAGGTAAGGGCTGATCTGACTTCCTGGGACATGGAATTTGTTACAGTCATTCATTGCATAATTCAGAAACTGCAGCTATAAAGGGCAATTCTTGTTTATTATTGTGGTTGAAATAGTTGTTCTTCGTTCTACATTAAACTAAGCTTTGTAAATATCTTCATATCAGGCCTTCCCCAGAAGAGTGACACAACACAACGTTCCAACCCCAAATTTATATCATTTGGCCTTGAAATGAACTAAATTAAGCTAAGTAAATATTGAGGCATGCCCTCCCCATTTAGAAGTTTGTCACTACACAATCTTCCTTCTCCCATTCCCCACCATTTGGCCTAGTGCTTTATAAATACTTTAAAGGCTGGCCCACCTCATTTAGAAGATTGGCACAACACAATCTTCCTCCACCTATTCCCCAATGTTTGGCCTTGTTCTGCACAAAACTAAGCTTAGTAAATATCTTCAAAGCAGGCCCTCCCCATTTAGAAGTCTGGCTCAACATAATCTTCACACTCCCATTTCCCACCATTTCAACCTGTGCAGCACTAAACTAAGCTAAGTAAATATCTTCAAAGCTGGCCCTCCCCATTTAGAAGTTTGGCCCAACATAATCTTCCTACTCCTATTTCCTATCATTTGGCCTTGTGCTTTATAAATATCTTCAAAGCTGGCCCTCCCCATTTAGAAGTTTGGCCCAACATAATCTTCCTACTCCTATTTCCTATCATTTGGCCTTGTGCTTTATAAATATCTTCAAAGTGGGCCCTCTCCATTTAGAAGATTAGCACAATACAATCTTCTTTCTCCCATTTCCTACCATTTGGCCTTGTGCTTTGTAAATATCTTTGAGGCAAACCCCCGCCACCCGTCATTTAAAACTTAGATTAGGGCAATGCAGAAAAGTAGCATAGTAGGACTGGTAATATATATTAATAAAAAAACTCCAATAAAAGAAAATAGTCATAAAATTTATAAAGCCATATATTTAAGGATGGTTTCTTTGTTTAATGGCAAATCAACTTTTTTTAGGTTATTTAATGCCAAAGCCATTCTCCTAGAAGAACAGTAGTGGTACTATTTAACCCATAGCTGGGAGGATAAAGGGGTTCATACCTTTCCCAAGGGTATTTGTCCGAAAGTGAACATAATAGTGCGACTGGAGTAAAAAAAAATAGTAAAATAGAATAAAGATCTTAGAACAGAGAAGATGTATCTATTTTCAGATTTAATCCTTTGAACTAATTTGAAACAATTTAGATTATTCAGGCCCCTCAAATTGAAGCAGGACTTTTTAATTCAATGAGGTCCTTTGAAAGGGCTGCATTCAGATTTCTATTCATTGTTTTACATATATATAACTTTTTGATGAAGCTGTTTTAGTTTTGAAAAATTTAATCTACCATGCTTAATTCTAAAATAGTTTGGTTTTATTTGGTTGTGTTTTATGGCATAATAGTCCATATGGATTATCTAATTCCAAATCTTGTTTTTATATATATATATATATACCTTATAATGCTAAGTGTTAAGCAAGGATGCATCAAGTACCATTTTTTGAATCTTTGGTATGATACAGGTCTCCCAGACTTCTGGCAAACACTCTAACCATTATGCCAATGATATATATATATATATATATATATATATATATATATATATATATATATATATATATATATATATAAGCAAATAGTTTATTGTTAACATTTTTAAACAAACCAGAGTTCATTTGTTTGCACACAGTTAAATGGTTTCAAGTATTGTTATCCAATTCTATTTAATATTAATTATGATTATAATTTGATATCAATCCTTATTATTAATCATTATTATAATTTATCTAATATTAATCATTTGTTTAATGACTTCAAGTAACTCATTATAACAATCCTTTGTAAACGATTAGATAGTTCTATTTGGGCTCTTAACAGATACTTCCACTTCAGGTCAGAGTGAACCTGGGAGTAATGGCACTGAAGCAGTACTCCACATTCTTCAAAGCTCCAGAACTGGAGTCTCACAAGCAGGTAGTTTAGTGTCATACCCAGGACACTCGTTGGTTGGGAGGGAGTCATACCTGTCTGTAGAGGCACAGTTGGCATATTCTACAGCCCCAGCTAACTGGGTGAATTTTAAAATTGTACAAGTTTTAGTTAAAGTGTTTCATGTTTTACACCAAAAAAGTCATCATGTAAATTTTTTTATAGACACAGATAGGGATGAACATAAATAATGAAGGGTCACTAAATTCTATTAGCTCTGGGGCCCTTAAGGCATAAATCTGATCCTGGATGGTACCCTAACAGGTACCACTTGATTCGTTTAGTGATGAAAATGAAAATGAATTTCTTTCATAATGCCATGACATATTATAAATGGAATTCTGTTTCACTATTATCTCTGGGTAAATCTTGGGGTATTTTATCAAAGAAAATCTTATGCTAAAATTTCCTGTTTTCCCAATAATTCAGTTACAAACAGATGTGGAGATTTAGTATCATGATATATTGTTTGTAACAATCATCTGTCTATTGAGAATCTATTTCTGATTTTTTATGGATTATATGATTAAAATAATTAGCAATGTGTTTGTATGATGCAATTCTTTTTCTCTCTTTCAAGTAATTAATAATAATAATCTTTAGTGAGAAATAATAGCTTCAAGTAATTATTCTAAATAGAAATTATTTACATGCTGTTAAATGGTTTCAACTATTCCTACAACATTAATAATTCTATTTAATATTAATCCTTCATTTGTACTATTATATGACATCAAGTATTCATATTCATTATAAATTCTCAAACTGTTCTATTCAACCCATAGATGAGACCCTAACAGGTACTATCCCTCCTGGTTTGAGTGGACATGGAACAACAAGAAAGAGGTTCTCAACGTTCGCCAGATCCCCAGAACAGGAGCCTCACCATTAGATGTAGTTTTGTGTCATACTTAGGGTTCCAACTTTTTGGAGATCTTAATCTTCTGCAGTGGATACAGTTGGTGTATTATAAGCCCCTCAGACTGGACAATAGTCTGAGACGTATAAACAATGTTTCATCATCATTATCATCATCATCATTATCAAGGCATGTCAGCAGTATAGATTCCTTTGACTCTATCTTGCCATCCATCCCTATTAGTCATCACTCTTTACAAGTCTTCTACACGGCATCCAGTGTCTACACAGAGGTGACGGATGTAAATATTTTGCTAGTTGGTCCACATGTAGGGGTCCACATGTAGGGGTTCCATCGGAGAATGTCACTTTGGAGTTCATCCTTATCATCTTCAGCAGTATCCAGTAAGTTTTGACCATCTTACTTGGATAGTTTATAAAATGGGAGGTAAGTGGCCATACTGCCACTGTTTTTTGAGGTGCTGTTTTCCGGATTTGTTCCTAACAACATGTAGCATCTTTGTGTAGTTCCTATCTAGCTTTTTCTCCAGACATTTCATTTAAAACCAAAGTGTTGTAACTATACAGTAGTACTGACACAGTTACAATTTGGAACAGCTTTCTTTTTAAGATAATCATGACCCTAAACATCACAACTCATATAATATCCTTATTTTGTTAATAATTATTCATTTTTTTTATTTAACCTTTTTTTCATGTTATGACATATCTTATGTGCTGTCTAAGCCAGAAATTCTGAAGTTATTCAGATTTTTTTTAGGTTTTGATCAATACACATTTTGCAGGTGAAGATATTTTCATCGCTGTCTAGTTTGTATCTTCCCTCCAAATTATTTAGTTAGTCACATGACCAGAAACCAAACAGTGATAATAACCATGTGATGTTGGGAACATCACATGGTTATTTTTTTATCTTCCCAACATATTTTGTCTTCTCCCTCAACATTTTTTGTCTTGTTCCCAACATTTTTATCTCCTTCCTAACATTTTTTGTCTTCTCCCCCAACATTTTTTGTCTTGTTCCCAACATTTCTATCTCCTTCTCAACATTTTTTGTCTTCTCCCCCAACATTTCTTCTCCCTCAAAATGTCTTGTCCCAACATTTTTATCTCCTTCCCAACATTTTTTGTCTTGTTCCCCCAACATTTTTTGTCTTCTTCCCAACATATTCATCTCCTCCCCAACATTTTTTTGTCTTGTTCCCAACATTTTTATCTCCTCCCCAACATTTTTTTGTCTTGTTCCCAACATTTTTTTCTCCTCCCCAACATTTTTTCTCCTTCCCAACATTTGTCTTGTTCCCAACATTTTTATCTCCTCCCCAACATTTTTTGTCTTGTTCCCAACATTTGTCTTCTCCCCTAACATTTTTTTCTTCTCCCCCAACATTTTTTGTCTTGTTCCCAACATTTTTATCTCCTCCCCAACATTTTTTTGTCTTGTTCCCAACATATTTTGTCTTCTCCCCCAACATTTTTTGTCTTCTTCCCAACATTACTATCTCCTTCCAAACATTTTTTGTCCATTCCTTAATAGTTATGTCTTCTTCCCAACATTTTTTGTCTTCTTCCCAACATTTTTGTCTTTTTAATAAAAAGTTTTTTTTCTTCTTTGCAACCCATCTGTCTTGTTTTCAACATTTTTTGTTTTGTTCCCAACATTTTTATCTCCTCCCCAACATTTTTTTGTCTTGTTCCCAACATTTTTGTCTTCTCCTCCAACATTTTTTGTCTTTTCCCCCAACATTTTTGTCTTCTTTCCAACATTTTTTGTCTTGTTCCCAACATTTTTATCTCCTCCCCAACATTTTTTGTCTTCTTCCCAACATTTTTGTCTTCTCCCCCAACATTTTTGTCTTCTTCCCAACATTTTTTGTCTTCTCCCCCAACATTTTTGTCTTGTTCCCAACATTTTTATCTCCTTCCCAACATTTTTTGTCTTTTCCCCCAACGTTTTTTGTCTTGTTCCCAACATAATCTGTCTTCTCCCCCAACATATTTTGACTTGTTCCTAACATTTTTATCTACTCCCCAACATTTTTTCTTCTCCTCCAAAATTTTTTGTCTTTTCCCCCAACATTTTTGTCTTCTTCCCAAATTTTTTGTCTTGTTCCAAACATTTTTATCCCCTCCCCAACATTTTTTGTCTTGTTACAAACATTTGTCTTCTCCCCCAACATTGTTGTCTTCTCCCCTAATATTTTTTGTCTTGTTCCCAACATTTTAATCTCCTCCCCAACATTTTTGTCTTCTTCCCAACATTTTTTGTCTTCTCCCCAACATTTTTGTCTTGTTCCCAACATTTTTATCTCCTTCCCAACATTTTTTGTCTTTTCCCCCAACGTATTTTGTCTTGTTCCCAACATAATCTGTCTTCTCCCCTAACATATTTTGACTTGTTCCTAACATTTTTATCTACTCCCCAACATTTTTTTGTCTTGTTCCCAACATATTTTGTCTTCTCCACCAACATTTTTTGCCTTCTTCCCAACAATTTGTCTTCTTACCATCAAAAATGATGAGAAGGAGATTTTCTATCTCCTTCCCATTATTTTTTGTCCATTTCTTAACATTGATGTCTTCTTCCCAACATTTCTTTCTTCTCCCCCAACATTTTTTGTCTTGTTCCCAACATTTCTATCTCCTTCCTAACATTTTTTGTCTTGTTCCCAACATTTTTTGTCTTCTTCCCAACATTATTGTCTAACAAGTTTTTTTCTTCTTTGCAACCCATCTGTCTTGTTTTCAACATTTTTTGTCTTGTTCCCAACATTTTTATCTCCTTCCCAACTTTTTTGTCTTCTCCCCCAACATTTTTTGTCGTGTTCCCAACATTTTCATCTCCTCCTCAAAATTTTTTTGTCTTCTTCCCAACATTTGTTGACTTCTCCCCCAACATTTTTTGTCTTCGTCCCAACATTTTTTGTCTTTTTCCTAGCATTTTCTTCTCCTTCCCAACATTTTTTGTCCATTTCTTAACATTTATGTCTTCTTTCCAACATTTTTTGTCTTCTTCCAAACATTATTGTCTTTTTAATAACAAGTTTTTTTCTTCTTTGCAACGAATCTGTCTTGTTTTCGACATTTTTGCATATTCACAACATTTATTTCCTTCTTTGCAACAAATTTGTGTCTTTTTCCCTCATTAACAGTTTTGGGAAGAAGACAAAAAATGTTGGGAAGGAGATGAAAATGTTAGGGAAGAAGACAACAAATGTTGGGAAGAAGACAACAAATGTTGGGAAGGAGACAAAAATGTTTAGGAAGAAGACAAAAAATGTTATGGGAAAAGACAACAAATGTTGGGAAGAAGACAAAAAATGTAGGGAAGGAGAGAAAAATGTTAGGGAAGAAGACAACAAATGTTGGGAAGGAGATAAAAATGTTGGGAAGAAGACAACAAATGTTGGGAAGGAGATACAAATGTTGGAAAGAAGACAAAAAATGTTGGGAAGAAGACAAAAATGTTAGGGAAGGAGATAGAAATGTTTGGAAGAAGACAAAAAATGTTGGGAAGAAGACAGAAAATGTTGGGGGAGAAGACAACAAATGTTTTTGTCTTTTTCCCATAAAACCTTTCCAAGGAGATAGAAATTGTTGGGAAGAAGACAAAAATGTTAGGGAAGGAGATAGAAATGTTTGGAAGAAGACAAAAAATGTTGTGAAGAAGACTAAAAATGTTGGGGGAGAAGACAACAAATGTTGGGAAGGAGATAGAAATTGTTGGGAAGAAGACAAAAAATGTGGGGAAGGAGATAGAAATCTTGGGAAGAAGACAAAAAATGTTGGGGGAGAAGAGATAGAAATGTTGGGAAGAAGACAAAAAATATTGGGAGGAAGACAAAAAATGTTAGGGGAGAAGACAAAAAATGTTGGGAAGGAGATATAAATGTTGGGAAGAAGACCACAAATGTTGGGAAGAAGACATAAATTGTTGGGAAGAAGACAACAAATGTTGGGAAGGAGATAGAAATGTTAGGGAAGTGTTGGAAAGAAGACATAAATTGTTGGGAAGGAGATAGAAATTTTAGGGAAGGAGATAGAAATGTTAGGAAAGGAGATAGAAATGTTGGGAAGAAGACAAAAATGTTGGGAAGAAGACAAAAAATTTTGGGAAAAAGATAAAATGTTGGGAAGGAGACAAAAATGTTGGGAAGGAGACAAAAAATGTTGGCGGAGGAGACAACAATGTTGGGAAGGTGACAAAAGATGTTGGGAAGAAGATAAAAATGTTTCAAAAACATGTTGAGTTGCCTTTTGTCCATTCATATGGTGAGTTGCCTGGTGTATTTTTGTTGCTTGGATACTTTCATATGGCCAGTTGCCTTGGGTGCTTTTGTGTATTGATATAGTGGGTTGCCTTAAATTCATTTATATGACAAGTGTCATGGGTTGCTTTGGTGCATTCAAAGAGTGAGTTGACTAAGGTGTTTTGGTTACTATGGATGCTTTTATATAGCAACTTGCCCTGGGTGCTTTATTGTATTCATATGGTGGGTTGTCTTGTGTGCTTGATTGCCTGGATTTTTTGCCAGGATCCTTTGATTGCTTTGGTTGTCTTTTATGACTTGGGTTCTTCCATATGACAAGTTTACCTGCAATGCTTCCATAACTTGGATTGCCTTGGATACTGAGGTGGTGATTTTCCTATGGTCAGTTGCCTTGGGTACTTTCATAAGACAATTTGGGTGCTTTTATATAGTGGGCTGCTTTGGGTGTTTTAACAGCAAGTTGTCCTAGATGCCCTCACAATTGGGTGATTTGAGTGTTGTTATGGTGGGTTACTGCAGGTGCTTTTATATTGCAAGTTGCCTTGGTTACTTAATTGCTTTGGGTGCTTTGTTGCCTTAGGTGAAAGTTGTGAAATTTTTGTTTCTCCTTCTTATATACTGCTTTTGAAAGGCTAATAAGTGTTTATAAGCAGAAATTATAGGGCAGACAAGAGTGATTATGCCATAATTGTATGTATGGACACTCTAAATTTTTGGTAAATGATTATATAATGTTTGGTTGGTTAGTTTGGGTTTTATGGCATATCAACTGTTGTAGGTTATTTAACACCAAATCCATTTTTTATGGAAATAATCAGTCCTATTTCAAAGAATTCAGTTTAGGATAAGCATACAGTTTAAATGTAAGTACAGTTTAATTGTGAAAAACATTTCTATTTCAAGCTATTCAGTTTAGTCAAGTAGTTCTGATTCAGCTAATTCAGTTTAGTATAAGTACAGATTTTGTTTACACACTGTTAAATGTCAACTTTCAATGTCAAAAAACAGTTCCATTTCAAATAATTCAGTTTAGCATAAGCACACAGTTTAAATGTAAGTATGGTTTCAGTTTAGCATAAGCATGCAGTTTAAATGTAGTATGGTTTAATCATCAAAAACATTTCTATTTCAGGCAATTCAGTTTAGTCAAACAATTCAGTTTAGCATTAGTATGCCATTAGTTCTATTTAACCCATAGATAGGGCCCTATCAGGTGCTACTACACTGGGCCAGAGTGGACCTGGGAACAATGGCAATGGAGGGGTGCTCTGCATTCCTCAAAGCCCCAGCATTACTGGAACCTCACCATCAGATTGTTTAGTGTCATATCTAGGACACTCATTGTGGGGGGGTGTCTTACCCTACTGTAGAGGTGCAGCCGACTGGGCAAGATTATGTAACGGTGATATTATTCAACTAAAGTTTTATAAATTTGACTGTGTTTTAAATGGTTCTCAAATAATATATAAGTTTTCATTATCTTTTAAGTATACTGTTGTGACAACATAAAAGTTTTTGAGAGACATGTTGGAGAAAAGTTCCTTACCTGTTAGTTATGTGATATCATTAGATATGCCTTATGTATGAAAGCAAGCTTACAGAATTTTGTTTTGTGCTATTTTGTAGTGTCATGTTAAGTGGACCACAAGGTTCACTGGTAAGGTAAATCTCAGTCTCAGAGGGATGTGAACAGGTCCTTGCTTTTTGTCCATATTATGAGGGAAGAGAATTTGGCTTTTGTACTGTTTGCTTTTATACTTGGCTATGTTACCGTGGCCATACTATGGTGTCATAATCTAGCAGTTGTAAGTAGAAATCCTTTGGCTCACAAGGGAAGTAATCCCACTTGTATGTTCATAATATTCACTTAATTTCCCAATCGGCCGGGGCTGTAGGATACACCGACTGCACTTCTGCAGAGGGGTAAGACCCCACCTCCAACGAGTGTCCTGAATATGACATTAAACAATCTGAGGTTCCAGTGATGTTGGAGCTTTCGGGAATGAGGAGCACCCCTTCATTGCCATCGCTCCCAGGTCCACTCTGGCCCAGAATAGTAGCCCCTAATAGGGCCCTAACTATGAGTCAAGTAGGACTAATCTGCGAACCTCTGCTAAACTAAATTACTTGAAATAGAACTTTTTTGATTTTTAAACTGTGTACTTATGCTAATCCGAATTGTTTGAATTAGAACTGTTTGACAAAACTGAAGAGCTTGAAATAGAAATGTTTTTGACAATTAAACTGTATACTTACAATTAAACAGCGTATTTATGCAAAACTGAATTTTTTGAAGTGGAGCTGTTTTGACACATGGCTGTGGGTAAACAAAATCTATATTTATACTAAACTGAATAGTTAGAATTAGAACTGTTTGATTTAACTGAATAGCTTGAAATAGAAATGTTTTTGACAACTAAACTGTGTACTTACTTTTAAATTGATACTTATGCTAAACTGAAATGTTTGAAATGGAACTGTTGTTGTATGCTAAACTGAATTATTTGAAATTGAATCATTTTTGACATTGAAACTGTACTTATGCTGAACTGTATTGTTTAATATAGAACTGTTTTGATATTTAACTGTGTGTAAACAAAATCTATGCTTATAAAAAACTGAGTTGTTTGAATTTGAACTGTTGGACTAAACTAAATAGCTTGAAATAGAAATGTTTTTAACAATTAAACTGTGTAATCATGCTAAACTGAATTGTTTGAAATAGAACAGATTATTCGTATAAAAATGGATTTGGCATTAAACAACCTACAAGAGTTGATATGCCATAAAACCCAAACAACCAACCAAACAATCTATTCATTTCACGAAACATTTAAAAGTTTTATATTTCGTTTAGAAACTGAGATGAAATGTCAATTGATTAAATGTAATAATTTTTGAAAGCGTAAAAGCTGAATTTTTGTATTCTTAGTAATTGTGGCTGCTTTACTTAATCCGTGGCATCATAATTCTCATTGAAATTAAAAAAGAAAATTTCTTACCCCCAGGGTGTCCTTAGCTAAACACTTAGTTGCCAAACAACACCTTTGCAATGTTTATATCAGATCTTATCTTTAAAGATCAACAAATCAAATAAATTTATAATCTTAAGAATGTTTTAAACGGTCAATTGGCATAATGGTTAGAATGTTTGCCAATGGTTTGAGAGAGAGAAGTTTTATGCCAGGTCAAGTCATACCAAAGACTCGAAAATGGTACTTGATGCAGCCTTGCTAAACACTCATTATCATAAGGTACGGATCAAATGTAAATGGAAGAAACCAGGGAAAAGAGTAGTGCCCTCCTCTTACACCTCGTTGTAGTAGCTATGAAAAAGAGAGCCGTCGAGTCACCCTTGCCAAATGTCAAAACAGCTCCACTACAAAAAATTCTGTTTAACCTAAGTACAGTTTCAATGTCAAAAACAGTTCCACTTCAAACAATTCAGTTTAGCATAAATACACTGTTTAAATGTAAGTACACAGTTTAATTGTCAAAAACATTTCTATTTCAAGCTATTCAGTTTTGTCAAACAGTTCTAATTCAAACAATTCAGATTAGCGTAAGGACTTAAGAATGTTTTGATTAGTTAGTTTTATGGTATGTCAACCTTTTTGGGTTATTTAATGCTGAAGTCAGTCATTTTTTATAGCCATTAAATGCTTTCAAGTAACTTTTCCTATTTAATGATAATGATTATTCATAAACAATTACAACTTCAAGTATTCTTGATATAAATAATTTACACAAAATTATATGGTTTCAAATAGCTATGCATACTAAATAATTTGCTTACAACAGTATAATTTCAATGAACTGTTCTAATCTAATGCTAATAATTTACAAACGTTTATATAACTTTGAGTAATTATTCTGTAATTATTCATATATAATAGAGATAATTTGAATAGATTTATCAAATTTTAAGTATTCCTAAAATGAACATTTTACAAGTTGGTTTTACTGCATGTCAACTCTTCTTAGGTTTATTCAAGGCCAAGATTATAGTCTCAAATCACACACAGCAGAAAAATGTATCTTCACAAACATTTTAAACAGGTAAATACTTCATATTTAGTTGCAGTATCAATGTTGTAAGAGTCAATGTATTAATAAAGTTCAAAATCATTTTAAACAGATAAACACTTCATATTTAGTTGCAATATCAATGTTTTAATTGTCAATATATTAACCCTTACTGCTTATGAACTATGTATGCTCTGTTCTTTGCAAGTGGATTGAAGACATGGGAACTGGGTTAATTCATTTTTAATAATGGAGTATTTTCATGGTACACACATTTTATTTCATATAATATAGTTCACAGATTTTATTTTTAAATGACATTGTATATAGATTTCACTTATATGACATGGTACACACATTTTATTTCATATGACATAGTTCACAGATTTTATTTTTAAATGACATTGTATATAGATTTCACTTATATGACATGGTACACACATTTTATTTCATATGACATAGTTCACAGATTTTATTTTTAAATGACATTGTATATAGATTTCACTTATATGACATGGTACACACATTTCATTTCATATGACATAGTTCACAGATTTTATTTTTAAATGACATTGTATATAGATTTCACTTATATGACATGGTACACACATTTTATTTCATTTGACATAGTACACAGATTTTATCTTTTAATGACATTGTACATGGATTGAACTCATAAGACATGGTACACATATTTTCATTGGCTGAAAGAAAGAGGTTGCAATATCTGATTTGCATATGATCTGAATATCGCACCACCTGCTTGTGGAGCATATTTCTAAATCTAGAATTTAATCAGACCATTATGAGTTAATGCAGTAAAAAATCTCCGATCTATTTAACCCAGAGATAGGACCCTAATGTGTATTACTACTCTGGGTCAGAGTGGACCTGGGAGTAATGACAGTTATCACTACTGGAAGCAGTTTAGTGTCATATCTAGGACACCCTTTACATTTGATTGGGATGCAGTTAACATATTGTACACCCAGCCAACACAGCGGAAATTAATAACAGTTAAGCTTAGTTTGGTTTGATATAAGAACACAATATTGGTGCATTTTATAAGAACTTATACACAATGGTCTATTGAGCTAATGCTTCTATTGAATGAAAACTACTTTTTGGTCAATGTTTTATTTGTTCAATTTCTTTCTTTTCAATATGTTTTCTGGTTCCATTAACTGTCTTTGACTGAGTACACCTTTTCACAGTTCAATTCTTTTTCTTTTTGTTACCAATTCTACAATAGAGCTTATTGAGGTACTATGTACCATTAATGGTCTTGTTGATTTTTGCTATCATGCTTCATCCATGAGACATTGGCTTTTGAAGAGCAGTAGTTTTTCATCTGTATATATTCCACATATCATTATCATCGTGCCGATTTTGATTGTATAATGTTCCACTAGAAATTATAAAATTCTGGTATCTTTGGTTCAGAAGAAAATTAACTTTTCATAAAAGATTGTTAGGGGTGTAATTATTTATAGGTGATATTGTAAATAATTCTGAATAACATCCATTTTTGACTGTATCATGTTTCATGAGAAATATTAAAATCCTGTTATCTTTGGTTTTCAAGAAAATTAACTTTTTATAAAAAATTTTTTGCGCGTATTTATTTATGGGTGAGACCATAAATAATACTGAATAATATTCATTTTGACTGCATATTGTCTGATTTTATATTAAAAAAAAATGTGACTGAAATAAAAAAAAATTAACTTATTTTCTATACACATTAGCTTTTATGCATTTCAGACTAATAAAAATTTTAGTGTGTCTCAGAAAACCAAGATATATTTCATAACCTCCAATAAACCACCCTTATACCCTTGGAGTACTATGAAACCATGTTAACTGCCTCATTATGAATATACCCCAGTTTTGGTATCTTCCTGTGTTAAACAGGGTTTTTTTGCATTCGAGGGAGAGAGGGAGGGAAAAGAGAACTTCAAATCAATTAAGAAAGTGGTAGAAATAGATACACATGGCATTAGATAAAATAAAAACTGAATCTCATAAACTGTTGAAATACTATTTTGTCCAGTCAGCTGGGGCTGTAGAATACACCAACTGCTTCTTTGTAGAGGGGTAAGACCCCCCCCCCCCAATGAGTGTCCTGGATATGACACTAAACAATCTGATGGTGAGGTTCCAGTAATGCAGGAGCTTTGGGGAATGTGGAGTACCTCTTCATTGCCATCACTCCCAGGTCGACTCTGGCCCAGAATGATAGCATCTGACAAGGTTCCTATCTATGAGTCAAATAGAACTACACCAGGGTTTTGAGAGTTATCTGTTTTTGCATTTAAACAGCATATTTATACTAAACTGAGTTGTTTAAAATAGAACTGTTTTTGCATTTAAACTGCTTATTTATGCTTAACTGAATTGTTAAAAATAGAACTGTTTTGATATTTAAACTGAGTACTTATATCAAACTGAATTATCGGAAACAAAACTGTTTTTACATTTAGTTCTGTGTATTTCCCAGTCAGCTGGGGCTGTGGAATACGCTGACTGCACCTCTACAGAGGGGTAAGATCCTCCCCCAATGATTGTCCTGGATATGATACTAAACAAACTGATGGTGAGGTTTCAGGGATGTGGAGCTTTGGGGAGTATGGAGTACTCCTTCATTGCCATCACTCTCAGGTCCATTCTGGCCCGAATGGTAGCACCTGATATCTATGAGTTAAATAGAACTAATCTGCGTACTTATGTTAAACTAAATTACTTAAAATATAACTGTTTTGATATTTAAACTGCATGCTTATACTAAACTAAATGGTTTGAACTGTTTTTGACATTTAACTGTGTGTGTAAACAAAATCTGAGGAATGTGGAATACCCCTTCATTGCCATTACTCCCAAGTCCACTATGACCCAGAGTGGTAGTACCTATTAGGGACCCATCTATGGATCAAATAGAACTATTTAATCTTTTACTTGAAACTATTTAACTGTGTGCAAATAAATTAATAATGATAACCTTTTAGTATTACATAACAATGATAAAAATTATTCCACTGTGGCAAATAGAACTATTAGCAATTCTTGAAACCCTTTATCGGTGTTAAAACACCAGCAACACTAGACCCCATTCAACTGTGTGCAAACAAATGATCTGAATTGTTTAAAAAATGTTAATGACAAGCTATTCACAAAAAAACCATGTGTACAAACAGGATTTGGCATTAGATAACCCACAATAGTTTATATGACATAACACACATACACAACCAACCAACCAACCAACCAACCAACCAACTATATCTATTAAAGTGAAGACTGTTGTCTAGATATCAAGACCAGACAGTGTCAATTCTCAATACTTTTGATAAAGTAGTTGCAATGTTTGTTCGGTATTTCTTTGGTCCAAAAAACAGGCTTGTACAAGTGTAGCATATGCCATACACACCAGACAACTAGTTCCATATGACTTTCCTTTGTTTTTGAAATTAAAAATTCATCTCAAATATTGGTGGGTTGGTTCGTTGGTTTTATGGCATGTCAACACTTGTGGGATTACTGGGATTAAACTGACTTCCCACCAAGCCAATATATGATGTAAAAATTTGTTGGGCTATGGGAATTTAACCAACTTCCGACCAAGCCAATATACAATGTAAAAATGTGTTGGAATATTGAAATTTAATCAACTTCCCAACAAGCCAATATATGATACAAACACTTTTTAGGTTATTTGGATTTAACTGACTTCCCACCAAGCTGATATATACTACCAGTCAAAAGTATTTGGCGAGCTTCAAATATTTTTATTTCTCATCCGGAAAGTGCTATTTTTAATGAAACAAGTGAAACACTGCAATGGTTTTATTGATTATACTATATGCTAGCCACATTAAATACAAAATAAACAAAAAAAAAACCACCAAGAACTTCTTAAACTTCTGATTCATCCAAATGACTTTGTTTGGCTACTGTCAGTGCTTCATAGATTCTGGACATTCTTTCTACCAAAGACTGGAGGTAGACAGAAGATATTTCTACCCAGTTTTCTTGCAAGTGTTGCCAAAGGTGTGCCACACTTGTGTTTTGTTTAAATCTGATTTTTCAGTCAAGTTCAATCCATACCAGTTCAATGGGATTTAAGTCCACTGATTGCACTGTCCAAGACAGCAGTTGAAGGACATACTGTTCCTCTTTGCTTTTAATGTACCTCTAGCAGAGTTCACTAGTATGCTTTGAATCATTATCTTGCATTAGTTCAAGCCATGTTCCTGATGGGATTGCATGATACTGCAGTATGCTATGATAGCTGGTCTGATTCAATTTACCCTTCACTTGGTGCAAATCCCCGACTTTGAAATTGGCAAGCACACCAATGTATTAATGAGTTATAAATAATTTTAAAGATTATTTAAAACACATATATTTGACCCATAAGTCGGGCACTAATTGGTACTACCGCTCCAGATTAGAGTGGACCTGGCAGTAATGGCAATAAAGAAGTACTCCACAGAACAGGAGTCTCTCTACTAGTTCAGTTTGGTGTCATAACCTGAGCAACACTTTGGGAAAAAGGGATTCTGTCAGCATATTCTAAGTTCTGCCAAAAAGATATTGCACTTTTGAATTAAGATGTATTTATTATCTCTAAACACCAACTTGTAAGAGAATTTTTTTTCCAAAGCAAAAGTGTTTATGTGTTTCTGAAGTGTTTATGTATTTTATTGATGAAAAACTTATTGTTGATTCACAATTTCTTTTAATAATGTGTGGCCAGACACAAATGTGTTAAGAGGGATGGAATTGGCAGGGGAATTTGGCAGAAGGTGAGAAGAATAAGGAAGGAAAAAAAAGAAAGAAATGTGGTGTAAAATTAACAAGCAAAATAAAAAAGAGAAAGTGATAGAAAAAGAATACAAGGAAAGAAAGGGAGAATTTGAAGAGAAAAAGAGAAAGAAAGACAGTGGAACAGAGGAAAAGAAAGAAAGGGAGAATATGAAGAGGAAAAGAGAAAGAAAGACAGTGGAAGAAGGGAAAAGAAAAAAAGGGAGAATATGAAGAGGAAAAGAGAAAGAAAGAGATTGAAAGACAGTAGAAGAGGAGAAAAGAAAGAAAAGAAGAGTATGAAGAGGAAAAGAGAAAGATGTAGTCATAAAAAATGAAAAGGAAAAGAAAGAATATTATGAGAAATCAAGAAGGAAATGGGTAGAAAGACAGAAGGGAATTAAAATAACAGTGCTTAAGATATTGAAAGAGAGAAAAAAGAAGATAATGAAGCATGCAATAAGAAAGAGAGAGAGAGAGAGAGAGAGAGAGAGAGAGAGAGAGAGAGTGTGTGTGACACTCTAATAAAATAGGCAAAAGGACAAATAGAGAGAAGTATTGATAAAATTAAAATAAAGGTATTTTGTGCTTAATGTGAGAACAAAAATCAATTTATAAAAAAGTGCCAGTGAGAGAGAGAGAGAGAGAGAGATAGCAAAAGAGAAAGAAGGAGAAAGGAGTCAGAGACAGAGAGACAGAGGAGACAGAAAATTAGATGGAGAAAGAGAAAGGATAGATAGATAGATAGATAGATAAGGAGAGAGAAAGAGAAAATAGATATATAAGGGGAGAGAAAGAGAATGGAAAGAGCAGAGAGAAAGTTTGATAGATAGGGGATAGAAAAAGAGCGAGCGAGAGAGAGAGAGAGAGAGAGAGAGAGAGAGGAGTTATTTACAAAGCTAAACTTAGTTTTGCACATTCCTAGTGGCACAGGACACCTAGTGAGAACTGGACTCACTATCAATAGTCTGCTAGTCCCACACACTATTCATTGCATTATGCAAGATGCCCAATGCAGAGAGAGAGAGAGAGAGAGAGAGAGAGAGAGAGAGAAGGAGAGAGAGAAAAAGAAGAGAGATTGAATAGAAATGAAATAGAATATGAGCTAAAAAAGGAAAAAGAGTGAGAGAGAGAGACAGAGAGAGAGAGAGAGAGAGAGTGTGTGTGATAAGAGAGTTGTTAAGGAAATGAGAGTGAGGGTGATAGCAGACAGACAGATTGCTGACAGACAGATATTAAAAAAATATGTATGAACCCTCATCCAAAAAATATCAGGAATAAAAAAATGACAATATGAATTGGTCTTTATTGAAAATAAATTGTTGAATTAACTGCATTCTGTTGAGTTGACAGCCATGAGGCCTCAAAGAAATTATCAATATATTAGATCTTGTCAACAAACTGGTTCAGTTTCATCTTTCTTTGTTCACAATGGCATATCAATCTTTGTGGGTTATTCAGTGCCAAAGCCATTCTTGTAGAAGAACAGGAGTGATACTATTTAACGCCTCGCTGGGGGAATAAGGGGCCTCATACCTTTCTCACAGATATTAGTCTGAAAGTGAACATAACAGTTTGACTGGAGTTTGAACTTGCTTACTTTGAGACGACAGTCAAACACTTTTGCTGTCATGTTATGGGGATGCCCCATCTCGCATATTTCGTTTGAAAATGTATATTCATATTTACCAACCCCTCCACTCGGGCAGGATATGACACAAGGTCAATTTTTAAGCAGAGTTTAACAGGTTTGAATTCAGAGTTTTCCTTCTCCTAGACTAGTTGCCTCACCAAGGCTGAAGAACCCAGTCTGTCCTACTATTTACCCATAGCTGGAGGGAGAATAATTGGATTCATACCTTTCCCAAGGGTATTAGTGCTATGTGAAATGCAATTAGCCTGGTCCAGGATTTGAACTTATGTTGCCATGTCCATTTCCTACGAAAATGTATATTTATGTAAGTGAACCTATCTGGCCAATATATTGTTTTTTTTTAATTGTATAACTGCTGTATGCATGTGAGTGTACAAATTACCTGCTCATGCTGAAATATTGGATCTGTAATTCTATGTGTGTGTATGCTTGTGTATCTGATGACTGCTGTTTTCTTTTCATTCAAGAATTCTCTATTTCTTGGCCGTATGAACACAGGTGACTCAACAGGCCAGTTAAGATTAGCCCTTTACCACCCTACATAGAGACTCTTAACAATATTCCTTGAACTCTAGCCCAATCAGTTAGGACTATAGAAGACACCAACTGCATCTCTGCTCAGGAGTAAGATCCCACTAATGAATGTCCTGATATGACATTAAACCATCTGATGGCAAGACTCCATCTTGGAGATTCGGGGAATGGGAAATATCTCTTCATTGCTATCGCTCCTGCGTCCACTTTGATCTGGAGTGGTAGCACCTGATAGGGTCCTATCTATGGGTCAAATAGAACAAACTATGTGCAAACAAATGACTGATATTAAATTCTGATTGTTATATACCAATACTTGAAACGATTTAAGTGTGAGCACAAAAGAGTTCAGGCTCATTTAAGAATGTTATCAACAAAATGTGTGGACAAATCATATATATATTTAACATATGTATAAAGTATAAACAGGATTTGGCATTGAATAACCTACAATGGTCGATATGCCATAAAACCTAACCGAACCAAACCAAACCAAATGTCTTGAAATCATTACGTCTGTATATATCTCTTTTCCATCACTATGGTATATAGGAAACATTTGGTTTATTTGTTTAATGGCATATCAACACCTCATGGTTTGTTTAATGCTAAAATTTGATTCATTTCCCAATGTTTGATTATGATGAATACAATATTTTCAATATTGCAATCATATTTTTAAAATTTCCCTTTTTTCATTTATCCATTATCATTTGTATGGTTTCAAGTATTCCTATCTAATAAACACTTATATGGTTTCAAGAAACTTTCTTTTTAATGATAATTATTTGTTTGCACACTGTTGTATAGTTTCAAGTATTCCTATCTAATACAGATAATTTATATCATATTTAATCATATGACTTTAAGTAAATGTTTCAATAATAATCATTTCTTTGCAGTTATATGTTTTCAAGTAACTATTCTTTTAGATAATTATAGCACAGTTATATGGTTTCAAGTATTCCTATCTAATACTAATAATTTGCACATAGTTATATGGTTTCAAGAATTTCAAGCATTTATATTATTTCAACTAATAATTATAATAATTCTTAGTAAACCATTATAGCTTCAACTATACTTATAAGCAATTTAGCCTAGTTGGCTGGGGCTATAAAATACACCGACTGCATCTCTGCACAGGGGTAAGACCCCTCACACTAATGAGTATCCTGGATATGATACAAAACCATCTGATGGTGAGCCTTCAGTCTTGGAGTGCTGGGGATCTTGGAGCTCTGGGAAAAGTGGAGTATCCACTTCATTGCTATTGCTCCCAAGTGGTAGCACCTAATAGGGTCCTATCTATGGATCAAATAGAACTGTTTGACATATAAACTGTGAGCAAATTAATGAGTGATGTTCAATTGAATTGTTAGTGATACATAGCAACACTTGGAACCAATTAACTCTGTGCAAGTGAATGAGTAATGTTGAATTGAATTATTAGTGTTAAATAGCAATATTTGTAACCACTTCACTGTCTGCTAACAAATGATTAATATTGAATAGAATTATTAGTTTTCGATAGCAATAATTGAAAACATTTAACCGTGTAGGAACAATAGCAATACTAGTGTGCAAACAAATTAGTTCTAACTCATTTAAAAATGAAATTACCGACAAACTGTGTGCAAACAAATGACTGATATCAAATTGTGACTCTTATATCGCAATATTTGAAACTGTATAACTGTGTGCAGAAAAATGTGCTCAGGCTTGTTTAAAAATGTTGTCTACAAAATGTGTTTACAAATCATATGCATTTAATATATATTTATAAACAGGATTTGGTTTTAAATAACCTACTATGGTTGATACGCCATAAAACCAAACCGAATATATACAATTATATGGCATCAAGTATTCCTATAAATAATTTTCAAACAGATCTATTTGACAGAGCTACTACTACTCTGGGTCAGTATTGACCTGGGAGTAATGGCAAAGAAGGAGTGACTCCACTCTTCCCAGAGGTCTGAAACTGGAGCCTCACCATCAAATGTAATCTAATGTCATACCAAGAATTCTCCTTTGAGGGTGGGGTCTTACCCCTCTGAAGAAGATGCAGTAGTCCCACCAACTGGGCAACTGATAATTCACACACTTATATTGCTTCAGTAATAATTAATAATGCTTTCTAAACAATTTTAAACTTCCAGTAACTATTTTTCACACACATAATTTGCATACAGTTAAGTAGTTTCAAGTATTCCTATCTAATATTAATAATTCTGTTTAATAATAATAATCATTTGTTATTGCAGACAGTTATAGTTTCGCTTATTCCTATCCAATATAAATAATTTTAAAACAGATCAATTTGACCCACAGATGGGGCCCTAAAAGGTAGGAGCACTCTGGGTCAGAGTGAACCTGGGAGTAATGTCAATGAAAGGGAACTCCACTTTCTCAAGAGCTCCAGAATTGAAAGCTCACCATCAGATGCAGTTTCGTGTCATATCCAAGACACCCTTCTGCATGAGATACAGTCAGCATTTTCTAAATTTTATTAACACACAAAAGGAGACATAGACATTTAATTGAGAGATAAGAGCGAAATGGCAAGACAAGAAATAATAGTTTGAGGTATGTTAAAAAAGTATCTAGACTGAAGCTGTATTTACCATGACAGAAATGAACAACAAATGAAACATTAATTTTCTTCATAATAGTCACCTTGACATTTAATCCACTTATTCTTTGTTATGATTCAACACTTTACTGTTGTTCTAGGATGAGTCAAAAGTTGTGCATAATTTGGTACATGATTGTTTGCGGCATGTATATCATGTGATCAAAGCAGTTCAAGCAATAAAAGGTATCCACTCATGTTAGTAGTCTCATGGTAGTAGATACACTGACAAATTGTGGATTGCTTCACTCTGTATGCGATTTGAAAGCCCCAGAAATAAACATACAAAGTAGTCTAATTTGGGAAGGTATGTTTTACAAATTTGAACTGGGCCAGAACGCTGCAGAAGCAACCAAAAACATTTGTCATGCAAAAGGTGAAGGTAAAGTTGATCATAACACATTAATGAGATGGTTCAAGAAATTTCGCTCAGGTTGTAAAAATCTCAATAATCAGGTATTGTCAGCTTGGCTAAAAACTGTGCCATAGAAACAAATCCTGCAAGTAGAACTCAAAGAGTATCTGCTGAACTCAGCATCTCACTATCCAGTATGGCTTGTCATATTGACATCTTTGGTAAAAGCATCCAGAGTTGCTGAATTATGCCTCAGTTTACCAAAATATTGCAAAACTTTTGACTCACATAAGTATTTCTTTTAATGTTCCCTACATTCTCAAATTGAGATCAGTTTTCAGTTTCAGAAACAAGAAAAAGTAACAAAGAGTTTAGAGGTGGAGGCAGAATGTATTTTGCCAAAAAAAAAAAAAAATGCTGAGATTCTTGATCTGAAAGTATCAAAAATTGGCCCTGACTTACGTAGACATTATCACTTTATTATATTTGTCATTCATCTGTGCCCATGTATTCATTTATATCTAAAAGATTTTAAGATTCAGTCTTGATACTTTTTGAACAAACCTCACACACACCTATTTTAGAAAATTTAACATCATTTCATTATCAAATAACTGGACCAATTTTCATTCAAATGATCTCAGATTTTAAAAATATGCGTTAAGACAACTTAAACTTCTATGTTTAATATATAATGCTTTTTTTCTTTTGATTTATAGAAATGCTATTCACTGGGGAAAAAAGCATTAAACATTCAATTCACAAAATTAATTCCTCTACTTAAAAAATAAAAATATGCACATCTATTCCCTTACTCTTGAGGTCATAATAATTACGTGGATGCGTATTTCTAATCTTCTTGGGAAGATGTGGCCCTGGGAGGTAACCGTGTCCTCTGGAAAGAGTATGGATGTAATTTGCAAGACACATTTAGGTTTATTGGCCGCGCAATTACCATAACTAGTTGATTTGGCATCGCTTGCATGCGATATGTACTGGTAGCTCAGTTGTAGAGTTTTGGCACTGTAATCTGTGGTCACTGGTTCGATCTCCAGTGGTGGAGATTACAGTATACACTTCTGATGAGACCTAATAAGGTCAAAACAGCTCTTCAGTGTTCCCGTATGTTGTGCGTAGGTGTTCGCCGGATTTTCTGGTCGTGATAATTCAATTCACAATATTAATTCCTCTACTTGAAAAAGAAAAATATGTATATTTTACATAGAATTTTTAGTTGTTTCTACGCATGCTGTTAAAATTTGAAATCATTTGAACGAAAATTGATCAAGTTATCAGATTATGAAATTAAAACTGTTTTTCTGAAATACCCTGAACATCTCAAATGATATAATTTTTTTGAATCACCCTATATAGTTATTCATTGACAAGTTATACTTATTTTTGTTTTTTATCCCAAATCTGGGTCAATATGCTTTCCATGGTTACAATTATTTTATTACTAGTTTTACTCTATCTTATTGTTGCCCCGTCGTGCACATTTTATTGCAAGTATTATGGGAGAAAAACAGTGTTTGTTACAAGAAAAATAATTCAAAATTCTTATTTTCTTGATCTTATCCATGAAATAGTGAAGAAGTGTCCAAAAGAATATTACTCTTCTTTCAAACAGGAATAATCTAATCCAAAACAGCTTATGAAGCTTGCATGCTTATCAAAGTCTGCACATCAAAATTGCATTCTTTTCATAGGTTTATTCACAATAGTATAAAAGTCCTTGTTAGACATGTCTTATACAATAATGATATCATTCCTTCAAGAGAAAACTAAGAATTCCTGAAGTAAGCAAACTTAAACATAAAATTTGGCATTCACAGATTCGTTGACATTAGATGGAATTGAACTCTTAAATTTTATAGTAAAGTAAAATATTTTAACAATGTAAAACACTTGATCAAAATATGTTCTAGTAAAGACAGAAGTTGATATATGTGTGTGTGTGTGTGTGTGTGTGTGTGTGCATGCGTATATATATATATATATATATATTAGTGTGAAGTCCCTGTGGCATAGTGGCAAATGTGCTCGACTGTGATATTGTAGTAAGTAGGCTTGAACTCATTCACTTTTGGACTAATACCCTTGGGAAATGTATGAACTCAGCCATGGGTTTAAGAGTACCACAGCAGATCTTCTACAAGGATGGCTTTAGCATTAAATGAAGAGTAATTTACGACTAAACAAAGAAACCAAACCATATATATATATATATATATATATATAAAGTTTGCTATAATCTATAATTAAAGGAGGTGCCCGTGGTGTAATGGTTATCGTCATAGGAAATGGACACAGCGACATGACTTCAAATCCTGGACGAGACTAATTGCATTTCACATAGCACTAATACCCTTGGGAAAGGTATGAATCCAATTATTCTCCCTCCAGCTATGGGTAAATAGTAGGACAGACTAGGTTCTTCAGCCTTTGTGAGGCAACTAGTCTAGAAGAAGGAAAACTCTGAATTCAAACCTGTTAAACTCCGCTTAAAAATTAACCTTGTGTCATATCCTGCCCAAGTGGAGGGGTTGATAAATATATATAATCTATAAATAAAGAGGGCTCAATATCAGTGATAGAGTACTATATATCTAAGTTAGGATAGTATAGACTGGGGCCCCTGAGCTTGGTGACCGTCAGTTTCTCACCCATGCAATCATCAGACACTGACATATTCAGATGTCCAAACATCCTCACTTTATTACAGAAAACATTTAAACGTTCAAAGTCTTGATACTTGGTATGATGATCACATATGTGAGAAACTAATAGTCACCAAGTACTGTAGACTATATCTATGTAAAACGCAAAATTTCAAAATGTTAATGTCCCCCAGAGAAGACTCATATGTGGCCTGTGGAATCTCATGAATCAGAAATGACCTTAGGACACTTGGTGTAGATGCTGAAGACTGGAAGCAAATGATGAAAAATTGATCAATTTGGAAAAAAGGAGTCAATGTCGGTTGTAAAGCATTTGAAGAATGGAGAAACAAGCACTTAGGTAATAGGATTAATCTCAGTCTCAGACACTTTTCAGCCTGAATATATTTGTAACATTTACAGTTGGATCTGTTTGTTCAAAGCTGAATTTGCTTGTTGTATAAAATCTCATGACAGTGAATAATCCTTGGTACTTCCTTTTAAAAGACTTTCATCAGCAATCTACTAGTAATTTGTGTCAATTTTTGTGACAAAGTACGTGGGTCTGCAACAGGTCTACAAAGACAGAGTGTATGGGGTTGATGTCAATGATAAAGACAGGAACCTTGTTTGTTATATAAGAGGTAGGGTTTGCTGGGATTAAGTTGACCTGAAAAGTTTCATGGATGCCCACAGGTGCTCTTTGTGAGATTGAGGAGATGCCCTTCTTCTGCAAAGAAGTGACAGTTACTATATGAAAAGAAGACAGTTTGGAAAATCAGTTTAACATGTTTCACGAAAGGCCTTGCACCATCAGAATAAAGGTGAATTTATTAGTACAAATAGATAATAATAAGGGAACAAAGCATGATAATTACAGACAAGTTAACTGGGACAGTAGAATATGCCAACTGTATCTCAGCAGATAAGTAACACCCTCCCCCTATGAGTGTCTTGGATATGATACTAAACCATTTGAGGGTGAAGCTCCAGTCCTGAAGCTTTTGGGAATGTAGAGTACTCCTTTACTGCCATCACTCCCAAGTCAACCCTGACCTGGAGTGGTAGTACCTATTAGAGTCTCAACTATGGATCAAATAGAACTGTTTAATCATTTACTATATTTGAAATCATTTAACTGTATTCCAACAAATGATTCATATTAAATTGAATTATTAGTATTAGATACCAATGCTCGAAACAATTTAACTGTGTGCAAACAAATGAATAATGTTGAAAGAATTATTAATGTAAGAGCAAACAAATGACTGATGTGAAATTGAATTATTAATAATATATAGAAATACTTTGAACCTTTTAACTGAGTGCAAATATATGAACAATATTAAATAGAACTAATAATCTCAAATAGCAAAACTTGAAAATATTTAACTGTATGTAAATAAAACTATTAGTGTTAGATAGTAATACTTGGAACCATTTAATTGTATGCAAATAAAACTATTAGTGTTTCATAAGTGGTGCCTTCAATAAGTTTCCAGACTTTTTTTTGTATGGGCATTTGAAATTGTCGTAGACTCTTGAAAATTCACTATGTTATTACTATACATCTTATGAGATGACTGACTAATTTTTATGATTTCAGCTTCAAATGAACAGCTACAGCAGCAATTGGAATACACCCTACTGTCACAGCTGGTGAATTTCAAAAATGCAATCTGGACATGAGGAAGAACGATATGCAATAAAATTCTGTTTTAAACTTGGAAAAAATGATGCCCCAGAAACATGGAATGCTTCAGACTGCTTTTGGAGCATCTTGCATAACTTGAGCATCAGTTTTTGAGTGGCATAAGAGATTCAAGGAAGGCAGGGAGTCTGTGAGGGATGATGAGAGGTATGCGAGGAGTAAGGAAGTCAGTACACCAGAGTTGATTGGCCAAAGGGTTAGGGTTACTATGTTGAGGTTTTAAGGGAATTCACCAAGAGATTCTGTTGGAAGAGGCCAGCTCTCTTCAAATCAGCTCAGTGGCATTTCCACCAGGACAATTCACCAGTCCACAACACCATCCTTGTCACTGACTATTTGACCAAGATGGACATCAAGACAGTTCCTCACCCTCCCTATAGTCCAGACCTTGTTCCCTGTGACTTTTGCTTATTTTCTAAGCTCAGAGGCTATCGTTATGAGACAATTGAGGAGATGAAAGAGGCTGTGATGAAGGTCATTGACACGCTCAAGCAAGAGGACTTCCATGAAGTCTTCCAGAAGTTGTTGGAATGGTACAACAAGTGGATTGCAGCGGGAGGAGATTACTCCGAAGGGGACTAGAGTTTCATGTGTGTACTATCAATAAAAGAGCCAATACGAAAAAAGTCTGGAAACTTATTTAATGATCCTTATAGCAATAGTAGAAACCATTTAATTGTATGCAAAGGAATGACCTCTGACTCATTTAAGAACAATCTTACTTACAAGCAATTCATTTACAAATCCTATATATTTGATATATATGTATAAGCCAAATTTGGCATTAAATAACCCACAAGGGTTGATATGCCATAAGATATGACCAACCAACTGTGCTGATTATTTTGAGCTGGAGGGAGTTTAATTTGATTCTTTTTTCTTAATTCTAATGGGGATTAAAAAAAAAAAAAGAAAAGATAAAATAAATCCAAAAATGGCAGTTTCCTAGGAGGCATCTGACAGGAAGCAAAATTAGTGCATGCCTAAAAAGAGGGTATTCATGGTGCAAAAGAGAAACTCTTTCTCATTAAGCTGTTATTACTGTTATTGAAAGGGCATTTTTCCCTTGGCTGCTAGCAAGGTAGCACATGTGCTCACCAGGTCCTAGGATTTGTGGCTGGTTGTGTCTCCTGTCAGTAGCCACCTCTGCTAAACATACCTCACTGAACATCCCTACAAGACACATTATAAACTTCAAACTTATGACTCACAGAAAATGACTCTAATATATGTCAACGCCTTGTCTGAGAAACACAACTATTTCTACTGGTTCAGGAAAATGTTCCACACCACAGAATAGTCATAAATCCCAAAATAAAGTTTGAGTATAAAAGTGTCCTTGTCTCTTTCCTTTTGTCTTTAATTCCTTTTACTGCTTCTTCCCAAATAAGAAGACAACAACTAAATGGGGTAAGAAGAAGAAAAAGGAGGTCAGATATGAAATTCAGAATATCATCTCGACAGAATCCATCAATTCACTGTCAACCACAACCTACACCATAAATTAATAATTGTTGTGATGCTGGCAAAAGAAAGACACAGGGAACACAAAAAGGTTGATAGAAAAACATATATATTCAAGTAACAGAAACAAGATACAAGTGAACCTGGTTAAACAGTAGTTAGTTGATAGGAAACTGAGAGTCCAGTGGGGTAGTGACTAACCATCCACTACGCAAGTGGTATCACATGTTATTGTGTCATGTGGATCTGGTTAACTTTATTTGTTCTTCGTCCCACCACCGGACAAGTACGGCACAAGGCTTTTTTTAAAGTGGGTCCGGATGCAGGGCTGCAGCCCACACGCATCCAGCAAAATCCAAAAATACCTTTGGCCCTGTCGATATTCTCCCAATGGGGGTGCCTCAGATGCCAGGAAATAAAACAGCAAACAATTGGTAAAACAATTGGTGAAGTCTGGTTAACTCTCTCTGATGCTCTGTTGACGTGTATTTATGGAGGCGGGCAAGTCCATTACATAGGGAGTACAACAATAACAAAACCTTCTCAGCCCCATACTCTATCAGTCACTTTTATACATTTTTTTGTTGAATACGTTTTAGTATTTCAAATTTTATGAGAACTGGGGTTTCTTGATGTAAATTAACTGTACAAGACTCATAGACTAAAATTCTTTCTATGAATGTCAACATAAATTGTGTTATAGATGGAAGATGTTAGAGCTGTGTATAATAGCATACAAACAAACAGTTGACATAAAACATTTTATTATGACAATTGATGTTGTTTATGTAAAGTTAGGACTTTACTGGCTCATTGGCCAAGTAGGTAGAGTGTTCGCCCATAGTCCAGGAGATTGGGTTTAAGTTCCAGGTCAGGTCATACCAAAGACTTTAAAAATGGAACTTGATACCTCTTTGCTTAACACTCAGCATTATAAAGTACATATCAAGGGTAAAGTGGAGCAATCCCGGGAAAGGAGTAGCGCCCTCCCCTACACCTTGGTGTAGTAGCTATTGAAAAGGGAGCCTTTTGGTCACTCTCGACTAAAGGGAGGCAACTTTTCTTTACTTTATGACCACTTAACATTTTGTTGGGTATCCATTAGTATAAGGTGCTGCGGGTTTTTTCTTGGGGTCACAAACTTCTTTTTGATGATAATTTCCAGTTTTCTTTTAATTTTTAAGAAAAATATTAATTGATCAAAGATGGCGATTCAATTTCTTGGCAATATCACCAAGTGACATTTCTCTATTTATTTTATGCCATAATTTGACCTTTTTCAAATGCAGACAATTGCTTACACACCATTAGCAAAGGACTAATCACAAATTAGGATATCAAATCAAGGAAAAGAAAATTTTAAGAAATTTCGTATTTTTGGTATTTCTGAGAATTTTCTTTTGAAAATTAACTTTTTGCTATCGCAAAGGGAATTTTGTTAACAATAATCAAGGAAAATAATCACTTCCTATGTTTATCTAAGGCTCTGAAATTTCATTAAAATTTGTGGCAATAATAATAATAATTTTCACTGTTTTTTTCTCCAATACGGTACATCTTACAGCACTGTTTTGAAATAAAAATCCTTTCATAGTTTTCTCTGAGCAAAATAAACTTTTATGCATCTCAACTTTCACAGCTAAGGCATTTTTATTATATCTGCAAACTAGACGACAATAGTGACTGTATTACTAAAGATATTTTCTGATCATTCAAATGTCTTTGTTACATTCATTTTACTATTTACCAAATGTTGGTTGGTTTTATGGCAAAACAGTCCTAGTTAGGTGATTTCATGCTGAAATCACTCTTTTCTGAATGCAATAATATGTTTTCAACTATTCCTATTTCATTATTTGTAAATGATTATAGCTCCATATAATTATAACCATGAATAACTTGTACAAAGGTATTTAGTATCAAGTATTCCTATCAAATATTAATTTGCAAAGTTGCAAGGTTTCAAGTAACTGCCTATTTAATTTGTTGATAACAGTTATAAATCTTCAATTGACTTTTCTGATCTAATTATTTAAAGGCATTTAATGGCTTTGAGGAATTATTTCAAGTTATTACAAATAATTTTTATACAATTTTGGCTTCAAGTATTCTTATCTAATACTAATGATTTTCAAGCAATTAGATGAAGTTCAAAATCATTTAAACATATAAACACTTTATACTTAGTTTCAATATTAATGTTTTAAGAGAAAATGTTTTATTGCAGTTCAAAATAATTCTAAATACTGTTATTAACTTTTCTTTGTTAGTGTTCGCCAATTGTATGGGAGACCGGGGTTCAATTCCAGGTCAAGTCATACCAAAGACACAAAAATGGTACTTGATGCCACCTCGCTTAACGCTCAGCATTATAAGATTAGGATCAAGGATAAAGTGGAGCAATCCCGGGAAAGGAGTAGCACCCTCCCCTACACCTCAGTGTTGTAGCTATTGAAAAGGGAGCCTTTGAGTCGCCCTCGACTGTAGTCGCCAACTTTACTTTACTGCTTGTTATGTTGTTGGGTCATGTATTAGAATTTAAAACTTTTCCATTTCAAATGTTTTCCTTTATAATTTTGATGTAATTACCATTTTATACATATTTGTATAATAGCAATTATATGAAAAACAAAAAAAAACTTTTAGAACACTTTTTTGAATGTATTTCTAAAACAGTCATGGGCAAACTGCAGCCCATCGACTACAAGCTGCCTGCTGTGCTTTCTGAATGGTCTTCCTAAAACTTCAATTTTTTTTTATTGAAAAGATCTTTTTATGCAAGAAAAAAAAATTAACTTTTTCTATTATGCTTATAGTTTTCTATAGTGAAAATGGTTGAGGTACTTTCTAGGAAAAAGTACTTTGAATTTTTTCGGTAGTGTAACCTGTCTGATGATGAACCATGTCACATGTGACTCAATTCCTGAAAAAGATTGCCTATACTGATTCTAAAAAGTTGTTATAATTCCATAATGTTTTTCAGGTCTTTAGCTCCCAATGCTGCATAATTCCTCTTTATGGAATCTCCCAATGCCAATGGGAGGGTTATTTAGAGCTTTTCATTCTTTGCAAGTGACAGGTTGTACTGGGTTACATGATACCAGTAGCAAAGAACAAGGTTGAATGATTACCAGTTTTACTTAAAGTGGCAAGTTACTCTGCAGGGCTAACACATTAGTAGAGAGTTTTAAATTAATTTTTTCCTTCTCTTTGGTTAGTTAGCCTACTTACTATTATTTACCTATTGCTGGAGGGAGAAGAAAAGGATTCATTCCTTTCTCAAGGTTATTAGTGAAAAGTGAAATACAGACATGGCCAAGATTTGAATTTGGGCTTCTTAGGCTCTTTCCGACAACAATAAGTTTTAGTTTTTTTGTTTAATGTCATATCAACCTTTGTGGGTTATTTAGTACCAAAAGCATTTTAGTAAAAGAACAGTAGTGGTACTATATAACCCATAGCTGTGAGAATAAGATGTTTCATGCCTTTCCCAAGGGTATTAGTCTGAAAGTGAATGTCATAGCATAACTGGAGTTTGAACTTGTTTAATTCGGTGTTGCTGTCCAACCAGAGGGTGCCAACTTTTGCACCCCCTTGCAAGCTCGTCAGGGATGCCTCTGATTGGCTGCGTGTTCCATGCTCGACTGCGATTCTCTGCACTCTGCCTAAATCTGACCACATGGTTCTCGTCACATGGTCTCTTTCCGGTTACACACTTGTTGTACTCGACTGCCCCAATCATGCTGTCCTGTTTACTAATCATAATGTGACAGCTTGTCAAAGCACATGGAGTTACTAGGAACGAACTGAAAATCCATGGCATATGTTATATAACATCAAGTTTTCATTTTGATTTTGTGTCATAGACTTTCTTGGTTCTGAAATTTACTCTTCCTCATTCTGATTATCTTCATTCCCACATAACACTGGTATATCATTGATATATTCTTCTAAACTTATTAGCTAATCATCTTGCTTTTCTTCAGGATGATTGATATCTTTATATTCATTATGAGATTAATATTAATATCATTACATTCACTATGAGATCCATCAATGTCTTTTTTGTTAGTTTTTGATTCTGTCTTATCATCCATCTTTATCACCCCAATATGTTGCAATGAAGACTGACTGACTTTCATGCCTGATGCAAACAACTTTCTCATCTTGGCCAATAACTTAGCCTCAATCATGTAATCAGTAACTGTCATCTCTCTCGTAAAAAACATGATCTCCAGCCTGCAAAAATTGCTCTCCGGATATTCTAACTTGATAGCATATTGCTTTTTTTTTATTGTGTCTAATGATTCTGCTTTTGTGTTAGTTTTCCTTGCTGCATGCAATGCATTAAGATATTTGATAAATGTATCACTCATTTCTAAGGGTGGAAGTAGATTATTTATAACTGATGAAGAATTGGAATGGATCTCCTGCACAAGTTGGTTTGGTTTGGTTTCTTTGTTTAATGGCATATCAACCTTTATAGGTTATTTAATGCCAAAGCCATTCTCCTAGAAGAACAGAAGTCATACTATTTAACCCATAGCTGGAAGGATAAGGGGGATCATACCTTTCCCAAGAGTATTTGCCCGAAAGTGAACGTAATAGCACGACTGGAGTACGAACTCGCTTATTACGATTCCACAGTCCAACGCTTTAACCATTACACCACAAGGACACCCCCCTGCACAAGTTGGATTGGATTATATCCATAGTAGCTTTGCATACAGTTTTTTTACTTTAACTGGCCAGGCAAGAGTAATATTTTGTTCCATTTGGGGCTTCTTCCTCTATTTTCTGTACACGCATATATATTACATAATGGTTTCTTTCATATATGCCATTTGAACACAACGAGCAGTGGCTCAAATCTCAACATTAAATTGTTCAGCCAGTTTTCTATACTCTTCATTGTCAAATTTGCCATCATTGTCAATGGGAAATTTCTTTGGAGACTCAAAACTAGCAACTATCCACTCAGTCTCAACACTATTTATAATCATGTTAGAGGCTTTTCTTCTAATCATCTTACTTTTACTGAATCTAGGAAAGAGATGAATAAAATTTAAGAAAGTACCCATCTTTATAGTGTTTTAGATCTATTGCCAGCACATCATTAAATTGCCCAATTGGCTGGGGCTGTTGAATACACCGACTGCACCTCTGCAAAGGTGTAAGACCCTCCCCCACCAATAGGTTGTCCAGTTGGTTGGGGCTGTAGAATATACCAACTTCATCTCTGCAGAAGGGTAAGACCCCTCCCCCAATGAGTGTCCTGATTATGACATTAAATAACCAGATGGTGAGGTTCCAGTAATGCTGAGCTTTGGCGAATGCAGAGTACCCCTTCATTGCTATTGCTCCTGGAGTGGTGGCCCCTGAAAGGGTCCAATCTATGGGTCAAATAGAACTAAACTATGTACTTATGCTAAAGTGAATTGATTGAAATGGAACTGTTTTGACATTCAAACTGTGTACTTTACACTAGACTGAATTGTTTGAATTAGAACTGTTTGACTAAATTGAATAGCTTGAAAGAGAAATGTTTTGACAATTAAACTGTATACTTATGCTAAACTGAATTGTTTGAAATAGAACTGTTTATTTGTATAAAAATGGATTTGGCATTAAATAACCTGCCAAGGTTGATATGCCATAACCCAAACAAACCAAAGCAAATTCCCTAGCTAAGGGAAGAGATACCACTGATTGTTTAGGATTCTTCTTGAATCTCTAATAAACTTCACTCTTTTTACAAATATCTTCAATTAGTTTATTGCATTCTTAAATGTATCAGCATTTTTCATGATAACTTTCAGGTTTTTAGCTGAAAGATGAACAAACTGACAATGTAGTGTATGAATCAATCTTTTCCTTGCTGGTTTTCAGTTCAGCCATCATGTACACTTTTCCAATTTTGACTTTGCATTCTTTCAATAGAATATGATATGTCCAGAAGATGTTGTATCCAATTCAAGTGATCTTCCATTGATTTCTAATGTGTCATTTTCCCTATTTAATTTGAATCTCGTACTCATATTTACCAACCCCTCCGCTCGGGCAGGATATGACACAAGGTCAATTTTTAAGCGAAGTTTAACAGGTTTGAATTCAGAGTTTTCCTTCTCCTAGACTAGTTGCCTCACCAAGGCTGAAGAACCCAGTCTGCCCTACTATTTACCCATAGCTGGAGGGAGAATAATTATAAGCTTCACTAACTTCAGTGTCTACCTGCATATTTGATGTTTCAAAAGATTTCTTTTTCTATGTGGACAATCATTTTTGATTCACGCACCAAGCATTTGAGGTTATTATTAGCTTGATCACACAGATTTCTATAAACGAACATTGTACTTATTCTTACCCAGTTGGTTATGCTTCCTGATCTTTGACTTTTTTGGAAACTGTACTCCTAAATTATACTTCCTTTAGTTTCATACACCATATCCTGACTATACATCACTAAAGCTGTATCCTTAGAATCTTTTTCCTTGATTACCATATTTACTACCAGAAACAGGTTTCCTCCTACTGTGTACAAAGATTTTTCTTTGATAGCTATCTCATCTGATCTGTCTATGAAAGTCCTTGGTTCCCCAAAAATTTTCTATGGACATTCTTTATTTGTTCATGCATTTCATCTTTTTTTGTATAGTCAACCATCGTAAGAACAATTTGTTTGTCATTTTATCAAATCAAACAGTTGATAAGTTACATAGCTAAAACTAACTCTTGTAGCATTTCATCTACAGTTTTGATTTCTCCATTTTGCATGGCCTTTCTCACTTTCACGTCAACACCTTTTTGTGGTTGGTAATATGTTGTATATTAAAAATCTCTGTTGCTTCTTTTCTGTCTTAGTGAATTGGGTCCATAATTTAGTATCCAACTTTTAATAATTATAAGATGTTGTTTCAGTCTTCCATGTTGTTGGGGTCAGAAATTAGTTTTCTTCCTTTTAATTGGTTTTTATAAGTTCACTCTGCTACCACTGTTGTTTAGCTCTTGGTTTATATTGAAAAAAAACTCCACTTCAGTGGTGAAATAGAGAGTTTACATTGAGCTCAGAGGTTGAGTCCATTTGTAATTGTATGTTTGATAATATGCTGCTGCTGCTAACAGGAACCAACCAAGTTGCAAGGGGAGAACTAATATCACCAAAAACAGTTATAACACTAAATATATAGGATAAGTGCTACCTAGAGGACAGATCCCTGGTTACAAAGCTACAAGTATTTGTGTAGTATGTTTGATAAACTTCATTTGTGTATTATCTGACACTCTACAAGGGCAAAATTGGACACCTCACAAGGAAACATATAATTAACCGGTGTTGGGACAACCATATACCCATTTGTGACAGAATATGTCACAAAATTGTATTTTCAATATGCAGGTCATATAAAAATCATTTGCTTTCTAAGGTAATGCTATGGACAACTTCTTGGTACTTTGAAGAAATGCTATCAGGTGGATCAATGCATTTTAAGAAGCTGGTAAGACTCAAAATAAGATAGTTGTTCAGGTGGGATGCTCTCAGTCTCAGTCGAAGAGACCAAAAGGAACTTGCGTGAAATGGTCCAACTGCGGTTCCAAATTCAAGAAAACAGCTTGAGAGGAATGTCGGCTAAATAGGACCCTTATTTCCAATCAATTAGCCCATTGTGATGAAATTTCCAAAGCCTTGTATGATGCTGGTGAAGTTGTTTCTAGATCCACTACACTCTGGAGATTCCATCAACTCAGATATGACAGCAAGATATCAATTTCAAAGCCACTACTAACATTTAAACAGAAACAAAAGCATTCTATATAGGCTAGAGATCAGCAAAATTGGTCTGTTGATCAATGGAACCAGTTTATCTTCATTGATAAATCATGATTCTGTATTTCTTTTAGTGATCATAGACTCCATATCTAGAGAAAACCATATGAGAGATATGATACCAAATCCATGAAAAAGTATAAAACTCCCTCAATCTGTAGAGTTTTGGAGTTGCTTGTGTACCACCTACACATGCAGATTATGCAGATGATAGTGCTTCTGGCAAATACACTTACCCAATTCAAATCTCTTCTGCCTAGTCTAGAGCAGGCAGCGGGAGGCATTGGCCTCTATGTGAATGCAAACAAAACAGAGTACGTATGTTTTAATTGAGAAAGAGACAACTCCACTGAAATTAGTAAACAATTTAAAATTCAAACTTGGTTAAATTGTCATAATAAATTTATTTTGGCAAAGAATATCCTTATACTCTTCATCTCATCAGATGACTTCACATGTTTAATTTCAGGCTGAAAAAAGCAAATATGGATTACAGTCTATATATATGCATGAAAAAAAAAGGAAGAAGAAAGAAAAAACCTATATAAATCTAAATTCTTGGGCAAAAGTAAAGGGGGTCAAAACAATAAAGTATTAGAAAAATTAAGAAACCAGGAAAAGGGTGTTCCTGTAAAATAACCCTTTCTAATTTGAACATATGCTGGATTTTTGTTGCAGGTGGAATTTTCTGAATAATGAAAGCTTGTAAACTAAACGATTATCTTAAATTTTCTGTTTATTCCTTTTACACATGTTAAATCCCTCAGCTGAGCCATGATACACCTCAAAAAAAAAAAAAAAAAAAAAAAAAAAAACCTTTCAGCCGTCACCAGGTGCCTTTACTTAACCCAAATACAGTCAAATTCCTCCAAAAATTAAAAAACCTAATTGTGAATTAATATCTAAAGTTCCAAGAATCTTCTTCTCTACATAAATTTCCCCGTCATATAATACCAGAAATTATGTTATTATTTCCAATAAAAATCACCCAAAATCAATATCCTTGTTTTATCTTGAGTCGGAGCCTTGGTGGTCTCCAGGTAGGATAATTTAAATTCACTTTTATGTCTACATATAAACACAAGTTTATAACATTCATTAAGCAGTAGTCTGCGATCTTTAAGATTAATTATATTAATCTTTTCATCGATACACAAGTTACATTTGCCATTGAAGCTATTCGGGGTTGAAGATTGCCTAACTATTTTCCACTTTATTTGTGGGGTTAGCCCCTGATGCTTAAGGTTACAAAAATATTTAGGTAGAGCGGTTTGGTTTTTAAGTCATGAATTGGAGAAAGAATGTCTGTGGTTATACAGTCCTTGTTTCCAATTCCCGGCAGAGATACCTATATAAACCTTCTCCCCATCATTATTATGTTCCATGGAGGAAATGCACACTTGGTAAATGACGTTCTTTGAGTTGCATCGTCCGCCAAAGGAGCATTTCCCTTTTCTTCAACAGTTACAGAAAACCTCATCTGGTCTCTCGCTATTCCAATTTAACTCATCTAGTAACCTTCTGTTATGGTTGTTCAAGATACTATGCATATTGTTTGTACTAGAGTAACTAATTTTTACAGTGTACCTATTTTTCTTAATGGATTGTCCCTATTAAAGTGACTACCCAGGAGTTTTAGGAAGTATTTACCTGTTCGCCAATGGCCCGGGAGACCTGGGTTCAATCCCAGGTCGAGTCATACCAAAGACTCAAAAAATGGTACTTGATGCCTCCTTGCTTAACACTCAGCATTATAAGGTACGGATCAAGGGTAAAGTAGAGCAATCCAGGGAAGGAGTAGCGCCCTCCCTTACACATTGGTGTAGTAGCTATCGAAAAGGGAGCCTTCGGGTTACCCTCGACTATGGTCGCCAACTTTACTTACTTACTGTTGGTAAGTTTACAGAATTGCAGGTTAAACCAGATTAATTTTCTATTCATATCATCTATTTGAATGATTATTATTTGTTTCACCAACCTTGACGAGTGCATGGGTCCCACTACTTCTACTTCTTCCATTAGAGCCAGAGTTACTTCAGTCTACCTTGAAATCCGCTGTTTTTGAAGGCTTCATCATATATCCTTTTGTTCTACTCAAAATTTTTTTTACATGTCCATTTCTCCTCTGGTTCACAGCTTTAGGAATCTGCTTCAGTCTTGATCTTGGATGGTTAGAGTCAATATTTATGTAGGTGGGGTGGAATTGCTCTTACTAAAAGGTTTGAAGGTGCCGTTATTTAAATTGACTGTGACATCAAGAAAGTTAACTATCTTTAAGTTTGAGGCTATTTCAATTCGTAGACCTTGTAATGTAAATGCCCAAATAATTTTCTGTGTTTTAGAGGGTCTTGGGGCCGTTACTATCCGGGATGAAGATAATTGCGTCATTCCGGTAAAATTTCACCAGCTGAGTTGACAATACGATCCAATGTATCCAATATTTAAATCGCTATTAAGTCAGTTACCTGGAACGTGTCGTAAGCGTCCATGGGTACATCGAAGTTGTCCACGTGATTTCTTTTATATATATATATATATATATATATATTCAACAAAACGTATTGGAAAAAACAAGCATTGTTTGAAAAATGTATGTTTCATATAAACATTATATTTTCCCTAAATTCATGAAACTTATAGCCATGAAGCTAACTGAGGAGGTGAAGAAACAATTTATAACACACACACACACACACACACACATATAGCTTTTGTTTTTGTTTTTTGTTTTTTCATATTTTAGTATATATCATAGATCCTGAACGATAAATATTTCTATTTTTTTCTAATTTGATTTTAATTTAATTTGATCATACATCTTTGACTGATAGGAAGTTTTAAAAAATTGTTTAGTTTTGGTTTTATCTTTCTATTGCCAGTATTTGAGCACATTTCTGATTTAAGAAAAAACGTTTTTACAACAATTTCTTAACTCCTCATTCGCATCATATCTCTGGGACAATACAGAGCATGTAAAGAGTCATCCGACGAGACGGAGAATATACCAACAATGTTCTCCGCCGAAATAAATTTATTATGACGGCTTAACCGAGTTTGAGTCTCCATTTAATTGCACTATATATATATATATATATATATATATATATATATATATATATATAATTTACCATATACCATATGTTATAAACAAGCGTGTGGTTGCAAGAGACAACGGACGAGAGGAATGGATTTAATTTCGTTTATTTTTAAATAAATAAAGTTGGTATATCAGAAGAGATACAGGCCTTCTTCCACCAGATACGTGGTAGGCGGTGTAAGTCATTCTTGAGTGGCTGGTTTGTTATTGTGACATGGTGTATGGCATAGGTTGGTAAGCTATAAGCAGTCTCGATCAAATGTTGGAATGCGGGCTTGATTGGTGGGGCGTCAGAGTTCTTTGTTCTTGTTTGAATGCGACGCGCGACGATCTCTCTTGAAGTCTCAGAGTCGATTGACTTTTCTGAACTTTTGTTGACCGTTTTAAAGTCGCGTTTGGGTGAAATTTACTCCCCAAAACTGTGGAGAGTAAAGTTCCTGATTGATTGAAAAAAAAAGAACCTTTTTAATTGTAAATTTAAAGTTACACTTCAACCAGATGGATGTGCGGAGCCTACCTGCGAAATAACGTGTTTTATTCATTTTGGTCTGGACCATCGTCTAGACAACATCCAGTTTATGTTAACTTTTTCAACTGAAATGTACGCACGAGTGTTTTTTATTTGTTTTATTCATTCATTTTGCTTCTGAGTTTGTTCGGAATGTATTAGTAAATCTAAAGGAATTTCTGTATCTAACACATAGATCCAGAGTCATAAATATGTCACCAATTCATTTTATTTTTTTACTTAATCTAGCCTGTCTAGCCACACTGATGAATTCTGATAGAACGAAACAGTCTGTCTGTGGATGACAATATATATGCTCCCCTACCCCTGTGGTGTTGAGCTCTCTAGCGAAGGAAGTAATGGTTGCCACTAGCGTAAAGCAAGGCTCTTCAAATGAATTGTGCTCTCGGTAACCATTGAGCGGATATATGTAAACAAAGATAAATGTGATAACTAAGTGTTTAAATTTCCCTTCACTTGCGTAGATTTCCTCGTGGCTGAGTGGTAGAACCTTGGATTGGCGATATAGTCAGCCAGGTTTCGATCCCAGCTTCGGGAATCTAACTTAACTATCCACACTGATGAGTTCAGATAGAACGAAACAGTCTCTCTGTGAATGACAGAATATATGTTTGATCAAATAATTGAGACACATTTTGTATTTATAATTTTATTAGGATTTTGTCAAGTTTTCTGACAAGTGCTTTGCTTATAGCTTGGAATTGGTAGATGAATTTACTATAATTGTCCAGAGCATTTTCGGACCTTTCATTGGCTATTATTGGTTGTTGTTTGCAAGAGCAAAGATTGTTTTTTTAAAAAGTTTTTAGTTTTTTTTATAGCATTGCAAAAATTACGTAAATGTATGTTCATCTATCAACTCCAACCTAAAACCAAAACACTTGTCAGGAAACTTGAAAGAATCCTAATAAAATTACATTGACAAAACGTGTCTTTATTATTTAATCAAACATGCTTAAATGAAGGGCTGTTGCCTAACTACCCACTCATATATATATATATATATATATATATATATATATATATATCATGTCACTGCAAGCATGGATTTCCCTGACTCTCTCTCTCTCTCTCTCTCTCTCAATTCGTCTCTATCATCAGAGCTGTTGTAGGTAGGTTCTTCTTGGTAAGCCAACACTGGCGCATCCATGTGAAGGAGTCCATTAGAGAGCATCACTATATAGACAGAAATATATATATATATATATATATATATATATATATATATATATATATATATATATATATATATATATATATATATATAAACACACAAAGCTATCAACACCCATCCCCAGCTTACTTGTTGGTATGTGACACAAAGTCAGTTTAATGTGAAGGTCTCTGCAGGAAGCAAGCCTTCTGGGAGTTGCTAAAAATGCTAATTTTCATTGATATTTCCATTCTCTCTTTCTCTCTCGATCTATCTATCTATCTATCTATCTATCTATCTATCTATCTATCTATCTAAGTTTATTTTTCATTATTTATTTTTAAATATATAAAATCTAAAAAAAAACAAAACTTTTTTACAAACTTTCAGTGAAAACTTTTTCTTTCCCAAAAACTTTTCCCCTGACAATGATCAATGGTCGAAACTAGTTGAGAACAATGAAAAAAATTAATAACCCAAAAGAAATATTCTTATTTCTCATATCACTTTTTATTCAAAACACACACACACACACACACACACACACACACACACACACACACACACACACACACACACACACACACACACACACACCCACACACACGTGTGCACGCACGCACGCTAAATTTTTAATTTAATTCAATTGTATTTCAATCAGTACACCTCATCGTTTGTGAGTGTAGTTACGACTTTAAAACTAAGGGGCGGTAACTCCCGTTTGCTATTATTGACTGGTAGCACTAAAAAGTAGCGTCCATGGTTGCCTAGGAGACAATCAGTGCCACAAAGTGACAAAGCCAGACAAGACTACTTCTCGCCTCGTCGTCCTATGATGAGTGATTTTTCTTCAGCCTTTGAATTAAAATTCACACCCTTAATGGCATTCTCCAGCGCTCCTGCTTACAAAAACGGTAATACTCGCCGGGATAAAGTTCTTTGCTCAATGTGAAGAGAGAGAAAGAGGAAAAAAAATTAATTTAATTTTACTGTCCTGTTCACCCCACGCAAAAAAAAAAAAAAAAAAAAAAAAAAGACAAAAAAGTTTTTTTGTTTGATTTTTCGTCAAGAAATGATAATTCCCAACCCTACAGTCATTGTTGATGCATTAACCATAATCTGTACCTCCGTCATTACCCAGGGATCCCCGACTGTAGCATCATCAGGTAATGCCACTATTTATTTGTTTATAATTTTACTTCCTATGTTCGAGCCGTCGTCGTGGCAGTGATGGGGCCATCGCGAATTTTACAAGAACTGAATTGGCCGACCGCTTGATAAACTTAGGATTTAAAAGCAATAAGATATTCATTCATTTATACTCAGAGATTCGATGTTATATTTTAGTTTCATTATTTGTTTCTGTTTATTTTTTATTCGTCTCTTTCCTTAAACTTTCAAATACACAACTCACCTCTTGATACGTGAAAATTAACTTTAAAAAACCTCCTGTTTTATCGTTTTGAAAGAGATTTTCTTCTCTTCAGTCTAGTAGATATAAAAGGAATCTATCTATCTATCTATCTATCTATCTATCTATCTATCTGTCTGTTTTAGGCCAATACTCTTGGGAAAGATATGAACTCCCTTATCCTTCCAGTAATGGGTTAAATAGTGCCACTACTGTTTTTCTACAAGTATGGCTCTGGCATTAAATAACCCATGAAGGCTGATATGCTATTAAGCAAAGAAACCACATCTATCTATCTATCTATCTATCTATCTATCTATCTATCTATCTTCAGTTATTATTTTTTCAAAAATGCTTCCTGATACCACAGTCATAGTTTTTGCTAATTATTAACTGCTAAATTTTGTCTTCAAAATTTTCCTTCTCCCAGGTTTGTGTTCTTGTAGAAAAGAAATGTTACCTTTACCTCAAACCCACATGTATATTGACTCTTTCAATTATATTCTTTATGTCTTGCTTCTGTTAGATATCCATCTCAATCTGTCATAAGATACTCCATAAAACAGAATGCCCACATCTTGGGACTAATTGTTTCTTTCCCTCGAGTTTAAACTACAATAAAAATGATTAAACCCTCTGGATGGAAATCTTTACCTACCTACCTACCTACCTACCTACCTACCAACTTGGAAACCTAGCATTGTATAATGGTTAATCAGCTAGGCTAGCAGAACGTTATTAGTGAATTTGATTCTTACTAGGTGCTGCATCCTATAGTAAATGATTAATTGATTTTAATAGCATGTCAACTCGTCTGGGGTTATTTCATGCTTGGAGGTTTGGGAATCATATTCATTGTATGTGCATAATTACATCTTTTGTGTAGGTGTTTGAGGTATTTTTTTACACCACTAATGTAATATAAAGTATTCCTATCTAATACAAATAATTTGCACACTGTTGTATGGTATCAAGTATTCCTATCTAATACAAATAATTTGCACACACTTATATGGTATCAAGTATTCCTATCTAATACAAATAAGTTGCACATAGTTATATGGTTTCAAGTATTCCTATCTAATACAAATAATTTGCTGTTTTATGGTTTCAAGTAATCCTATCTAATACTAATGATCTATACACAATTATGTGGTTTCATGTAATTATTTCTGTTTAATAATAGTCATTTGTTTGCACAGTTATATGGTTGCATGTATTCTTATCCCATACTAATAATTTTCAAACTTCTATTTGACCCTGAGATGGGACCCTAACAGATGCTACCAGTTTGGGTCAGAGTGAATCTGAGGGTAATGGTAATGAAGGGGTACTCCACTCTGGAGTCTCATCATCAGATGATATTCAGTGTCACACCCAGAATACATTCATCTGACCTTGTGCCAAACTCAGCCTCGTAAAAGACAACTACTTCTACTAGGAAGCAGTTAGAACACCTATTCTTTTATTGTTTATAAATTGCATTTTTAAAAAGAAAATGACAATCTTGCTAAAAACTTAAAATCTAAAAAAACCTATTGGTAAAAGTTGAAGAAGTGAGCTACTTGTCTGATAAATTGCATTGCTTCTTGGACTTTTGTCTCAGGAGGCACTTAAAATAATTAACAGTTTATCTCCAGGTGGGGCCTACCCTCCACCTAGGCATCAGCCACCCTCTCATATAAAACAGGTGAGGGCTGGTTTTATTACCAGGTGAAAGGGAATCTAAGCAGTTTTAGAAACTTGCTTTCTGCGGGGCAACACACATTAAACTGACCTTGTATCACATACCAACTCTGTTGGGGTGTTGGTTAGATAGCATCTATCTATCTATCTATCTATCTATCTATCTATCTATCTATCTATCTATCCCTAAAATTATTCATATACACCTCAGATAGATAGATAGATAGATAGATAGATAGAATGATTTGAAGGATATGAATAGATAGATAGATAGATAGATCTAGCCAGTTATGTAGATAAATGTGAATTAACAGATAGTTAAGAAAATGTAGAGCTATACTAAAAGATATATATGAATGGACTTACATTGATAGATATGAATAGATAGATAGATAGAGAGAGAGAGAGAGAGAGAGAGAGAGAGAGAGAGAGAATGGAAATATCAATGAAAAAAAGCATTTTTAGCAACTCCCAGGAGGTTTGCTTCCTGCAGAGACCTTCCCATTAAACTGACTTTGTGTCACATACCAACAAGTAAGCTGGGGATGGGTGTTGATAGCTTTGTGTGTGTTTATATATATATATATATATATATATATATATATATATATATATATATATATATATATATATGTCTATATAGCCAATCTTAAATTCAATTCTATCTCTGACAGACAGGCCTACACTTTACTTTCTGCCTAATATCCTTGGGAAAGGTATGAACCACCTTACCTCCCCAGCTATGAGTTAAATAGTTTCACTGCCCAATTAAACAGACATTGTATCAAATAACCACAGTGGGGAGAGGTTTTATAGCTTCTTTGTATGTGTTTATATCTATCTATCTATCTATCTATCTATCTATCTATCTATCTATCACAACAGTATATGGCTGTCATTATCTCACTTGGTGGGTTTGTGGCAGACCAAATGCATTATAAATTGGAGAATGCTCATTATCTGTGATAGAGCTATTATATAATATAATAATTATCTATTATTTTTTTTATATATATTAAATAGCATGGATGCTTATCTGCGACCACTGGTTTTATGCTGTCTGTATACAATAATCATCAGGCTGAAAATGGCTTTTTCTGACTGATGATTGTCAAATAAAGACGGAGTGAAACCAGTGGTCACAGATAAGCATCCATGTAATTAGATATATATAAAAACTAATATATATTTATTTATTATTATATTATCTATCTATTCATCTCTACCCCCCCCCTCTCTCTCTCTCTCTCTCTATATATATATATATATATATATATATATATATATATATATATATATATATAATAAAAAAACGAAATTTGACATTAAATAACTCTCAAGAGTTCATATGCCATTAAACACAACCAACCAACGAAAATTTATCCATATATATATATATATATATATATATATATATATATATATATATATATATATAAGAGAGAGAGAAAAGTCGACGCAACTGTGCAGTTTTTTGCACCGTCTCATTGGGAGGCTTCCTTCCAACAAAGAGCCGTGGGTAACAGAGATTGCTTCTCTGATAAATAATTTTTTTTCCTATAGACACCAGGCACGAATTTACCGTCTTTGATTTATGTTTTTCGAATTGATGGAAATTTTTTCAATGAAATTTGTACCTTTTATTTTTATCTGGCAATCAAAATAAACAAAAGGTCCGAAACACTCTTTCTCTCAAAAAAAAGTTAATTTTATTTTAATTTAAACTAAATTATATTTGCTGCGTGAATGAAGTAGAATATCATCTTACTAAATTTAGTTCGTATTGAACTTTTTCCTCGGCGGCAGAAAAAAAAAAAAGAAAGGAAACTTGAAAAGTTTTGACATTTATTTGACGAATCATACAAATGTCAGAATTATTTCGTTTTCAAGGAGAAAGATTTTTTGTAATTATTACAAATACTGTTTTTTTTGTTTTGTTTTGTTTCCTTTCGATGATATGCGATTGTTTCAAACAATTCATTATTTTTCCATTGACAAAAAAAAAAGTTTTCTTCGTTTAATTTAACTTGGGGAAAAAGAAAAGATAATCATAAGAAAGATAAGAAGTAAGTATCAATTACATTTTTTTGTTGTTTTCTGTATATAATTGGAAGATAAATTTTAAGTCATATGATTTTTTTAAGGAGTCGATATATTTTAAAAAATAATTCAAAATCTTAAAAAACAACACAAAATACTCCTGTAAGAAATGAAAAAAACGATATGACTTTTTTTTCCCCTTTTTGCGTATTTTACGAAAATGAACCTTTGAACATAAATAAATTGTTGGAATTTTTCCAAGTAAATTTGAAGGGTGAAATAAATTTTGATCATCTTTATTTTCTATTCTTAATTTTAGAGAAAGAATTCCGTTAATTTCTGTTTCTGGACTGTATGAGGATCTTTTTTTTTTCTTCTTTTTTGAGGAAAATATTTTTATCATTTATTTGAGTATATTTAATCTCTCTGTCTATCCATCTATATCTGTTCATATCTATTAACTAAGGAAAACTATGGCCCAGTCGGATGGGGCTGTAGAATACATCGTCGGCTTCTCTGCAGAGGGGTAAGCCCGCCCCGCAAACACGTGTCCTGATTATATGACACCAAACAATCTGATGGTGAGGTTCCAGTAATACTGGAATTTTAGGGAATGCGAAGTACCCCGTCATTGCCATCGCTCCCAAGTCCACACTGACCAGGAATGGTAGCACTTGATAGGGTCCTGTCTATGGGTCAAATAGAACTTAACTGTGTACTTATGATAAACTAAATTGTTTGAAATAGAACTGTTTATTTGTATAAAAATGGATTTGACACAAAATAACTTACAATGGTTAATATGGCTTCAAACCAAACCAAACTAAATAAGACTGTTCATATCTATCTATCTATCTATCTATCTATCTTGTTAGAATTCAGATGTCTACTTCTTGACTGGTTGAAGATGTTGGTAAAAAATGTTTATGCCTCTCTAATTTATCTGTCTCCCACCCTGTTGGCTAGAGAGTAAAATATGCCAACTGCACCTCCGTTGAGGAGTAACCCCCCCTCATGAGACTACATGTAGGTGGCGAACCATTATGTTTGAGAACAAGATCCTGGTGGCTGAGTAGCCCATGACCCGGCAGCCAATGTGGTCAAGTGACTTGCTACTCCACCTGGCCCTGGAGCTTGCTTTGAGGGTACTCAGCCTCAGCTGGGCCTCTTGGCATACATGCCAGGTGGAGTAGCAATGACAGGCATAGATTCCCATTGCAGTGGACCTCCAGGTTTAGTGAATCTGTGACCAGCAAAGTCACCTGGCATATGTGCTGGGAGACTTAGCAAAGGCTAGTATAGTTCATGTTAATCAAATGAAGTAATCCTTCTTGAATACTCTCCTGGCAGTGAGGTGGCTTCTAACTGGAAGTTGTGACACCACCATTATTGTAAATACGTTAGTCATTAGAGGAGGACAAATAAATATTCTCTCTCCGTATATCCTCTGTTGTTGCGATTTCATAATTTATATTGTGCTCCATTATTTTTAAATTAACATTGGTAGCAGAATTAAATGGTACTATGGCTTTGAAATACATTTCCCCACCAGTCTTACTTACTGACAAATACGGCACATGGAAGAAGGAAATGCAAATTTGGGAAATGGCCATGTGTGTCGAAAAGGCGGAACAAGCTCTCATAGTGTTTCTTTCCCTGAAAGGCAGGCCAAAGAAGCTGTTTTAGAGTTAGATATTGCAGCCCTTAATTCCGAAGATGAGGTGGAACAGGTGTATGAAAAATTTGACACACTCTTTTTAGAAGACATAAACCAGTCCACTTTTTTGGCCTACAAAACTTTCGAATATTGCCATAGATATCAAAGAAATCAATGGCAACAAAGTACTTCACCTGATTGACCATGCTACTAGACATAGTGTCGGAGTCAGGATTCCTAGTAAAGAAAGTTCTGACATCATCAATGTTATATTTAAATATTGGATAACATATTTTGGGACTCCAGGATCTATCCTAACTGATAATGGCAGGGAATTCAATAACCAGTCATTTCAGGAATTTGAATTTGAATATCATTGTGCATACTACTCCTGCGGAAAGTCCATGGAGTAATGGGTTAAATGAACAACATAATGGGATATTGGGAGAAATGGTAAAGAAGACCCTAGAGGATACACATTGTAGTTTTGAAATAGCACTAGCATGGGCTATAAGTGCCAAAAATACTCTTCACGGTGTTCATGGATTTAGTCCCAACCAACTTGTTTTCAGTAGAAATCCCAACCTGCCCTCCTTTCTAAATGACTAACTCCCTGCATTAGAAGTTGTTTCCACCTGTGAATTGTTGCCAGTAACCTCAATGCCATACATGCAGCTAGAAAACAGTTTATAAAGTGCGAATCTTTGGAAAAATTAATAAGTGCACTTCATCATCAAGTTAGAACTGGTATAACACAATCATATAAAAATGGTGATGCTGTCTTTTATAAGAGAAATCTTTGTGATAAATGGCTTGGTCCAGGAACTGACATAGGGTGGGAGCATAAACAGGTTCTTGTTAAACATGGAGACACATATGTCATCTAGTGCCTTACCCAGAAAAATATCAAAGTTCCTCTGAAAGTGAATCAATAATTGAACCCACCACTTCACCACTAAAGAAACTTCAAACATATCAATTTTTGAAGAGAACAATGTGGAAGAAGAATTAGGGAACCCAAGTGATCTTGTTGAATAACATCAAACTGTGAGAGATGGACCAACTATACAAAATCCCATTTGACAGACAATTGAGCTTCCTAAACTAGGACAAACTATTGAATGTAAGCTCGCCAATGATGATGATTCAGAATGGAGAAAATTGAATGTCATAAACAGGGTAGGCAAAAACAAACATTTAATGAATGTGGCTTTGGAACAAGACAAACTATTTTGGCTAGACTTTGAGTATGGAGTATTAGAATAGAAAGTAAGTGAAATTAGACCAACGAGTGATGAGGAAAATATAATGATTTCCTTCTCTGATTATAACTTGGAAGCAGCAAAAAAAGAAGTACTCCAAAGCTGTGTCAAAAATAAAGTTTACACCCCTGTATCAGACCAAAGCCAACCCAGGATATCTACAAGATGGGTTACTTATAAAAATCTCAATGACAAACAAGTCTGTGAAGCCAGACTTGTGGTGAGAGGCTTTCAGGACAGGGATGTGGGCAATATAAGAAGTGACTCTCCCACACGCTCTAAAGAAGGTCTACATATAGCCTTGGCCATAATGGCAACTAACGATTGGATGTGCAAGGCAATTGACATAAAAACAGCATTCCTGCAGAGCAAGGAGTTAGACCAATTAGTCTATTCGGATCCTCCTAAAGAAGCCAATGTGCCTCCAGGATATATTTGGAAGCTCTCCAAGGGTGCATATGGCTTAACTGATGCATCAAGATCCTGGTACCTGACACTCAGGGAGGAATTATTGAAATCTGGAGCAGAAATTTTAAAATATGATCAAGCCATATTTACATGCTATTTTGGAAACAAACTGCATGGTATAATTGCTACTCATGTTAATTTTTGCTTTGCAGGGTCAGAGATCTTCCAGACCAGAATCATGGACAGGCTTCGTGCTTGTTTAAAATTAAATCTGAAGAAGTTACAGAGTTCCAATACATAGGATTGAACATAAAGAAGAACAGGGATAATGTTTAGCTTGGACTGAATGAATATGAAAACAAATTAAAATGTATCCCAGTTGAAGGAGGCAGAAATTTGAAAGATAGAATATCTGCAACAGAAGTAACCAAAACCAGACAATTGAATTGCCAGTGAGTTAAGTTCAATGCTAAAGCAGGAAAATGTTGAATGCTTAAAACAGGCTAACAGGGTGGTAAAAAAAGAAAAATCCAGAATAGATATTCCAGATTTAGGAAATCTTGAGCAACTAAAAATTGTTGCCTATAGTGATGCCTCTTTTGGCAATTTAACTGATGGAGGTTCACAAGGGGGCTATATACTTTTTTTGGTTGGAAACAATGACAAGCATATGCCCATTGCCTGGCAATCCAAGAGTATTAGAAGAGTCATCAAAAGTACTCTAGCTGCAGAAACTTTAACCATGGTTGACCTGGCAGAAACCTGTATTTTTTATAGAAAATTCTTATTAGAGATACTGCCATTGAAAGAGAATTGTGATAACATCAAAATTTTGTGCTAAACAGAAAATTCCTGTCTCTATGATTCGGTACATTCCCCAACTCAAATTTTGGACAAGAGACTTTGGATAGAGATGGCTATTTTGAGAGAAATGATCGAGAGAGAAGAAATTGCAGAGATCTCCTGGATACCAACTGATATTCAAATTGTGGACTCCTTGACAAGGAAAGGAATGCCATAGTTTAAGATCCTTGGGTTCATTCATATCAGAGCCTAAAGAATTATCTATATAATGTAAATAAACTCTTCATTTTCTTTTGAAGAACATGTAATACTCCACTGAAAAGAAAAAGAACTGTTAATCCAATGGAGTAATCCCCCTTGAATACTCTCCCAGCAGTGAGGTGGCTTCTAACCAGAAGTTGTAAGACCGCCATTATTTTAAATATATTAGTCATTAGAGGAGGGCGAATAAATATTCTCTCTCCATATATCCACTGTTGTTGTGGTTTCGTAATTTATATTATGCTCCATTATTTTTAAATTAACAATTCACATCACTTGTTGTGATTCTATGATCAGCATTGTTGAGCAACACACATGTCTTGGCATATGAGTGAGCTCTCCCCTAAATCTCCACCATAAAAAAGACCTTGTGTCAAATCCTGTGGGAGGCATGGATAAATATCCTTATTAGACTAGAAGGCCAGTTGAAGAGTACCAATCCAAATCAATCAGTACGTACATAATTGTCCTGACTGCATTCTTTAATTTGCTCTTGTGGTAAACAAGTACCTAACACTGTTTTATCTTAAAGTTGTTAGAAGGCAATGGCTTAGAGTCACTTATGCTGAGATAGCAATACTTAATACCATTTAAACTCTGTGCAAACAAATAATTAATATTAAATAGAATTATTAGTGTTTGCTTTACTTGAAACTAAATGTTAATACTTACAAATAAATAAGCTCTTATTTGTTCAAAAATGAAGTTTCCTACCAACTATTTGTTTATCAAATATATATATATATATATATATATATATATACAGGTTTTAGCATTAAATAACCGACAAGAGCTGATGTGCCATGGACTCAAATAACCAAACCAAATGTACAATTGCCTTGTTGGCTTGCACTATAGAATACACTGACTGTACCTCTGCAGAGGGGTAAGACTCCCCCAATGGGGCCACCTGTTGGCCGTGGGTGGTTACTGGTAAGGCACTAGGGCAGAATCCTGGTGGTTGAGCTGTCATTGATCTAGCAATAGAGTGGTCAATGACTTGCAACACACCACTTTGGCCCTTACTTGGTCTGGTGGATGATCAGATAGGCCCGATCTGATCAATTGGCTGGTCTTGTCAAGCTCTACCATGTATATGTTTTATCCAGACTGTACTTTAAAATCAGCAATTGCAGCAAGTTCCCAACTCTCATCTTTTAGAGGCTAGAAGGTGGTGGCTGAGGGTCAATTGCATTGAGAGAATAGGAATTTGACCAATGCTGAGAATCTGAAATTGGCAATGGCTCAAAAATCTACCCTCAGCTCAAGTATACTGGTCGTGTATCCCATTTCAACCTAGGTGAATGGGTTTCCCTCTTGGTACATTCCCTTCACAAGTTGGACTCTGTGGTGGGTGGTGGAGCACTGAGCCAACGAAAAACATACAGCATTTATGGCGTCTTCAAATAACAAACTATATGAAACCTGTCAGAATCAAACTTGGAGAACTAAGCAGCAAACTTAGATGTGCAAACTGCCAAAATGATCATCTGGCTTACGTAAGATCTTGTGATATTTACAAAAAAAAAAAGAATGCGTCTTTCCTGGCAGCAAGGAAAATAGTAGGGACCTACATAGGAGAAAACAGCTACGCCTCTGTTGCATGGAGGGCGGATACAACCAATCAAGACAACAAATATAGAACACTCATGGAGAAATTGATCTAGTTGGAAGTGAATGATTGGCCAAAGTATCAGGAGGACCAGAAAAAAACTATACTTGGCTGAATTTTACCAAGCACCAGCTCAGTAACGGGTTGGAAATAGAGAGAGATCCAATGTTGTAGTCCAAACAAAAACACATGTAGGATCAACCATTCCAACACAAACTACTTCTGAAAGTGCAAAATCTTCAACAGAACAGCTGTTACATGCGTCACCAATTCGTTCACCAAAAAGCATTAAAGAGAGACTAAAAAACTTGTCTCCCATAAAACCTGAATAACTTAAACAAAAATCAGAAGCTCCCATTAGCCAAGCTGGGAAAATGCTGATGAACACCAAAATGAACAATGAAAGACTAGGAAGCACATTCAAAATGCCCTCAAGAACAAAGTCGCCTATAAGAAACAAACAGTGCAATGCTCAGAGATCGACAAAAGCCCTACAAAGAACCTATAGTAGAGAAAGTATGAATAGTGACACAGACTGTATAATTGCCAGCTTTAATCTTGAAGAAGTATTAAAAAACTACAATGCTTAAAACCATTTGACTGTGGGCAAACTTTTTAGCTTGCTCACTTTTTAAATGCTGATCTATTTGTATGCCAAATTGAATTGTTTGAAATTGAACTGTTTTTGATGCTGAAACTGAAATTGGGCTAAACTGAATTGTTTTGAAATGGAACTGTTTTGACATTTAACTGTGTGTAAACACAATCTATCCTTATTCTAAACTGAATTGGTTGAATTAGAACTGTTTAACTTGAAATAGAAATGTTTTTGACAATTGAACTGTGTACTTATGCTAAACTGAATTGTTTGAAATAGAACTGATTATTTAGTATAAAAATGGATTTGGCATTAAATAACCTACAAAGGTTGATATGCCATAAAACCCAAACAACCAACAACCAAATGTACAAACTATTTGCTAAAAATTCATACATATAAAAACAGGATTTGGCATTAAATAACCCATAAGGGTTCACATACCATAAAATACCAACCAACCAACTGTCTATTTGTCACCAACTTATTTGTGTTTCTATCATAGATCCATGCTTAGTGTTTTGTTTGAATGTGTTTTTAGTTGTAAAGTTTGATTATCTTTCAATAACTATTGAAACATGTTTTTAATTTCAAATATTTTAACTTACAGTGATAAATTATGACTTTAAACTAGTTGTTTTCTAGACACCCAATATATGACAAACATTTTCATAGGTATATACTGATTATATTTTTGTGTACAGTCTAAACCATATTTTTCTGTGCGTCATTATATATATATATATATATAGGTAGGTCTAGATTACAGAAAGTGGGGAGACTGCAGTTTGAGAAAATGCTTTTAAAGTACAAAAGATAAAAAGATAACTGATTTATAAATACTTCCAAAATTATACACCAGGAAAATAAAAATATTTAAATTTTAATGTAACAAAATATCATATTTAATAAGAAAGTATAACAAAAGTAAAAAAGAATGAATATAAAAAGATTAGATTTATTTTTATTTCATTTAAATTGATTTCCATATAAAATTATATATAGAACTGTTTTATGTTTGGGTAAATATCTAAGAAATATTAATATTGGGTAAAGCAAAAAATAAAAAATAGGATTTGATATTATTTAAAAGTTTAGATTATTATATTTAACTTATTTGAAACAGAGGTGGGTATAATTGAAGAATAAGAATTAAAATTACAATTATTTCTTTTTGTTAATGGATTTCTTTTAAGATTTATTGATAGGATTTTTGCACATATTTACAGGGTGGAATGATAAAATTGTTGTCCTAAAGAAAACAACACTACATCTTTATTTTAAAACTTTTATTGAAAAAATCAATTCAGGTAACTTGATTATGTAGTAGAGCTGACATCTATTCAATGTATCCACCTTCAGCCTCAATCACCCCCTCGATACGGATCCAGAACCGGGAGCATGCCTTTTCCACAAGCGCCGACAGGAGCTCGGTGAATACTAGGCGGATGGCGGCGATCAGGCTGGGTCTCTTTGGACTTGTGGGCTGGCGCCGAGTCCTGCTGCCACACCCAGGGTCTGCTACCGGCCACCTGATTGCACCAGGGGGTCACTACACTCTTCAGCACATCCAGTTACACTTTGGTATTGACTTTCAAGCCGACTTCGAAGATGTGAGGTGGTATGATGTGGCCCTCACTTGAAACCACACCAAAGACCATCCAGGTACACTTTGGTATTGACTTTCAAGCCGACTTCGAAGATGTGAGGTGGTATGATGTGGCACTCACTTGAAACCACACCAAAGACCATAACCGTAGTTGGAAACTTTGTTTTCATCACCCTGGGTACGTCCCTGTTATTCGTGGCAATCCAGCAATGGTCCCGTTGTCATAACTTGGATTGGTTGAGAGCATGAGTTGTACTGTGGCGCATCTCCGATCTCGCTTGTTGAACATTGTGTCACTTTCAGACATGATAGAAGGTTCCTATCGCTCTTGGGATTTGTACTAAACTGGCCAACTAGTAGATGTTCTGCAACAAAAAAAGAAAACCAGTTTTCATTAAACGGAAATGGAATCATGTTGTCTTTTCTATGGCGACAATTTTATCATTCCACCCTGTATTAGAATAAAACCAAATAATTAGAAATCATCATCATCATCACCATATCAAAATCAAATTTTTAAGATCAATGTGCAAATTGGCCTTCCTTTTCACACTGCAAACCGATATTTGGTTCTATATATTAATACGCAACCATTGCTTAGAAGAAATTGCATTTTGCTTCCAAGCAGTGGTTATGTCAATTCTACTTTATAGATTCACCGCATAGATGCTGAAAAAGCTTATAGAGAAAAAAGCTTGCTGGGAACTGCACAAGAATACTACGAGCTACACTGAACAACATCCCACAAAACACCAGTTGTATAGCCTCCTATCTCTAAAGCCATCTAAATAAGATGAACAAGACATGGGGGATGCTGCTGGAGTTGCAAGGATAAACTCATAAGTGATGTTTGGGCCAGTGTTGGCTGACCAACAAGTATTTACCTACAACAGCTTTCTATGGATACAGGATGTTATGTAGAAGACCTGCCAGGAGTGATGGATGATAAAGATGAATGGCAAGAGAGAGTCAGGGAAATCTGTGTTAGCAGTTGATTAGCGCAACTTTATTAATATAAAATATTTTTTATAATCATTGAGATTTAAATAAAAGTAAAATCATGAAGAATGCAATACAAATAATTAAAAGAATTGTGACAATAGCAGGTGACATAATTTTGCTTACGGACACATAATCTCCATGATAGAAAACTTTTGATATGTTTATTTACTTACTGATCGATAAAAGGATTTTTATTTAAATATAAAATCCATTTTTCAGGTCTTGGACATTGCAAAATGATCAGTCACTTTATCATTAAAATTATTGATATCACTCGTGTGTTGCATATCAAAAGAATGTTTTATAACTCCCTTTCAAAAGTTGTTAGGAACGAAAACATGTGAGTCTCAGCTCACAAACTTAATATTTGACCCATTAGTTTCACACAAATACGACCAATGTAGTACAAATACAATAATTTATGTCAATAGACTATGATTTTCAATAGAAAATAAACATGCACTTTTTATCACCAATGTTATGATTTATTACTTCCGAGCTAGATATGTCCCTTTTCTTCTAAAGTATGGTGAACAATAAAAGTCAGTTTAAGTGGAAAAAAAAAAGAAAAATTTTTGCAAAGGAAAATGTAAATAAGTTAATAAATAATGGTCGGGTTAAACATACAAAGGTTTAAAGTTAGAAATGAATCTAATGATAGCCATGACGAACATAGCAGAATAAGCATCCGTGAGTTTGTAATCAAGCGAAACAAGTGCAAAGCATAAATTTCTTTATATAGGTGAGGGTGAGGGAATGAACTCTTCTCATGAGCTAGTGCTGACAATATACAAAAGTTTGAGTATTTGCCATTACTAGGTGGGCAAATAATACATTGTACAAAGCCATCAAGGAGGTGACCTGGAAATTCCTGATCCAGGCCGGGATTGGTATTAGAGCTGATATGATGTGCAACAACCTAAAAACGACAATGAAGACAGTACATCGCTGAAGATCATCCTTGAGGCATGTGAAAAAGTGTTCTTTGAGTCAAAAGCATAATAATCTGTTTTAAGATTATTTGTATTCTTTACGAATATTTTATGCTATATAACTGTAAGTTACTTGAAGCTATAATTGTTCACTAATTATTATTAAGGGGAGGTACCTATGGTATAGTGTCTAATGTGTTGGACTGCAACTTTGTAGTGAGTTAGAATCCAAGTCATGCTATTATGTTTATTTTTGGACTGATAGACTTGAAAAAGGCATGAAACTCTTTATTCCCTTGACTATGAGTTAAATAGTATCACTGCTATTCTTCTACAAGGATGGGTTAAGCATTAAATAACCCATAAAAGTTGATATGTCATTAAACAAAGAAACCAAAGAGTATTATAATTACTTGAAACTTGGATTAGTATTAGATAGGAATACTTGAAACTGTGTGCAATTTATTTGTATTAGATAGGAATACTTGATATCTTATAAATGTGTGCAAAATAAGCTCTTAAGAAATAACCACTTAAAAAATGTAGATATAAATGTATAATAAATGTCATTCCCTAACCTATAGATATAAAATAACCCTAGACAGGTTGACTTACCATTAAAGTCAGTCAATTATCTCTGAGTAGTTGTCATGTTGCATGAAGGTCATGCAGCCAGTTTTTGGTATATAACAATAGAAGCTATGAATGTTTCTAAATTATTATTAAATTTAATATCTACTTGAAACCATTTCATTGCTTGAAAAAAAGACTAACTTCAGCATTAAATAATCCAACAAGAGTCGACATGCTGTTGAACAAACCAACAAAATACATCTTTCTGTTTTTTTTTTCTAAATTGCTGTTTCTGCCTGAAATATATTATCTCTTGTCAGTTCATGATACTAGATATCTAACCTGTTTTGTGTCATATCTTTAACAGTTTGTTTCAGTTATTGTGTGATAATTAATTAGTATTTTTTTTTAATGAGAAATTCTGACACAGAAAACAATAATAAAATAAAGGCAATTTAAAAAAATTTTTTTCTCAACATTAGGCTATAAGCTTTTTTTTGAATACCTGCCTTCTCCGGATGTCTGGAACATTCACAAATGATATGGAACTCAATACTCTCAGCCAAAAGGGACAAAACAGAACTACATGTAATCTGGCTTAATCTTGCCAATGTATACGGTTCAGTTTCGCACCTCTTAATCTGAATGGTCCTTGACTTTTTCAACTTTCCTAGAAAGGTTGGGGAAATCATAATAAAATACTTCAATTCAGCCTTCATGAAATTTACCATTAAAGACTATACCACTAAGTGGCAGGCACTTGAGATTGGCATCATGATGGGCTGTGTGATTTCCCCACTTCTTTTCATTCTGGTCATAGAACTCATATTACTAGGTGCAGCAAATATGTTGAAAGGAGTGATGAAAAATAAACGTCTGACTCTTCCTCCTTCCAGAGCTTTTATGGACGACATCACCATTCTCGTCCTGTCCAAAATCGCTGCCAATGGTTTACTACAAAGGTATTATGACCTTTTCACATGGGCGAGAATGAAGGCTTAACCAAAGAAAAGTTGAAGCCTGTCGTTAGTTGGAGGATCTGTCAAGGAGATCAATTTCAAAATTGGAGGTGATACCATCCCAGCAGTCAGGAAGAAGCCAGTAAAGAGTCTCGGACATCTTTATTCAATCCCACTGACTGATCGTCATAGGGTACAGAGGTCCAGAAAGTTGCCTTGAAGGGTCTTAAATCAATTGACAAAACTTGTCTACCCGAAAAGATGAAGGCTTGGTGTTACCAACATAGTCTGCTACCCCGTCTTTTGTGGCCCTTACAGATGTATGAGATTGTGTTATCTCATGTTGAGCAGATTCAACAGTATAGCAACAAATACCTGGATGTTTGAGGAGGAGCAAAGAATGGCCACTGCAGTTACTCAGGCCAAACCATGTACTTGGACAAAATGGAATGATATCAAACCAATTAAATTACTGTGGAAATCCTTAATTGCTATGGAACCACTGGTGATATCATTCCTTCTTCACTCTACATATGATCTCTAAGCAAATGTGACCAACCTAAAATTAGGGGGATATACCGATTCAGATCTGTGCTCTTCAGGTAAAAGTGATTAGGTTACCTTGTGCCATGTACTATCTGTATATCCACAATTGCTTCAGATGTACACATGGTGACATAACAAGGTGTTGGAGGTGGTCGTAGAGTTGTTAAGAGCGCAATGTGAGACAGCAAACCAGCAACCTGTTACAGCCAAGGAACCCATAATTCAGTTTCACACAGAAGGTGAATGCCCAGTGAAGAAACAAAAAAATTCCAATATGAAGCTACTGAATGGAGCTAGAGACTGAAAAGCTTCAGTGGATCTCAAGACATCTCTACAATTTCCAGTTCACATTATTCAAACAGAAAAGTGGCTGGACATTGTAGCATGGTCCAATTCAAAGAAGACTGTCCTCCTCATAGAACCGACTGTCCCCTGGGAAGAAAACTGGGAGGCACACGAGCAGAAGAAAAATCTATACAAGACACTATGTGCTGACTGCGTGGAAAAGATTTGGATATGCCATGTGATTCCTATTGAGGATAGTTGTCGTGGTTTTATAGGACACTCAGTCATTTTGTTTCTTTCAAAAATAGGAGTCACTGGCCGCAGTTTGAAAGTTGCCTCAAATCGTTTTCAGACCACAGTGCAATATTGCATCAAGTTGGATTTGGTCGTGAGTGAAAAATCTTCAGCATGAACAAAATGCACACGGAATCATCATTCCTGTGTGATTACGTAACATCAAGAAATGGTTACTGCAAGCACGTAATGACATCAACGTCCGAAAGTAAACGCGTTTTAAAAATCACTAACTGCATTAGAAATGAAGATGAATGTTCAATGTAATTTCTCCTTTTAGTTGATCTGGCATATATATACATAATTTTTTTTTGAAATACCCTGTCCAGTGACAAAAGCTGCTTGGTAGCACCAGGAGTGGCAGCACCGCCTTGAGCAACCAAAACTGTGATATTACTCCTGGTTGGCAGCTGATGAGGGCAGGGTATTGCACATGCTTTTACTCACTGTAAATAGCTAATAGAAATATTTTGCGAGAATCAATTTGCATATGTTCAGTTTGTTATATCACCAGCTTGTTTGGTTTGGTTTTATGGCATGTTAACGATTTTAGGTTATTTAATGCCAAATCTGGTTTATTCATATATAGTAGATTTATGATTTGTAAACATTTGTCAACAAATTTAAATAGTTCCAAGTATTACTATGTATCAATAACAATTAAATTAAACATCAGTCATTTGTTTACACACTGTTAAATTTTCAGTTCTATTTCAAACAATTCAATTTAACATAAGTAATTTGTTTGTACTCAGTTTAATGTCAAACAGTTCTACTTGACCCATTGATAGGACCTTATCAGGTGCTACCACTCCAAGCCAGAGTAGACCTGGGAGCAATGGCAATGAAAGGATACTCCACACTCCCCAAAGTTCCAGCATTACTGGAACCTCACCATCAGATTGTTTAGTGTCATATCCGGGACACTCATTGGGGAAGTCTTCCCCTTCTGCTGTGATGCACTCAGTGTATTCTACAGCTCCAGCTGACTGGGTTCATCTGCTTGTGTGGCATATTTGTAGATTTAGAATGAAAAGGAAACTTCAATTTCAACAACAAAACCAGATGGTAGAAGGGAATTTCTTTGATTTTTACCATGAATTTGAAGAGTTTGATCCTGAAAACATAGTTCCATTATGATATTGAGTTTAGTGACCATTCGTGAAATGACATGAAAATATTTGATTGTAGATAAACCAAAGAGTATCAGAAGTCAATAAATAGTGAATATGGATAAAAAAAAATGTTTTCTTTATTATGTCACAACTTGGGAATGTTAATTCCATCCAGTTTTAACCAATAAATTCAGTTTAAGGATATAATCGATAATTATCCCCCTTAGAGCATTGTCATATTTGTTACTGGTTTGGTAGTAATAGTAAAACCAGATGACTATATTACTCACACTTATCAAGTTAGCCTTTTTCAGTTTTGTACCCTTTCCACCTATTAATGTTTGTGGAAGAGAATGTATATAATTCTACCATAAAACACATTTTTGTATTCTTTCTTTTAATAGTACTTGTATAAATAGGTATATACAAGGTTAAATATTGTTGGTTGTCATTCCTTTTGTTATGTTTAATATTAATATATGATAGATCTGCTTATGCTAATATCAGTCCTTGGAGAGTGGGGACTTGACTAAACCATCTTTCCTACCACCAAGCATTCTAATTTCATTATCTGCATGCTAATGTGTAAAACTTTAATCAACACAGTGGGGATTAATATCAACAAATAAATGGCCTAAGTCAGTTGCAAGTTTGTCTCCTTAAAAACTCTACATTTGGGACCTCATACACTTATCCCAGCATCCCTTTCATTTTTAAAAACAATCTAAAGTTCTCTCTTAAAGTGTTGCTTTTTATTCTCTTTACTTGTATCCACAGTCTAAAAATCTCTTTAAATAGGGATTTCAGATTTGAGAAAATAAAATATGAACTGTAGTTGAGCTGAAAGATGTGTAATATGATGATTTGCTAAAAAGTTCTGCTTGAGATTGGAGGTCTCTGGACAGTTGAGATATTTAAAATTGCTGGATAATTTCCAAACAGTCCATAGAATCCAGAGTTCTTCTAAATCCTGCACTGTTAGTTGCCAATTTCTTTTGCAGTATGCACATGATCGGTATGTTTGGGGGTGTTCTACTTGTTTCAACAACCACCAGGACAGGAATGACCTTCAAGAGGTTCCTGGCCATGTTTGAAATGTCAGTACCAAAATTGAATCTGAGCTTTGTATATTGAATCATCATTTGATGCTTTGTTATTATTTGTGTCTGGTAATGCTTGAGAGAAAGAAAATAAAGAAGAGAAAATAAAGGCCTTTCTTACAAGGACAGTACTGTATCTCTCATGTGGTGCTGTGATAAATAATAAATGACAATCAAGGGTCAATAGACAAGGAAAGTTGTATTTATATGATTCTATAAAATAAGCAATCCATCTTGTCAAAAAGCCCTTTTTAGTGGCTCATAAGGTTGCAAAAAAAGACAATAGCCAAAAGAAAGGGAAGTTTGGTGTTTAGAGCATAGACTTACTTGTGTTTGTGTTTCCTGTAGTAGTGAGAAAAAGAAAGGTCAGCTTTGGAGCGAGGCTTGTAGCAGTTCTTTGGTGATGTTGTATTGGTGGGTTGGATAAACATTCTTGTTTGGTTTTGTCACTTATAGAGCTATAATGAAGGTTGATATGCTGCATGTCTGGATGTCGATAGGGGTGTGTAAAGGGCTTATTCAGAGTATGTAGGAAGAGGAAGGTAAGTGAGGGTTCAACCCAGGTTGTGCTGGTTGGCACAGGGGAGCTGTTATGGGATATGACTATTTAAAAGGTGTTTCTAAGCTGCATTTGCTGCATCCAGTAAGATGCTTATGGAGTCACTGTGTTGCACATTTATGTGATTTAGGACTTTTTGTGTAGAACTCAGTCTCTTCTTGAGAAAGGCCAAGTCTGCTAATTGATGGTACTGTGTTTGTGGGTTTCATTCAATAGCTTGGGTTGAAGTTCTGTTAATGGTGTGTCAGTGTTTTAGGTGATGTTAATATGAAAATGGGACATCACACTGCATGGCTAGGCATGTCTGGTCTGCTGAAAAAAGAGGTGGAAAGAGGGAATTTAGGTGTATTTTGTGCTTCAGGGGCTCTACTTGTGGTGCCTTCTTATTGTTCAAAAGGGCCCTGGTAACTTTGGTTGAAGTTCTGTTAATGGTGTGTCAGTGTTTTAGGTGATGTTAATATGAAAATGGGACATCACACTGCATGGCTAGGCATGTCTGGTCTGCTGAAAAAAGAGGTGGAAAGAGGGAATTTAGGTGTACTTTGTGCTTCAGGGGCTCTACTTGTGGTGCCTTCTTATTGTTCAAAAGGGCTCTGGTAACTTACCTATCACTGTTTCTGTAGAGTAAGTAGTCAGCTGGTGTCTTGTGTGGTGGTATAATATCCTTTTTTTGACTATGATGGTCACATAACAATGAGATCACCCAAAAGCAATTTGTTGCTGATTGTGTAATCTGACTTTCTAAGTAGAGTTTCTGTTTATTTGTGGATCTTTCTAAGAGGTTCCACCTTGTCAGTGGGAGTTGTAATATATTGATTTTATCCCTTGCAGAAGGGTAAGACCAAAACAGATAACTGTAAATTATTTTTATGTAGAATTATTATTAGTTACTTGAAATCATACAACCGTGTGCAAATTATTTGTATAAGGAATACTTGATACCATATAACTGTGAGCAAAATAAGCTCTTCAGAAACAATTACACAAAAAATGTAAACATAAACGTATGATGAATGAAATTCTCTAACCTATAAGTATAAAATAACCCTAGACAGGTTGACAAACCATTAAAATCCATCATCTCTGAGTGGTTGTTATGTTGCACAGCCAGTTTTTGGTATATTAAAGATGGCTTGATGCTTTCCTGGTATATTTTGTTCATTTCTTCCACCTTGACAGCAAGTGATTAATTACCTTTCCAAGAAATTCTTCAAGAAAGACCATTTTTTGAAGATTCTTTAAAAGTTGTATATATTCCTATAAGTCAAATGAACCACTTATCAGCAAAGGTTTATGAGAAGTTTTTTTATCCAATTTCCCACAAGGCCAGAATATGATACCAGGTTGGTTTAATGTGGGGTGCTGTGTAAGATACAAGTCTTTCATAGGGTGATTTTAAAAGATTGCTTAGATTTTGTTTGCATTTCTTTCTTTGGAGTGGTTCAGGTGCTGTGTAATAAACCTGATCCTTACCCCTTGTTAAGTAAAGGAGCAGTGGTGTCTGGGGAAACACCTCCTGGAACTAAGTTGTTAATTATTTTAAAGTGTTATTTGAAGGAATAAGAATAATAATTGGAAGTGTGAAATGAGGGAAGATGAGAACATGAATGTATGTATTTACCCAACCCCTCTACATGAGTAGGATGCGACACCAGATAATATTTTAAGTGGAGTTTAACAAATTTAAATTTAGTTTTTCTTCTCCTTGACTGGTTGCCATATCAAGGTTAAAGAGTCATTCTGCTTTCTTATTTACCTATAGCTGGAGGGAGAATAGTTGGATGAATATCTTTTCCAAGGGTATTAACCATGGCGTTCTCTACTATAGTAAAGAACGCCATAGTATTAACATAATGTGTAATGCAAACAGGCTCATCTAGAATTTGAATTTGGGTTGCTATGTCTATTTCCTCCAATGATAATTGTTGTACATGAGACTATAAATGTATTGATGTATGAGAAGCGACTCTAACATCTAAGGACCAATCAGCTAGATATGAAGTTTTGGCTTGAAGAGCTGTCTGAAAACATGCACTTGTTCCATATTTGGTCGGAGTGGAGGAAATTATTAGGAACCAAGTGTCACCATATTTGATATTTGAAAATAAAGTCAAGCAGAAGGTATACATGCATATCATTTCAACACTGTAAACAGGACCCCCCCTCCATGTTGCTTATCAATTTGTCATTGCTTCTGTAGTGCCCCGCATATTTTGTTTGTCTTACTTGGATGTATTTTTTAGATGGGAGGTGAGTGGTCATATGACTGTGGGGTGTTGCTTCCAGGGTTTGATTAAAAGAGCTTGTAACATAGAGTAATTTCAATCTATCTTTTTCTCTATGAATTTTTTAGTGTCCATGTGGTATATCCATACAATTGTACTGACACAATCACAGCTTGGAAGAAACCTGGTTTTATTTATCAGAGAGATCAGATTTCCATATAATTAATAACCTATATATATCAATCCATACTTTTGCTAGGTATATGTTAACATCACTTTCAGTGGATGATATATTGCAGCCAAGGAATGTGAACTCGTCTGCTAATTCTAGAGGCCTGCTACTTAAAGTGAAGATGGCTACTTCTTGTTTAAAACTTTTTTTTTTATTTGCATTCACAAAGAAGCCAATGCCTCCTGCTGTTGGATCCAGCTTGGGTAGGTGTATTTGCAAGAAGTACTAGATCGTCTTTGTCTATTATAGTTTCTGCGAGATACTGTCTCTTTCTGGCTTTTTCTTACAGTGTAAAGACATTTTCTTTCATAGATCTACTAATGTTCAAAGTATGTAGTCTCAACAGACCATTAACGAATATGGTGCGAATGTATCTCTGTACAAAACTCCAGTGTCTGAGAAAACTGAAAACAAACTGGACCTACCCTATGTGGGTGGGGTTCATAATCTAATGGAGCAAAAGAAAAAAAGCAGGGTTGGGGGCAGTAAAGACGGGTAACATAAATTTATACAAGTGAGATTCCAAGATCTTCGGAAAAGGCAGGCTGGAGTAAGAGTTGACGTATAAAAAGAATAGGGATAGGGAAGATCTTGGAGACTAATAACTAGGTGGCAGGGACGATGACTCACAACATACTGCTAACTAGGGTTCAAGGACAAAAAACCTACTCACCTGGGATGGGATTCCTGGACCGTAGACGCCATGGGTAGGAAGAGAAGGGAAGCATGACCCCAACATTGCCCCCTTTCGTACAACCAGGCTCGCTGAATTCACCCACCTTTTGTCGAATGTTATGCGATCCAAGTGTTTTCTATCACATCTGATTTTGACCCTAAGCTGGTGCCTGAAGTACAAAACCAGTTCACGATGAGAAAAGTTTGCATCATCGTACAATCCCTTCTTTCGCATCGTCCAAATCACCATTCTGGCTACAGCTAGGATCGCGAGAAACACCACACGCTTATCACCCTGAAATGGAAGTAAAACGTTGTCTATGACATAACAAATGTTAAGCAGTTGGGTTCGATGCGAGCCGTCCACTCCCCAACGTAATCCCAGAATGGGCGAACTCGATCGCAGTAGTAGAAGGCATGCTCAGCCGTTTCTTCCAAGCCACGGCCGCATCGAGCACAATCGGGCATGTCTGCCAGGCCTGCTCTGAAGCTCAAGCCGAGAAGGGGCAATGCGTTCTGTGCAAGCTGCCAGGTGAGCGAGAACTCGGAATTGTTCAAGAAGCTCGATCCTGGCGCCCAATTCCAGTAGGAGTGGATCTCCTCCGCCATCCAGCCATGCCGCTCACTAAGAGGGTCTGAAGCAGAGCCCACCACTAGTTCTCGATACAGTTCTTTGCGAGGCCGTGAAAGGTCACAAGACCCAGAAAGGTTACAAAGGGCCGTACGGCATTCGCGGACAGTGTTTCGCCCATCGGCTTACGTTGACCTTCAGCCTTTAGATCTGATTTGAGGCAAAGAAAAGTCCTACTAGCCTTTCGTCTCAACACCACGTCCCCCGACAAAGATCGACCCAAGTATGCAAGTCTTTCAGCGAGCCAGTTGCTCTCCAGATCAGGCATACCCAGACCCTCATTGCGTGTATGTTCAATGCAGACCTGTCTATGGACCATCGGCCTTCGACCTCCCCAGAGGTGAGGCATCGTTGCAGCGACTGCCGACGTGCCCTAGGCAGAGGAAGTACAGACAATCGGTAAAGGATCAAGGGAAAGACGTACTCGGCGCACGCCTCCGCCCAGCCCTTTAAGTACAACCACCTTCGAAGCCAGATTCCCACCTTAGCATCGACTTTAGCCTGTACTTCCAACCAATTTCGCTCCACTTGGAGGTCCGCCACTCCAGCGGAAGGGCCCTGGTAGGGTATCGCTACCCGTCCAGGCACCGAGCCGCAAACCTTCGCTTTTGTCAAAATTGACCTTGGCACCTGCTATTCCTTCGTACTTAGCAACCGCCTTTTTCACAACCTCTATGTCCTTTAGACAGGACACAAAGACTGTGATATCATCAGCGAACGTGGAAACCCTTGCTGTAAGAGGGCCAGCAAAATGGATACAGCGCTGGGCCGATTTTGTCCCCTCACCCCTATGCCTACGGAGCAGGGACTCCAAGGCGAAGACATAGAGAAGAGGAGACAGGGGGCAGATCTGCCGGACCGATCGCTCGATCGCGAACTCCCTCAAACGCCTTCTGTTTACTTGTAACACTGTCTGAGGGTTGTGGTACATCATACCAATCCATCTTTCTTTGAATTAACTGACCAAATGATGAGGCCTTGGATCCTGGCGAGTTGATATTATTTCCGTTGGAAAAGCTAGTTGCCGGTCTATGTCAGCAATAACGCGCCAGTATGCGCAACCATCAAGCAATGTTGGTTTGTGCCTATTTCGATGTGGACTTTTCGAAACGTTTCCTTCTTTAACAAATTGTATACTTGTTTTTATACATGAAATTTTATTGGCAATTTCACAACACATTTTTGCAATCTCAATGATAATCCCTAAGATTTCATTATGTCTCCCCTTGTAACTTCTTGGGGAATACTGACATCCAGTTAGAATGTATTTGAGATTAGCAATCTTCCCACCTCTGGTGGTGTAATGGTTAGCAAGCTCGACTAGCAAACCTACACGAGTGAGTTCGAGTCTCATTGGGTGCCCCTTTCATATGGCCTTGTGCTACATCTAAGTAAAAAGCTTAGTAAATTTCCACATGCCTTGCAAATGTAGGATGTACTTAACCCCCAGAGTTTTAAATTTACTGGTGTAGGTAATATGTCATAAACTGCTTTAATGAGGAAACCTAATTGTTTAGGCTCCATTTGCTTGATGTTGCTCCATGTGATGGTCCTGTCCTTGGGGTTTTCCCACCTAGTCCATGCACATTGTTTGGGTTGTGCCACAGCTATGGCGAGACGTTTGCTTTCCTCAAAATGATGAATCTCTTCCGAAACCATTCTTCGTTTATTCTTTGTGGTCTCTTTTGACCACCATCGTTGTGGGTGAAGACCAAATGTTGTGTTATCACCATCATGATTATGCATATATATCCTGAATACATACTGATGCAATGAATAAAGACAGACTTCTTTAGAAAAATATGTACCCCTCACTTTATTGTAAGGGTTCGAAAAGGGTTACTCAAGGTTTTACTATGAGAGGGAGTTGGAGACCGAACAGAATTGCAATATATTGACCCCTACTCTTATGGCCGTCAGCGTTGTCTTTCTCATTCTCCAGGGTTGCTCAACCGGAGGCCCAGAGGCCCACTCAATCGGGGGTCCCGAGGGCACCTTCTGCTGGGTGGTGACTTTCCTAACCACATCTTGTCTCTAATTTGTCTGATCTCCAACTCTCTCGGGGGCCCTAAGGGCCCCCTCCGCCAGGTGGTGACTTTCTCTATCACATCTTGTCTCTGACTTCTCTGGTCCCTAACTCACTGTCTTCACCGAGTTATATAATAGTTCAATCGCCCACTCAATCTTTGGAATGGCCTGTTTGATCGTCATCAAGCGGAAATAACTGTCATGCAGTTCACATGTCACTCTCTTCCGGTGCATCAGTCTATGAGTGTATCATGGGCTTTTACCTTGTCCTATTTCGTCAGCCAAATCTGCCTACGCGATTTCTTTCGATTACTGGCCATTGGAATGTGTCACTTCCTCCCGGTGCATCACTTTGGAACGGCATGTTTGGCCGGGCCGAAGGTCAATATACAACATAAAGCCAGTTCTCCAAGTTGCCACTGAGCCGATTACTTCTTTCATTTTGAGGGAAGATTCTGCCGTCTCCACTGCATATTTCGCGTTCCATTTTCGACCTTTTATTATGGCAGGTTGTGCACTTGTCACAAGTGGGTCCACAGAGTCACGCAGCATTTGGAACAGTCATGCTTTACCTTATTAAAAATTCCTCAAAAAGTGACTTTGTTGGTAGCTTCAGCTTCGTTGATGAACTGTATAAAGCCACGTTAAGGATTTAGGAGCTCCCAACCATTTTTTTTATGAAATTACTGATTAAGCTCTCCATTTTTTCAATTCTCTAAAGCGATACCTCATATATTTGCATAGGCCATGCTAATCTTGGGATTAAACCAAAATAAACAAACCAAAGTTTATCTTTTGCAATGTGGTCATATTTAATAGTGGAGAGTAATCCATCTTTTAATTGCTTTAAAAGATCTTGCCACCGGTGACGATCAGTAAGTGGAAGGGAATAGCAGCGACCGAGGCTTTTTACGCTTTTTTCGCATATCGTGGGGATTACGTTATTATCGATAGCAAATTTAATTTCTTAGCAATTTCCTTTGATTATGGAGAGACTGCAGCTTTTTGAAAAACTTCTTTATGCGTTTCAGTAGTCTTTCCATGTATGATTTTGACTCTGAAATCACAGTCACGTCATCCAAAAAAGCCTTCGTAGATGGGACAGTTTTCTTACTAGTGGAATCTTTAGTACTGCGTAGTAACATCTCCATTACCAAAACGAAAATTTATGGAGAGACAACACAGCCCATCATTAAGTCAATGTTTAATTTCTGCCAATTTGTGGAATATTTAGCTTTAGAAAATCTTATATATGTACATTTATAGTATCCTGATACAAGCTTTCTAATGTCTTCTGGGATCCAAAAGAAATCCATTGTTCTCTCGATAAGCGAGTGCCTTACTGAGCCACATGTATTTTCAAGGTCTCTCTCTCTCTATATATATATATATCCACACATGCAAATTTATATATATATACATATCGACACATGCATGTTTTTATATATATACATATCGACACATGCATATATATATATATATATACACACACACATGTATATATATATATATATATATTCGAGGTGCATACAATAAGTTTCCAAACTTTTTCGTATGGGCACTTTTATTGATAGTACACACATGAAATTCTAGTCCCCTTCAAAGTAATCTCCTCCAGCCGCAATGCACTTGTTGTACCATTCCAACAACTTCTGGAAGGCCCCATGGAAATCCTCTTGTGTGAGCGTGTCAATAACCTTTGTCACAGCCTCTTTCATCTCCTCAATTGTCTCATAACGACAGCCTCTAAGCTTAGGGAATAACCAAAAGTCACAGGGAGCAAGGTCTGGACAATAGGGAGGCTGAGGAACTGTCTTGATACCCACCTTGTTCAAATAGTCTGTGACAAGGATGGAGTTGTGTACTGGTGTATTGTCTTGGTAGAAATGCCACTGACCCGATTTGAAGAGTGCTGGCCTCTTCCGACGAAATCTCTTCCTGAACTCCCTTAAAACCTCAACATAGTAACCCTAACCCTTTGGCCAATCAACTCTGGTGTATTGACTTTTTTACTCCTCCTACACTCCTCACAGACTCCCTGCCTTCCTTGAATCTCTTATGCTACTCAAAACTGATGCTCGATTCATGCAAGATGCTCCAAAAGCAGTCTGAAGCATTCCATACGTTTCTCTGGCATTTTTTCCAAGTTTAAAACACAATTTTATTGCATATCGTTCTTCTAAAGTGTCCTCACGTCCAGATTGCATTTTTGAAATTCACCAGCTGTGACAATCAGGCTTTAGTGGGGTGTATTCCAATTGCTACTGTAGCTGTTCATTTGAACCTGAAATCATAAAAATTGGTCAGTCATCTCATAAGATGTAGAGCAATAACATAGTGAATTTTCAAGAGTCTACGACAATTTTAAATGCCTGTACAAAAAATGTCTGGAAAGCAGTTCTATTTCTAGTAATTCTTTTTTTCATAAGTATGCAATTTAAATGTCAAAGTAGTTCTATTTAAACAATTCAGTTTGGCATAAATATACAGTTTTAATGCAAAAATCAGTAAAGTGAAGGAAGCACGGTTTAGTTCTATTTAGCCTGTCGATAGGACCCTTATTAGGTGCTACCACTCCCTCCGGGCCAGTTTGGAGCTGGGAGCGATGGCACTAAAGAGATACTCCGCATTCCCCAAAGCTCCAGCATTCTTGGAACCTCACCATCAGATTGTTTGGTGTCATAAACAAGACAGTCAGTGGGTAGGTCTTACCCCTATGCAGAGAAGCAGTCGTATTGAATGTATGTGAATAAAATTATATTGACAAAATGTGTCTTAATTACTGAATCAAACATGCTATATATATATATACATATTTATGTGTGTGTGTGTATCTATCTATCTATAAAATTTAGGTGAAAAAATATATTTATATATATAATGTTTTCATGTATATATATATATATATATATGCGTGTGAGTGTGTACATGTGTGTTTGTGTGTATATATATATATATATATATATATATATGTGCGTCTATATATAGATGTGTACGTGTGCATGTGTGTACAGATATGTGTATGTATGTGTGTACATATATTTGTGTTTATGTATATATATGTTTTTGTGTGTGTTTGTGTATATGTATATGACTATATACATGTGTGCACTGAAGAGTTGTGATACAACAAAAAAATCTGTCTGTGGATGACAATATATATGCTCCCCAACGGGGATTGAGCACTTTGACAAAGGAATTTATGCTACTAACATAATGCAAAACTCTTCTAATGAATTAAGCACTCTGGTATCCGGTAAAGCAAAATTTAAATTAACGAAAGCTACTACATAATGCTTTATAATTCCCGAGCTGACGTGGTTCACTTCTTGGCTGAGCGGTATGTTACTAAGTTTAAAGTAAAGTTGGGTGGGTTTCGATCCCAGCTTCAAGCGCCCTCCGTGTCCTGCAACACAGAAAAGTTATGATACAACGAAACATTCTGTGAATGAAAATATATATATATATATATATATATATATATATATATATATATATATATATATATGCGGGTGTTTATATATATATGCATGTTTGTGTGTGTATATATATATGTATATATATATATTTACCGACCCCTCTGCTCGGACAGGATATGACACAAGGTCAATTTTTAAGCGGAGTTTAACAGGTTTGAATTCAGAGTTTTACTTCTCCTAGACTATTTGCCTCACCAAGGCTGAAGAACCTAGTCTGTCCTACTATTTACCCATAGCTGGTGGGAGAATAATTGGATTCATACCTTCCCAAGGGTATTAGTGCTATGTGAAATGCAATCAGTCTCGTCCAAGATTTGAACTCGTTTCACTGTGTTCATTTCCTACGACGATAACCATCACACCACGGGCACGTCTCCCTCTCTCTTTCTCTCTCTCTCTCTATATATATATATGTTTGTGTATATATATATATGTGTGTGTGTGTGTGTTTGTATATATATTTGTATATATGTCTGTGTATATATATACATATATATAAATCTGTGTGTATGTGTATATATATATATGTCTGTGTGTATGTGTGTGTGTATATATATATATATATATATATATGTCTGTGTGTATGTGTGTATATATATATATATATGTCCTGTGTGTATGTTTATATATATAGAGATATATATGTCACTGTGTGTGTATCTATATATATATATATGTCACTGTGTGTGTATATATATAATATATATGTCTGTGTGTGTGTATATATATATATACGTGTCTGTGTGTGTGTGTATATATATATATATATATGTCTGTGTGTATATATATATATATATATATACATGTATATATGTCTGTGTGTGTTATATATATATATATATATATACATGTATATATGTCTGCCTATATATATATATATATATGTATATATACGTCTGTTTTTTTGTGAGTGTGTATTTATATATACATATATATATGTCTGTTTGTGTGTGTATATATATATATATATATATGTCTGTTTGTATATATATATATATATATAATGTATATATGTATGTTTGTGTGTATATATATATGTTAGTGTGTATGTGTATATATGTATATATATATATACATATATATGTATGTTTGTGCAGCGGTTGTATCGATACTGCTATATGGATGCACTACATGGACGCTAACTAAACGGCTGGAGAAGAAACTTGACGGCAACTACACAAGAATGTTGAGAGCAATATTGACAAGGTCCTGGCGACAACACCCCACGAGACGCCAACTGTACGGCCACTTGCCGCCCATCACGAAAACTATACAGGTTAGACGAGCCAGACACCGCCGGACACTGCTGGAGAAGCAAGGACGAGCTCGTAAGTGACGTACTCCTATGGACCCCCACACATGGCCAAGCAAAAGCAGGACGACCAGCCCGAACTTACATACAGCAACTATGTGAGGACACAGGATGTAACCCAGAAGACCTGCCGGAGGCAATGAATGATAGGGAGAAGTGGCGAGAGATGGTCAAGGATATCCGTGCTGGCATCACGACATGATGATGATGATGATAAAGATATATATATATATATATATATATATATGTTTGTGTATATATATATATATATATATGTTAGTGTGTATATATGTGTATATATATATATATATGTTAGTTTATATGTAGGTATATATATATATATATATATATATATATATGTATACATATGTGCTCCCCTGTATTACATATATATATAAATATGTTTGTGTATGCATATCTCTCTCTATATATATATTTATAGGTATTATACAATAACAACAGCATTGCTTCTAACAAAGCCTTTATCAGATGATGATGACTGGGTTCAGACATGGTTTCGGGGCTGAAGCATCATTACCACTAGCCCAGAGTGCCCAGCAATATCTCACGACACCACCAGATTTTGTCAGATTGTTGTCGCTCTATGGGATTGCCAGATCCACGCTGATGCATTTAGAGCCTTATCTTGGATCTTTTCCATATATTTCCGCTTGTCTGATGGAGGAAGTCCAAGATTAGTCAAGAAAACGGAGGTTGAGTTAGCAATAGAATCTCTGCATCCGACTTTGATAGGAAATACATTTGTTATCCAGCTATTTCTGAGACATTGTTCTCGCAGATCTTCATATTTTTCCAACTTACGCTGATGTGCCCAGTCGAATTTTTTTTCAAAAGGGACCGTTAACTCAATAACTCAATATATGTATGTGTGTGTGTATGTATATATATATATATATATATAATTGAGTGTATATATATTTATATATAGGTATATAAAGGTATATTTTTATATGTTTGCGTATATGCACTTTTATAGGTATTCATTTATATATATATATATATATATATATATATATATATATATATATGCAAATTTCATTAAACATAATAGACATTTTATGTCTACATATTTTCTTCTGGATCCGTTCGAATTCCCGTATTACTTTTATCGTATTCGGGGGGAACTGATTAAGGTATTGTCCATAGTTGTATGTATCCCTAGTACTTTCTGCCCGACTTTGGGCCATCATCAGGGGAGGATCTATTACAAAAGTGATGTAACTTTTGTTTTAGCATATTACTACTGTGTAAGGGCGTCTTTGCCGTTAAAGTTTATGGCGTTTGCTTTTAAATGTAATTCTATAATTAGTGCCAGTAGCTAAAGACATTTAAGTACATTAGCACTGGTTCGAAAATTAATTCTATTGAGTGTTGGTTGCAGATTTCTAATATGTAATGCTTCGAGAATCTGAAGTTTTTGTTTATTATTTTGATGTTCTAATATTGTTGTGTTGTCGGTCAGAATTTTCCGTGGTTGTGTTGTTGGGCATGAATGTTTTTTTAAATGCTGGGCTATTGAACTTGTGTCAGAAAGGTGCATTGTCAGTCTCCTCGACAGGGTAGTTGAGGTTAAACCAACATGTATATTATTATTATCAGAGATACAATCTCCTAAAGGATATTTAAATTTATATATAACGTTGGTTTTTTGCAAAACCCCAATCGAGGGAGAGGAATTATTTCTAATGACTAAATTCGAGGTTTTAAACTTATTATAATAAATAACAAGTTTTATTTTTTTATTAGGATCAGTGGGGAGTATGTTTTTGTGAATCAATGTTTTCAGTATTTTTTCATCTGATTTATAATTGTAGTGCATTTGGTTACGATAAAAAAGTTTGATATATGTTTGTTGACTGGATGGAGTGGTACATTGTTTATTTTGTTGGTTAACATTTTTGATCATACGTTTAACCTGTTCATCAACAATATAGTTAGGAAACCCATTATTGATGAGAGCCTGTTTTATGTTTTCTACCTCTTTATAAAATATTGTTTTGGAGGAGGAGATTAGTTTGGCACGGGATATTAGATTATGAATGATTGCTTTCTTATATCTGAAGGGGCATTCACTTTTAAAGTTGAGGGTACAGGAGTTATTACTAGAGGTTTTTTTGTAAGTGGAGGTAGTGAAGTTATTATTGTTGTAAGTATAGATGAGAACATCTAAAAAGGAAATTTTATTGTTTTTGTTTAGTTCATGAGTAAAGTTAAGAACTGAATTGTTTTGGAAGGTGTCTTGTAGTATGTTGATTTCGTTAATATTATTAGTAAGAATAAGGATATCATCAACATATCTTAGGTATATTGGAGGTTTTTTTATGCTATTAAAAATTCTATTTTCGAGATCGGACATGTAGAAATTACTGAAAATCGGGCCCAGGACAGACCCCATAGATACACTATCTGTCTGAAGGTAAATATTTCCAAGATGGTCATAAATGGAACTGGGCCCGATTTTCAGTAATTTCTACATGTATATATATACGTTTGTGTGTGTGTGTGTATATATATATATATATACATGCATATATGTTTATGTATATATATTTATATAAGTTTTGTGTGTGTATATATATATATATATATATATATATATATATGTGTTTGTGCATATACATATATATATATATATATCTTTGTATATATATGTATATATATTGGCATATATATATATATATATATATATATATACATTATCTATGATATTTGTCTATAGTTTAAATTTATTCTATCTATTTATTGACAGCTAGACGTAGATATAGGAATAAATTTAAACTATAGACAAATATCATAGATCATGTTTAATTAACCAAGAATAAAAGGATGAATTTGTGATTTAAGGTGTAATTAATAAAATTTAAAAAATGGGAAGATACCATGTGATGTGTTCGTACGTTTCAATGGAAGGGTAACTGAATTAATAGGCACGAATATAAATTTTGAATTTTAATTTTAAATTTTTAATTTGATTTAAGATAAGTATTACTGGAATCTTTACGTAAGGTTATTAAGAAATGCTGTAATTACCTAAGTTATTATTAAATCTGGAGTTTTACGTTGAAATGTATTTAGAATTTAAAAATAAAAAAAATTGATTCACTCTAGAATTTGAGTTTTGAATATAAGTCCAGTTACATTATTGTGATTCC
>OY757927.1:5334122-5341622 GCA_963585895.1 Sepioteuthis lessoniana
GATCCATAGATAGGGCCCTGTCAAGTGCTACCATTCCGGGCCAGAGTGCAATGGCAATGAAGGGGTGCTCCACATTCCCCAAGCCCCTGCATTACTGGAACCTCACCATTAGATTGTTTAGTGTCATATCCAGGACACTCGTTTGGGGGGGGTCTTAATCTGCAGTTGGTATATTCAACAGCCCTAGATAACTGGAAAAGTACGTGTTTGTGTTTATATATATATATGTGTGTGTGTGTGTGTGAGTGTGTTTATATATATATATATATATCTGTATGTGTGTGTATGTATGTGTATATATATGTATGTCTGTTAATCTTTGTATATTTTCATCATACAACGTGTGAAAGCACGTGCGATACCCTGCCCTCATCAGCCGCCAACCAATGGTGATTACACAGTTTCGGTAGCTCAAGGCGGTACTGCCACTCCTGGCGCTACCAAGCACCTTTTGTTACCGGACAGGGTATTTAAAAGAATTATATATATGTATGAATATATATATATACGCCAGATCAATTAAAAGCAGAGATTACATTGGTCGTTCATCTTCATTTTTTGTGTGGATTTTTGTTATTAGGCGTTTACAATAACCGTTTCTTGGTGTTATTTTGTGAATCTTTGTATATATATATTTTTTGTATAAATGTATTCATATATGTATATATATGTGTGTGTTTGTATGTATATATGTATATATAATTAAATATTTATATATATCTATGCATTATTATGTATATAAGCAAATATATATATATATGTATGTTTGTGTGTATATATGTACATATATACATATATATATATTTATTTATGAACGTATATAAGTATTTATATGCGTGTGTACGTATGTATGTATGATGGCTATCCTCTCGGTTTCGGTGACCTCTCCCACCTCCCCTACTTCCCCTTAAATTATATGTGTTCGTAGGTGACTCTTCAGGCCAGCCAAGCTGCGACAGATTTTACCGCAGAATTGGCACAACCGTTCAGTTTTGGTTGCAGTGAAATTATTTGGGTGGTAGATAGATTTTGCACATTTACACAGATGGCTTTTGAGACCAGCAAGAGATAGGCTCAATTTTCCATATATGTCACAGCGTGGTGGCTTTGTGGACCCGGTGCTGGACCCTGTTCGCCTTTGCGAATCAGACGTTTGTAAGCGCTGTACTGCATACGGCTATTCTCAAAGGATTCTATGCTTTCGTGAATCAGTTTCCGCCAGTTACTTCAATCTGAAGCCATTTCTTCCCATTGGTCCACAGATAGTCTAGATTGTTTCAGATTATATTTTATTGTGTCCTTAAATCTTTTCTTGGGTTTTAATGCACTTCTCTTTCCTTCCCACATTTCACCATAGAATAATTGCCTTGGCAGACGTCCGTCATCTATACGCACAATGTGACCAACCCATCAGAGACAACATTTCATTACCATCGACTGGATGCTTGGTAGCCCTGCTTTCCCTAATACTTATGTATCTGAAACATGGGACTGCCATTTGATATGAAGTATCTGTCTCAGGCACCGTTGATGGAAACCCTCAAGAAGTTTGAGTTGGTGTTTATAGAGTGTCCAAGTCTCGCTTGCATACTGGAGGGCCGTCAAAACACATACTTTATACACAATGATTTTCGTATGCAACTTGATACCATGCTGGGACCACACGCGTTTATTAGGTGCTGAAAAAGACCGAGACGCCCTTTCAATGCAGAAGGAGATTTCCCTGTCGAGGCTGCATCCCCCAGAGAGGGTACTGCCTAGATATACAAAAGAGTGCACTACATCTAATTTGTTACTTTCAACAAAGATAATTGGTTCTATATAAGGCGATCCGGGTGCCGGATCGTACATGAGGACTGTCTTTTTTGGGTTGATCTTTAAACTGAATGAGTTATATGTAGATACAAAATGGTTCATAAAGCATTGCAACTCATCTTCAGAATGTGCAACAATATCACAATCATCCGCATAGAGCAGCTCCCTCACCAATGAAGAAGAGACTTTTCTTTGAGAGAGTAGTCTACGGACATTGAAAACACTGCTAGATGTCCGATATCTGATGTAGATACCGTCAGAGTTTTCATAAAAGGCTACGAGAAAGACAATGACAAAGTAGATATTGAATAACATGGGTGCAGAAATGTCACCCTGTTTGACTCCATTGTTGATAGATATTTCCTCATATAGAGTGCCGTTGAAACTAACCCTGGCCTTCATTCCATTGTGAAGAGAACGAATCAGACCCACAAATCTCTCAGGGCAGCCCAACTTCAGTAATATCCCCTAACGAGTTGATCTGTTGACAGTATCAAAAGCCTTTGATAAGTCAATGAAACATTGGTACAATGGAAGATTCTGTTTTTTGCACTTCTCCTGCAATTGTCGAGCACTGAAAATCATATCTACAGTGCTACGGCGTTCACGAAAACCGCACTGTGATTCTGGTAGAATTCTATTGACAATTGTGCAGACTAATCTATTTAAAATTATCCTTGAAAACAATTTTCCAACAATTGACAGCAGAGATATGCCCCTAAAATTGCTGCAGTCCAACTTCGAACCCTTCTTATACAAAGACACAAGTATCGCATCTCTCCAGTTTCGAGGTACTTCACTTTCCCATACCCTTTGGATGACTTGCTCCAGGAGATCAATCATTTTCTCACCGCCATTCTTTAGAATCTCTGCTGTTATGCCATCCATTCCTGGCGCTTTGTTGTTGTCTGACAGAATCTTTTATCTTACCTCTAGAAGGCACTTCATCAAGAGCCATGATTGGATCATGTTGCTTAATGAGATCCAATACTGATTCGTCAACGACTGGATGGCGATTAAGGAGTTCGCTATAATGTTTACACAATCGCTTCTTGATATCTTCTGGTCGTCTCAAGGGGGCACCATCTTTTGATTTCAGGGGAGAAAAAATTGATTGCTGCGGCCCATAGAGCTCTTTGATTATTTGGTAGAACAATGTCGAGTTTTTGCTGTTTGCGGCAAGTTGTGCTTGATTTTGTATTTCGCGCATACGCGTTTGTGCCACTTTTTGAAAATCCTTGTATGTTTTTGTAGCTTCCATTTTTGCTTGGTTGGACGGATTTGTTGACAAGGTTTTTCGGAAAAGATTGCGTTTTATTTCAAGGAGAGCATCAATTTCCTCATAATTTTCCGCAAACCAGTCTTGGCACTTCCTTTTCCGAAATCCTAAAGTGTCTTGAGCAGCAGAAAGTACCTTCACCTTAAAATCCTTCCATAAATTTGTTCCATCTAGTCCAATAGCGGTAAGTGCATTCTGAAAGATGTTCTTTGTTTCAGGAAGATGAGAAAACTTTGAGACCTCAAGCTTTTTTGCACGTGGTGTGGTGGTATGTCGTGCTTTGGGGCGAATTTTGAGTTCCATTTTGGCTCTTACCAGGCTCTGTCCAACATTCAGTGACTCTCATAGCTCGAACCTGATGCAGGTCTTGTAGATCACGCCGGCGAACAATAATATAATCTATCATACGCCTGTGTCTAGAGCTTGGGGGTTGCCATATACCTTTGTATTTGTTATTTCTTTTAAGAAACCACGTATTTCTAAAGATGAGATCGTGCTCGTTGCAAAATTGCAAAAGCTGAAAGCCATTGCTGTTTGCCTTTCCTAATCCATGTGACCCTAAACATTTCCAAGTTTGAGAATCCCTCCCCACTCTCGTATTCAAATACCAAGTAGAACGATCTTATCATCATCAGGAATATTGAGAAATAGTTGTCTTAACTCATCATAAAAGGAGAGTATGTTTGTTTCAGGGGAGTCCATGGTATATATATATATACGTATGTATGTGTGTGTGTGTGTATGTAAATATATATATATATATATATATATATATATATATTCATATACGTATGTTTATATATAGATATATATGCGTGTGCATATATGTATATTCATGAAATGCTAATGTTGAAATAAACGGACGTCCTTTTCATTGCTCCTCAAAAAGTGGTATACGGCGATCATTAAATAGCATGGGCACTTTTATTGATAGTACACTCATGAAACTCTACTCCCCTTGGAAGTAATCTCCTCCGGCAGTAATGCACTTATTGTACCGTTCCAACAACTTCTGGAAGGCCCCATGGAAGTCCTCTTGTGTGAGCGTGTCAATAACCTTCGTCATAACCTCTTTCATTTCCTCAATTGTCTCATACCGACAGCCTCTGAGATTAGGGAATAACTAAAAATCACAGGGAGAAAGGTCTGGACTATAGGGATGGTGAGAAACTGTCTTGATGCCCATCTTGGTCAAATAGTCTGTGACAAGGATGGAGTAGTGGACTGGTGCATTGTCCTGCTGGAAATGCCACTGACCCGATTTGAAGAGTTCTGGCCTCTTCCCTAGGAATCTCTTCCTGAACTCCCTTAAAACCTCAACATAGTAACCTTAACCCTAACCCTTTGGCCAATCAACTCTGGCGTATTGACTTCCTTACTCCTCCCACACCTCTCATCATTCCTCACAGACTCCCTGCTTTTCTTGAATCTCTTATGCTACTCAAAAACTGATGCTCAATTTATGCAAGATGCTCCAAAAGCAGTCTGAAGCATTCCATACGTTTCTCTGGCATTTTTTCCAAGTTTAAAACACAATTTTATTGCATATCGTTCTTCTAAAGTGTCCTCACGTCCAGATTGCATTTTTGAAATTCACCAGCTGTGACAATCAGGCTTTAGTAGGCTGTATTCCAATTGCTCCTGTAGCTGTTCATTTGAACCTGAAATCTTAAAAATTAGTCATCTCCTAAGATGTATAGCAATAACAGTGAATTTTCTAGAGTCTGCGACAATTCTAAATGCATGTACAAAAAAGTCTGGAAACATATTGAAGGCTCCACGTATATAAAGTAAATCAGTGAAGTTGTGATTTTAATTCATTTACTTTTCAGTCTGTATATTTATTCTTTGCTTCATGTACTTTATTGACATAAAATTAGACTTGAGCCATGTATATATTAATTATCTAGAAATATTTCATTCCTTTTTGTTTTTTCAAAATCTGAAGTTGTTATATAAATTCCTCTTGTTTAAAAACAAATGTAACTTACAAAACGGTAATATTGTAATTTACAAAGCTCTTTGCTTCGATGTCGCACAAGGCAGATTGAATGGGGCATCCAATGAGACTCGAACTCACTCTTGCAGGTTTGCTAGTCAAGCTCGCTAACCATTACACTACCCGAGGTGCCCGACGAAACGGTAATATACCCCAGTATAACCCAACAAGTGAAAATGAACATTATCATATTTAAATTAATTATAAAATCGATGCAATTGACTGATCTTTATTTATTTGTTTATTTATCTATTTATATATCTATGAAGAAAGTGGAAAAAGAAAAAAATCCAAAAGTAATGAATTATTACTTTTATTCATCTATTTATTTATTTTTATTTTTGTAATAGACTAGCGCAGTAACTTATTCAAATTGATTTTATTATATTTTTAACTACAGTATTCAAATATATTTTAACTGTGGTTTATGTTTATTTTACTATGATCCAAGTATATTTTCTTTTACATTTCATCGACTTTTCTTAAGTTTCTTGAATCGTAAGTAGGCAACTGGGATTCTAACGATCATTATTTCTTTATGTTTATTTTTTTTGCATTAACATATCAATAGTATTACAAGTGGTAGTGGGATCGTTAAACAGACGAAAAGGCATTGTTTGACGAATAATGATAATAATGACATAATAATTAATGATCTTCGATTCATCTACTTCCACTTCAAATGATAAACTTTCATCCATTTACTTCAACAGTTAGTGTTTAGTAGTATGTACGTGTATGCTTTTTTTAACCAATCATGTCATCAAATCCGGGAGGTATGTGTCTGTAGCTGGCTACCCTCATTGTAACTGACTGGAGCAGAAGTAATGTTCGGCAGCCATCTGAGCAGCCCTCTCTAGGACAGCACTGCCCCCCTCCCTCAGCATGGGGAATGGGCTATAAAAGGTGCTCCAAACATTGTCTGCTCTACTTCATCCTGGTCGACTAACCGCAGTCGGCGGGGACCTCTCTCAATGCGGTTGAAACAAGAAAGCAAAAAAGTACCTCTGAACATTGCTGCGTGGAACGACTGCATCCTTAGTGATCTAGCCGTCGTCAGTGAGACCAGGTTGGCAGGCAAGGGAGAGCTGACTGAGAAGAATTCAGGCTATTCTTTTTTTGTGGGGCGGACGTGCACCTGATGATAACGCAAAGCTGGAGTGAGTTATGCCATCAAGACCTCACTTGTAGGCAAGTTAGCCTGCCCCACAAAAGGGGTGAATGACCGCCTCGTGACTATGAGACATCCACTTCATCACGGGAAAAACTTCGCCAACATCATCAGCGCTTATGGACCAACCATGACCAACACGGATGAGACAAAAGACAAGTTCTATGAAGACTTTAATTAAGTTATCTCCGCTGTTTCCGTTGCAGACCAGCTCATCATTCTTGGTGACCGGAATATGCAAGAACAATGGCCTACTACTTCTTCAGACCTGCGCCAAGCATAATCTTCTTATCACCAACACCGTATTCTGCCTACCTAGTTGCAACAAGACATTCTGGATTCACCCCCGCTCTAAACACTGGCATCTGATCGACTATGTCATTATGAGACGGAGGGATAGGCGAGATGTGAGAGTTACGAGGGCTGTGTGTGGTGCAGAATGCTGGACAGATCATCGCCTAATCATTTCTAAACAAAGCATCTGAGACCAGCCTAAAACAAGACCACAGGGCAAAAAGCACCAAAGTGACTGAACATCATGAAGCTAAAAGACGTTCCAACCAAGCAATCATTTGTTGAGGCCTTAAATGAGCGGCTTGATAATATCCTTTTGGACGTGCAAGGTGTGGAAGTAGCGTGGATCACTCTCCAGGACACAGTATATAGCACAGCTATGGAGTGTTTAGGACCATCTACCAGAAGACACAGAGACTGGTTTGATGAGAACCATGCCAAGATCATTGACCTCATAGTGAAAAAGTTTGCCGACCACTTTGCGTACCTCCATGATTCTCAGTGTACTACAAAGAAAGATGTTCTAAGGAGCATCAGCAGCACCGTTCAGCTCAAGCTACGCAAAATGCAAGATTCCAGGCTGAGCGCAAGAGCTGATGAAATCCAAGGATACGAACAGACAAGAACAACATGAAACATTTTTACAGCAGTCTGAAGGAGCTCTACGGTCCCGTCAATACCGGCTCTTCACTTTTGAGTGCAGATGGAACCAAGCTCATATCAGAGAATAAGATCCTGAAGAGGTGGGCTGAGCATTTCAATGGTATACTAAACAGCCATCTTCAATCAACGACAAGGCCATTGAACGACTATTGCAAGTCCCAGTGAATGAGTCACTCGATGTCACTCCAACCCTGGGGAAAGTTCAGATAGCTATTCGTCAACTATCTGGTGATAAAGCTCCTGGATCTGACTCAATTCCTGCAGAAATCTATAAAGAGG
>OY757927.1:5349122-5519122 GCA_963585895.1 Sepioteuthis lessoniana
TGTAAGTGTGTATATATATGTGTGCATGTATATGAGTATGTGTATATATATGTGTGTTTGTCTATATATGAATGTGTGTGTATATATATATATGTGTGTGTGTGTGTCTATATATATAGGTGTATATATATATATATGTATATATGAGTGTGTATATATATATATATACCTATATATAAAAGTATATATATGTGTGTATTTATGAGTGTATATATATGTATATACGATTGTATATATATCTATGTATATATGAGCGTATATAAACGTATACATATGCATATATGATTTTATGTATATATATATATGTATATATGAAAGTATATATATATTTATATATATATATATATATATATATATATCTTTTATATATATGTTTATATATATATATATATATATATATATGTAAAAGTGTATATATATATGTGTGTGTGTACATATATTTATATATGAGTGTATATATATATATATATATATGTGTGTTATATATAAATTTAAATGTCCCCTAGGAGATTGTATCTCTGATAATAATAATATATATGTTGGTTTAACCTCAACTACCCTGTCGAGGAGACTTACAATGCACCTTTCTGACACAAGTTCAATAGCTCAGCATTTAAAAAAACATTCATGCCCAACAACACAACTACGAAAAATTCTCACCAACAACACAACAATACTCGAACATCAAAATAATAAACAAAAACTTCAGATTCTCGAAGCACTATATATTAGAAACCTGCAACCAGCACTTAATAGAATTAATTTTCAAACCAGTGCTAACGTACTTAAATGTCTTTAGCTACTGGCACTATTTACAGAATTACATTTAAAAGCAAGCGCCATAATCTCCAACAGCAAAGACGTCCTTACACAGTAGTAATTTGCTAAAACAAAAGTTACATCACTTTTGTAACAGATTCTCCCCTGATGATGGCCCAAAGTCGGGCAGAAAGTACTAGGGATACATACAACTATGGACAATACCTAAATCAATTCTCCCCGAATACGATAAAAGTAATACGGGAATTCGAACGGATCCAAAAGAGAATATGTAGGCATAAAATGTCTATTATGTTTAATGAAATTTGCATATATATATATATATGCGTGTGTGTTAAGAGGAGTAATCCAGGGAAAGGTGTAATGCCTTCTCCTATGCGTTGGTGTAGTAGCAATCAAGGTTTCAGGTTGCTCTTCACCATGGTCAGCTAACTTATTCATATATGCACCTTGGTGAAGTAGCTAGTAAAAAGGGAGACTTTGGGTTTTCCTTAATTACTGTTACTCAACTTATATGTAGAGATTTATATGTGTGTGTGTGTGTGTATATATATATATATACATTTGTATATGTATATACATATACATACATATATATACATATATATATATACGTACGGATATGTCTTCATACATGCATATATGTTTATGTATCATTGTAGGCAATGATTGTGATGATGCTACGGAAAACCAGTATTTTGACTTAGTTTCTCCAGGAGGACTTATGGTTCCAACTCGGCAAATGCCAGAGTTTGTTTGTGCTAGTTTCGCTATACTTGATTAGGCAAATGAATTTATTGCTAGACATAATGAATCCAATGTTAAAAGAATTTTTGAAACATATTCTCTGAAATATATTTTTACTTGTGAACAATGCACGTAAATGGGACTTAAATTTGCAGTAAAAATTTTTGTGTGGATATTTTACAACAACAGTCAAGAGCTTGTCTGAGATGAAGTTTGAAAACATATAGTAAGATATTTTATAAAAAAGACAAAGGTCAAACGAAAATTGATTTATTGAGAAATTGTTGGTAAATTTTTTTTACTTGTATTTATTTTGTATTACTGCATAATTTTTTAATAACTATTTTTTTGCTTGTTTACAATTTTTTATAATTACATTTCTGTAAAAAAAACAAAAAATAACCAGTTTGTGTCTATAAATAAAACAGGCCATTTTGGTGATTGATAATCATAAAAGCAAGTGTAAATATGCACCTTAATGTTGAAAGGAATTAAAATAACATTGGAAATATTCTATCAACATTATTATATCATTTTCTCTGTTCAATTTTTAAAGTTTGTTCTCTTTTTAGATTAATTTAATATTTTTTTGTTTACATTATATTGGCCTGTTAGAAATGAGCCTGTTAATGTTACATGTGGGGCCATATTAGGACATCGAAAGTATTTTTGTTTGTTGATTGGTTTTCTAGTATATCAGTCATTATTGGGTTATGTAATGCTTTTGATAGAGTTTTGTCAATCATTTATGTGATTTCATGTAAGTTTTCTTATTTAAGAGTAATCAGTTTTAAGGTTCAAGTAATCATTCATATTACAATTAATTTTTGCACCATTTTATCATTTTGATCAAATGCTAAAAAGTACCATCAATTGTGTTTAGTTTTATTGTAGGTCAATTGTTGTTAGTTTATTTTATTTTCAAGTCAGCTTGACAGTAATAATCTTGGACTATATCAAGTTGAACAATGTAATTTTTTAATCATTTTACAAATTTAGACACTTCATTATCTTAAAACTTGACCTCCAGTTAAGAACCTAACCGATACTACCACTACTGGTCAGTGCAGACTTGGAAGTCATGCTAATGAAGAAGTGACTTTTCTCTCCCCAGGGCTGTAGAACTGGAGCCTTAGTATCTTATGCAATTTAGTATCATAACTAGGACAAATAAATTTTGAATGTATCTAATATTGCTAGGATAATTAAAAGGCAAAGAAAATGAAAGATGTACTCGTCAGTGCTCAATAATAATAACTCAACAATTTTTGAGCCTATTGAGTTCTCATTGTAACAGATCTTTGATGCTTCTATCTAAGAAGGAATTCTAATTTACATTTCAGTGTGCTGACCCCACAAAATTAGCATTTAGTGTCAAATTGAACTTGAAATTACTTCAATCACTGTATTTCAAGTGTCTTCTTACTCTAATAAAATTCTTGATATCTTATCACGTTTTCTGGGTTATAGTTACCTCCTCATATATATATATATATATATATATATATATATCATCATCATCATCATGTCGTGCCACAGGCATAGATATCCTTGACCCTCTCTCGTCACTTCTCCCTATCGTTCATCACCTCCTGCAGGTCTTCAGGGCTGCATCCCGTCTCCTCACATAGCTGCTGGATGTATGTTCGAGCTGGTTGTCCAGCTTTGCCCGGCCATATGTGGGGGTCCACAGGAGTACATCACTTATGAGCTCATCCCTGCTTCTCCAGCAGTGACCTGCATGTCTGGTTCGTCTAACTTGGATAGTTTTCATGATGGGAGGCAGGTGGCCGTATAGTTGGTGCCTTGTGGGGTGTTGCCTCCAGGACTTACTTAATAAATGTCATAGTGATTTATAGATCTCAAACTTTTCTTGAGTTTGGGTACTGGGATTTTAAATCGATCTAATACCATTAGTGTAATAAAAAGCAGTAGAAATGAAATGAAAGAAATACTCGTCAACAACTAATATTAATTGATAAAGCTTCCTTTAATAATCAACTTAATTTTCTTGTGGTCAGGTACGCGGATTTTCAGTGGATACTACTAGTATAATAAAAAGCAGTAGAAATGAGTTGAAAGAAATATTAAACAAACATCTTATTATAATTCACAAACTACTTAGGATCCCATCGCCAAACTTTAAGGAATAGTTAGTCATAACTAAACTAGAAGATTTAATTCAGATTGTTTTTGGTGGGTGGGGATCTGTATCTTTTATATCCTTTGTCTTATGGTAAAAGGATATCCATCTTACTGGTGATTCCTTACTCTCTTAAAATTCAAATCATATTATAAGATCTTTAGTTTGGGCACTGGGATCTTATACTACTAGTGTCAGAAAAAGTAAGAGAAATATGTTGAAAGAAATACTATTTTTTTAAAAATCTACACTTTATCTATTGATCAAATTCAGAACAATTTTTCTTTTTACCTTTTCAAAAATAATTAAATTGGTATATTTTCAATTTACATATCTCATGTCTTAAAATAACAAAACTTATTTTTTCAGAATTTTTTTGACCAGTTTTTGAAGTTTAACTACATTTTTGGCACCTGGTATTTTAATAATTTGATTCTATGATAAAATGAATGAATTCTCTCTGTAAAGCTGGTTTTATTCAGCTTGGATGTTTGAGTGGCCAGTCATTTACACAATAATCAAGTCACAAAATGTAATTAAATGTCCAATGCATTAAAAATAATTTGTAATCAATTCTGATTTTATTTCTTGCTGAAAATAAAATCTTGTGATTCATCATTGATTCAAGTCTAAAGTTTATTTTTTTAAAAAATACACTTCTTGTGGAAAAACAAAAAATAAAATTTTACATTTAATTTAGTTCAGCTTCCTGAGTTTTATTCCCTCCCATGGAATATTGTCAGAACTCTTTAGATCTTTTTATATTTCAGTTGTCATTTTATTGCCTCTGTCTGTCTGTCTATCCTTCCATTTTTTTTAAATCTCTTCCTTATTTGTTGGTCACTCATATTTGTTCTTTGTAAGTATACAATAGCCAGGGTTAACCCTTATCCTTCCTAGGACAAAATAGTAGGTTGTTTTCATTGTAACAGCCTTATAATTAAAATTACTTTCCTATTTATCATTTAATCAGTTTGTTTTCCTAATAGTAAATTGCTTTTATTATTGTGCTTGGTGCTAAGGAAGATATTTTGTTGAGCCCCAATTCACCATGGACCAATATTAGCATTACTATATCTGTAATATACTTACACTTAACACAACAGAAGACAAGACAAGACCAGCACATTTACACTTGCAAGAACTTTTAACATTTAATATATACAATATACACACCAAGAAATAATGCACAAATATGTTCCAATAGATAAGAATATACATATATTGTTCTATGAACAAGCAGTATGTAGAAGGGGACAAAACAAGAAAAAGACTTACTTGATGAGTCTAGGTGATATTTCTGAGTGGGTTTACCATTCCCTGACAGGGTCAGAGACACCATCTCTATTATTCAAAGAACAGAGGCCAAAAAAATTTGAGAATTGTTTCGAAGACTGTCATATGATACCCTATGAAGTCCTTATGGATGTGTAAATTATCTCTGGGAGATGATTATTTCTTGTATCCCTACAGTTTGAAAAATAAGATGTAATGAAAAATAAATATCTTAGAAAATGTCAAATTCCTAAATTCATCTACTCTAGATATGATTACAAAATATTTATTTTTTGAGATATTAGATTTTACTTTAAAAAAAAGTTACTGTTTTCTTGAATTAATTGAATTGAAGTGCCAACTGTGAAATATTGTCCCCCAAGGCAATATCTGTCACCCTTCTTGAATACTCCACCCCAGCAATAGGACAACCTGTCATATATTAATTGTAGAGGAGATATGCATTGCGAAGTAATTTCATTGCTCTGAAAGCTGCCATAAAGGGGAATTATTCTACAATAAGCTGAACCAGTTCTTTTATCTTCAGTACATTCCTACAAGTAGGTTAATTTGTGAAAATTTTTGACAAAGTTCAAACTCTTGTTTAGACACATTGGAGTTCCCTTTGCCCAAATGAATTCAAAAAGGCATGAATCCACTTTTCCCTGCTATTTTTTGTATTTTTTTAATTGAATTTAAAAGTTCTTTTTGCTTTTATATTTTTCAGGAAAGATTTATTTATTTTATGTCCTTTTATTATCCTGTAGATGACATTGCTGAGTGATGTAATATCAGCTGTAATGATGTTCACTGAACTGAAATCTAGTTTTAAAAAGTGGCTTAAAGACCAATTTGATGTAATGAGAAATTATGTTAAGTGAACTATTACCATAGATATAATTGTAAGGCAGTGAAGTTTTGAATTCAGTGTTGTTTTTCTCCTAGATTGGTTGCTCATGTGGATGTACTCCTAAAGACTTCCTTATGAGTAGGTATGATTTTAAGGCAGTGAAGTTTAGACTTGTTGTCCTTTTAGATTGATTGCCACTCAGGCTTTACTCTCAAAGCTTTTCCCCATGAGCGGCTATGATTATAAGGCAGTGATGATTTAAGTTGTCCTAATTACAAATCCATATTTACTCTCAATGTTTTTTTTCCAATGAGTGGGTATGATTGTTGTAATGATTTAAGTTGTCCTTCTAGTTACTAATCCATATTGACTCAAAGTTTTTTTCTGTGATCCTTCAAGGAGGATGTAATCAGCAAAGTTCAAACTCTTGTGAGAATATTTTGTGTTCCCTTTACTCCAATGACATTAAAAAGGAATGAATCCACTTCTTTCAGCTGGGTAGTTGGAGTTTTTTTTGCAATCCATCTTGAATATTTGATAATTGGTTATGTCATAGAGTGTTCCTTGATACTAGTACCATGTAACCTAGTACAATTTCTATGTTAATTATAGCAGAGTTGGACATTGCCAGCAAACCCTGTTGACCTGAAGGATACGATGAAGGGGAATTACTTATTATGACACCCTGTCATTTATTCATTAATAATTACAGGACCTGTCAATGCATGACATTGTATTGATGAAATATCTCATCAACCACTTCAATCATATCTCATCCGCTGGTGGTTAAGCATCTTATATGAATTAAAGCTTGACTATAAAAAAGAATGTAAATTCTGCATTCTGAGACATTGAGATTAGTTAACAAAGAATAAGATTTATATTTAAAAGATTTGGAAGTAGAGATTTTAAGGTAGGTTTGATCTATTTGTTTGTTGGCATATCAACTTGTTATGGGTTATTTAAGGTTGGAATTTGATTAATTTGTAAATATTTTATTGTAATCATAACTATTTCTTATTTTCAATGTTCCATTGCATTTTTTAATTATCATTTAACTTTTTTTTCTATACATCTATAATCCTTTGTTTTATCAAGTTATCCTATCAAATGCTAATAATTTATACACAATTATATATGGTTTTGAGTATTCCTATCTAATAGGTTTGGTTTAGTTGTTCAATAACAAATGAACTTATGGATTATTTAATGCTAAAATTTGATTTCAATCATAACGATAGGTTTGGTTTGGTTATTTAACAGTATATCAACTCTTCAAATGTTATTTAATGCCAAAAATTGATTCTTTTGTAAGTGTTTGGTTGTAATCATAACTATATTTTCAATATTTGATTTTAATCATTTTTTACCTGCACATTTTTTATTTGTCTCTAATAATCTTGTTTGCACAGTTTATGGTGTTAACTATTTCTATTTAATACAAATAATTTGCACATAGTTACATGGTTTCATGTATTCCTTGCCAGTACTAATAATTTCACTTGTAGATAGAATCCTAATGTTATGTTTTGACCTTTTGACCCGGCCAAAAATGCCATTCCAAGGTGATGCACCGGAAGGAGGAGATACATTCTGATGGCAGTTATGAGAGGAAATCGCGTGGGCGGAAATTGGCTGATGAAATGGGACGAGCTAAAAAATTCCCATGGTACACTCATAGACTGATGCACCGGAAGAGAGTGACCTGTGAACTGCATGACAGTTATTTCCGCTTGATGACGATTAAACATTTGATTTCAAAGATCGAGTGGGCGATCGAGTGGGCGTTGAACTATTATATAACTCAGTCAAGACAACAGTGGCAGTTGCAGTTAGAGTTGGAGACGGAGATAGATGAGATGTGGTAGGAAAAGCCACACCCGGCCAAAGGGGCCCTCGGGAACCCCGATGGAGTTTGGGGTCCAGAGAAGATGCTGATAAGATGCAGTAAAGAAAGCCAGCACCCAGCAGAGTGGACTCCTGGGCCTCCAGTTGAGCATCAGGAGAACGAGAAAGACACAACGTTGACGGCCATAAGAGTGGAGGTCAAAATATTGCAGTTTCTGTTCGGTCTCCAGCTCCCTCTCACACGCAAACCTTGAATAACCTTTTCCAACCCTTGCAATAAAGTGAGAGGTAAATATTTTGTTAAAGAAGTCTTCCTGCGTCTGTCTTTATTATTGTGTCGTTATGATGTTGTAGATGACAAAATAACACTAACAGGTACTAATTCAGAGTGAACTCTGGAAGCATGACTCCTTACTTTTCAGAGTTCTAGAAATAGAGCCTAACCACCAGATGCAGTTTACTGTCATTCCCTGAACATCTTTTAGGTGGGGTCTTACCTCTCTGTAGAGAATACCATTGGTGTGTTATAAGACCCACTGACTAAGCAAGAAGATTTCAATTTACAAAACTTGGGGAAAATTTTTATAGAAAACCATAAGTGATTGAAGCTCCCTGTCAAGAAATAAACAAAAATTTATCATTTAGCATTAGGACCTTTCATGGTTTTTTCTTGTCAGTTCAGTTGCTATGGCCATGGAAGTAGGAAGAAATGGACAACAGATACCAAGCTTCTTTGTTATTCTTAGGGCAGGTCTCTTCCTGCATCTTTGCTTGATTCCTTGTTCTGTGTTCACACCCTAGCTACCAAAAGAGAAATAGAAACCAAATCACAAAATCCCATGATATATTTACTAGGGTTCACAGAACAATTCCACTCCACTTCAATCTTGAGTGGGTAACATCTTCTGTTCACTATCACAACTTATTGGGACACTAAACCATCTAATGATGAACCTCCAGTAATGCTGGAACTTTGGGGAATATGGAGTGCTCCTTCATTGGCATCACTCCCAGGTCCACTCTGACAGAGTGGTGGCACCAGGGGTGGGGTCCTGTCTATGGGTCAAATCGTACTGTTTAGCATTTTAAATGAGTGCAAATGAATGACTTATGCTAAATTGAATTGTTTGATCATTTAACAATGCGTAAACAAATGACTGATGTTTAATTGAATTGTTAGTGATACATAGCAATACTTGAAACCATTTAACTTTGACTAATGCTAAATTGAATTGTTTGAAATAGAACTGTTTGATCATTTAACTGTATGTAAACAAATGTTTGATGTTTAATTGAATTCTTTGTGAACTTGGAACTATTTAAATTTATTGACATTTGTTTACAAATCATATATATCTAATTTATATGAATAAGCTGGATTTGGCATTAAATAACCAACAATGGTTGATATGCCATAAAACAAAACCAAATAACTTGGTTGTCTGATCCTAGAGTGCTAGATGAAACATATCATATTAGAAGAGAGATTAAACTCTCTCAACTCGCCTTGCCTTCAGCTTCTAGATTTTTTGATAACTCTGTATCCTTATAACGCTCCACAAGTAAAAAGTATCCAATCACAGTCAATTGGAAAAAAATTCCATGAATTCAAAAGATCTTTAAAGAATTTTAACAGAAGGAGTTCATGATTTGCTATCAAGATAGAAAAAGTATTTGGGACCAGGTGGTAAATATTTAGATTGAATTTATTTTTCTTTTTATCCTTTAAGAATTAAAAAAATAGTTTGGTAGTTTCTTTCATATAGTCTTAGAGTTTTATACAACAGTCTAGTTGATATCTCTTCCGTTTTATATAAGGTCATCGTGTCTTCCATTTTCTTTAGTGTCTTTCTCATTTTGACCCATGGTACTTAAATAATGTTAACTTGGTCTAGTTGATGTTTATCTTTCAGATGTGAGACACAGGTGGTGCTTGTTGTCGATTTTACTATTTACTTTTCAGATCAGCCAGCATCAGCCATTATTTCTCTTTTCAATTGGTGAGCATGACACCTCTGTATAATTTGAGCTTAGCCTTTTATTGTTCAGTCACAATCACCTGATGCTTTTGATCTGATAATGTTCTCTGGCAGGATGATCAAAAATTCTTTGCCCCTGTTGGTGAGGTTTAGACTACACTGACTGAATCCCTTACTGAGAGTTGAGACCTGGGTATGTCATTAATCTGGATCTGATTGTCAAGCTCCTGCTTTGGAGAGTATAGAGTACTTTATTAGTGTCATTACTCCCAGATCCACTATGACTCTTGAAACTATAATCATTTACATATTATTAATTGCAACCATATAACTGCTTTAAAAAAAAGACTGACTGACTGTGGCATTAAATAATCCAACAAGTTTTGACATGCTGTAAAACCAACCAACCAACCAACCAACCTATCAATCAACTGACCAACCATAAACTGTTTCAACCTCTAAATTGGCTTTGAATGAAATTTACTCCAAGTAACAAAAACAAGGTTGCTATTCACATAATTTGTGGAATAAAGGCAACATTTTGCTTCAGAACAAAGACATGGAAAGGTATATTGGATGAATTTAGTAATGAAAAAAAAGACTGTTCAAATGATTCATAGAATAAAGACATTTTCATCTTGGAAGTGTAGACAATGTAGAGTTAGGAAAGATACAAGGTCAAATGTTGGAATTGAAAAAAGAAAAATCAAAATATTAATCTGAATAATTTGTATAATAATGACAATATTTCATTTCAAGCCCTCTTGGTCGAGTAAGACCCTCTAAAAAGGGCATCTTGGGCATGACACTAAACTGCATCTGATTGTTAGTGTGGAGTGGGCCTTCATTAGTGTTATATACAAACGTGTGGTTGCAAGAAAAATAAGACTGACGAGAAGATTTAGTTTATTTTGTTTATTGAATAAATAAAATAAACAAGCGGATGAAATATCTGGCTGGCTAAGTGGGGGGTCGTGTATTCGGCGACAAGCGGTTCCTTTGATTTGGTTGGACGGTGTTGTTGGGCGACGCTCTTAGGGCGGCTGGTGATTCCACTGGCGTGTGACCTCTGTTTGGCCTATTTATGTATTCCCAATTTCAAACACCGGCTCCAGAAAATACTACTTGTGGAAAAAATATGATTGGTTGAAAAATAAAACTTTTCTTTATAACTGGGAATTTTCTGAAAATTTTGGATAGACTATGCACAGAGCCTATGCGCAGAAGCCATGATTTTCTCAGTTTGACACTGACCGTTGTTGGGTCAACATCTGGTAGCTGTTATTTTCTTCTACAGTGTCGATGTCTATGGGTCTGTGTTTTTTGTGTTTTAGTAGTTAGGTATGTGAAGAGTTAAGTGGGTATATCAGAAGAGATTTGATGTATTTTACAATAACATTAGCATTACTACCAGGTCTACTCTGACCTGCAGTGGTAAGAGTACCTGTTATGGTCCCATCTATGGATCTGTTTAAAAGTCATTTGTAATTGATATGACAGTGTGCAAACAAAACCCCCCAAATTCTTAAAAAATAACAACACAAAAATGTAAATAAGAGTAAATAATGACTGTCATTCCCAAACCTTTAGAGATGAAATAACCCTAGATGTGTTGATGTGCCATTAAAATCTATCAATATTTGATCTCGGAACATTAGATAATAAAAGCCAGAGAAGGTACCAGTTGAAATGCAATGATCAAAACAAAAAAAAACATAAGGTAATTCTTTTGAATAATTCATGGAACAAAATCAGATCTCCAAACAATATTGAGAAAGGTTAAGTGTTTCATTGTAAACATTGTGATAATCCAACAAAAATAATGACAACAATTTCAATAAGTCAGAACCCAAATGATGCCTGTATGCCAAAGAATGCACCATTTGAAATAGGAAACAAAAATCAGAATACTATCAATATTATATCTATCTGAATTTTGTATAATTATTACAATTAAGCAGCAAAAACAGCACATTTTAGCATGATTTTTGTTAGAGCAATTGTATTAAAATACTTTAACTGTGAGAATGAGTGAAATTCCAGTTCAGTCTGCAAATTAACAATAGTATTAAAATGTATGCTTTTATGCTAACTGCAATCATTATAAATTTTGCAGGGAGATAAATATTAAACATTAACTATAGAGTACTTCTTCTTATTTAGTTGTAATTAATCACAATACAAATAGATATACAGGAGTCAGGTGTAATTCCATAGTGAGTTTACATTCTGTTGGCAGGAATATTGTTGGTATGACATTATATTGCATCTGATGGTGAGACTCCAGTTCTGGGGAGTGGAGAGAACCCTTTAATTGCCGTTACTCCCAGGTCCATTCTTACTCAGAGTGGTAGTACCTGTTAGGGTCCCATCTATGGTCAACTAGAACTGTTTAAAAACTATTTATATTTGTCCAGAATATGTGAAACCATATTACTGTGTGCATATAAATGATTATCATTAGATAAAAATAATTACTTGAAACCTTTAAATTTTTGTATAAATTAGTTGTAATTGATAGGAATACTTGAAACTATCTGTTTGTAAATTATTAGTATTTGCAAGGAAAACTTGTTATCATATAACTGTGCTAAAAAACTCTTAACCATATGTAAACACACAATGAATGCAATTCTCTATCCTCTAGGCATGAAATAACCCTAAAAAGTTTGACATGCCATTAAAATCAATGAGACACATTGTTACAAGATTTTTATTAGAGCAATAGCATTGATATGCTTTAACATGGATGAATAAAGGAAGTTCCTGTCCAGATTTTAAAATAACTATAAGTGTATAAAGTATGTATTTAGGGTAACTTTAACCATTATAAATTTTCTTGGGAGATGCATCATCATCATCATCATAATCAAGTTGTGCTGGTGACATGGAGTTCCCTGATTCTCTTGCTATCTATCCATATCATTCATTGCATCTGGCAGATTCTGTTGACTGCATCCAATGTTTGCACGGCACTGATGTATGCAAGTTCTTTGCTAGTTGGCCAATACTATTATGTACATGTACAGGAGTCCATTAGAGGATGTGGTTTATGAGTTTGTCCTTACTTCACCAGCAGTGCCCATTATATCTTGTATGTCTTACTTGAATGTTTTGTGAGATGGGAGGTAAGTGGCCATACAGTTAGTGTTGTTTTGTAAGGTGCTGCTTCCAGGATTTGTTCAAAACAGCATGTAGCATTTTTTGTCATTCTTATCTAGCTTTTTCTCCATGCTAATTCTAGATTACTTCCCCTTATTTTATTGTAATTTATTATCATGTGAATTAATACACATACACTTATACATACGAATATGATGTAATTCTCTATTGATTTTCATGGCCTCTGTTGGTGACTCGAAACAATTTCATAATAATGACAATAGTTGATCTAAGAAATTCAGACGATTCAAGGAAGATAATAGTGTGTGCCAATGAAAATATAGGGTTAAAATGACAGCAGCAAAGCTAGCAGTCTAAATAATTAATGGAATAATAATGACAATGACGATGACTCATTACAAACCTCCAGATGGTACACAGGTTTAACACGAGACTTGGACCACATTTTTTTTTCTTTGTATTGACTTCCCATGCACAATTGATGCTGACTTTCTTGTACAGGTGAAATTGTTAGAAATGAGATTGTGGTTAGCTGAGCTTTTATCCTAGCAATATTCATCTTGATTTCCATGAAGACTTTTTCTTTTCTATGTTTTTCTAACAGTCATTATTAAGTTGTTAGAGATATCTTAAATAAAACATGTTTGACCTTATCAGCCACAGTTTTGACTTGGTTTTGATAATTGTTCCTAGCATCTGCATAATTCCATATACGATATTTGATGGCATGTAAAGTACCCCTTCAATGCCATCACTCCCAGGTCCACTCTAGCCAAGAGTGATAGTACCAGATAGGGTTCTATCTATGGGGCAAATAGAAGTTTGATATTTAAATTTAGTGCAAACAAATGACATATACTAAATTGAATTGTTTGAAATAGAACTGTTTGAACATTTAACTGTGTGTGGGGGGGTGTCCTTGTGGTGTAATAGTTAAAGCACTGGACTGTGGAATTGTAGTAAGTGAGTTTGAATAACAGTTGCGCTATTAGGTTCACTTTCGGACAAATACCCTTGGGAAAAGTATCTTCCCAGCTATGGGTTAAATAATACCACTACTGTCCTAGAAGGATGGATTTGGCATTAGATAACCCAAGATGGTTTATATGCATTTAAACAACAAACAAAACAAAACAAAACTATGTGTAAACAAATGACTGATGTCTAATTGAAATGCTAGTGATATATTGTTGACTTAGGCTAAATTGAATTGTTTGAAATAAAACTATTTGATCATTTAACAATGTATACCTTCAAAATAAGTTTACAAGTCATATATTAATAGATATGTAAAAACAGGATTTAGCATTAAATAACCAATAATGGTATAACCAATATGCCATAAAACCCAACCACACCAAAACCACACCAAAAAAAAGTATTTACATAGTTCCAATCATAAATGATGAGGATATACATTTTTCAGCTCTTTGGTTTATTTGTAGTTTTGAGATAGTGGCATCATTTATATTGGTAAATGAAAGTTGCAGGAGTATTAGTTGACTGAAGTCCTTTCAAAAAGCTGTGGGAGCATTGGTTGACTGAAATCATTTTAAAAAGCTGTGGGAGCATTGGTTGACTGAAATCCTCTTAAAAAACTGTGGGGGCATTGGTTGACTGAAATCCTTTTAAAAAGCTGTGGGGGCATTGATTGACTGAAATCCTTTTAAAAAGCTGTGGGAGCATTGGTTGACTGAAATCCTTTTAAAAAGCTGTGGGGGCATTGGTTGACTGAAATCCTTTTAAAAAGCTGTGGGAGCATTGGTTGACTGAAATCCCTTTAAAAAGTTGTGGGGGCATTGATTGACTGAAATCCTTTTAAAAAGCTGTGGGAGCATTGGTTGACTGAAATCCTTTTAAAAAGCTGTGGGGGCATTGATTGACTGAAATCCTTTTAAAAAGCTGTGGGAGCATTGGTTGACTGAAATCCTTTTAAAACTTTCATGTAAAAAGAAAGCAAACAATCATAGGAAGAAGAAAATAAAGTTGGAAGAGAAAAGAAATTGAAAAAGAGAAAAAAGGGATAGAGAGAAGGAAAAAAGAGTAAAATTTAGATAGAGAGGAAAAAAAGGAAGAAGGCCTGGGAAGAAAAAAGTGAAGATAGAATAAATTAAAAGGGAAGAGAAATTGAAAAATAGAGGGAACATGAAAGAGTATAGAGAAGGGAAAAGACTAAAGTGTAGAAAGTTATAAAGAGAGGGGAAAAGAAAAAAGAGAAAGTCTAAAAGAGAGAGAGAGATTAAGTAGTGTTGTCTACTTAGTTACTCTCTCTCTCTCTCTCTCTCTCTCTCTCTTGTTTTGAGTGATATTGCATGATGCTATATATTAATATAAAAACTAGAAAATAAGAGATAAAGAAGTGTTGTCTTCCTAATTATTACCTGTGATATTGACATGCACTGATTGCATACTCTACTGAGGAGTAGGACCACCTCAAAAATGGTGTCTTGGGTATTGATTTATTAGACTTTCCACCAAGTCAGATTTGACAGTCTTTTTATATTAGGTAGCTATTCACAAATCTCAACTCATGTAGCCTTCACAAAAAAAATGTTTGGTTTCCCTTGGCATTCTCCTTTTGGTATGCCTCAGGTGCCAACTGATAAACTCAGCCCTGCCTAGTGGGTAGTGGTTGGGAGGAAATTGCCCAGGGACCAGACTATCAACTTTCAATGATCCACCTAATGCAAATGTCGGTCGAACCCTTGCCTATGTTAGAAATTATTAATAATGCAGTTTAGTGTCATACCCAGAATATGAAACAGCATCTAATAGGGATGAAACTCTGGGTAGTATGCAATAACTCCATCATTGTCATTACTCCCAGGTCTACTCTGATCCAAAATGGTAATACCTGTTTGGGTTTATCTATGAGTCAAATAGATCAGTTTGAAAATTTTTAGTATTGGATTGGAATAGTTGAAGTCATATAACTATGTAAATTTTTGTATTATTAATAGTTGATTGAAGCTATAATTGTTTATTAAAGATTATTATTATTGAAATCATATAACTGTATGAATTATCTATTGTCTTGTTGGCTGGGCCACCACCAAATAAAAAAGTGGATATTCTGGGTATGGCATAAAGCTGTTTAGAATATGCTGACAGTATTCCCTGTTATGAGGTACCCTGCCCTAAAAAAAAGAAAGTGAGTATCCTGGGTATGGCGTTAAGCTGCTTAGAATATGATGACTGTATTCTCTGCTGAGGGATAAGACCCTGACTAATCAAAAAAAAATAGTGTCCTGGTGTAATATATTAACGTGACCTGCTTGTAGATGTGGTTGAATTCAGTGATAGTGGCAGATGGTACAGAACTGGGCTTGGGCAAGTAGCCAATGGGAAGCAGACAACATAACCAATGGAAAGCAAAGAAGTGAGACGGGGGCGTAACCATAGTTAACGAAAAAGAGGAATTGCTGCAGGTCACATGAGAGTTGTAGACTATGTAAGTTCCCGAATTTTGGCTAAAGTCAGTTGTTCACTGGCTCTTTTGTCTCCCGACAGCTCCTTCGTGTGCGCAAACTCTCTGCAATTGCTTTTCTGCTCTACACAAGTATCATCGCCAAAAATAAAAATATAATCTTATATTTTTATATACATCCGTGTTACTCATTGTTAATAACAACACAGGATACTATACAACACTGGATATGATACTAAACTACATTTGATGGTGATGCTCCACTTTTAGAGCCCTGGGCAGTAGGGAGCCCACACTTCATTGTTATAACTACCAAGTCCATGCTGACTCTGAGGGGTAGTAGTAACTGTTAGTATTCCATCTATAAATCATATAGATCTATTTGAAAATTATTCCTATTCTTTAAGAATACTTGATACAATATAACCCTGTGAAAAATCATTTGCACTGAGAATATTTACTTGAAGCTATTATTGTTTTAAGGATTATTATTTGTTACTTACAATCATATAATTGCTTGCAAATTGTGTTTGATAGGAATACTTGAAAATATATAACTGTGTGCTAACAAATAATTATTTGATAGGTTGGTTGGTTGTTTGGGTTTTATGTCATATCAACCTTTGTAGGTTATTTAACACCAAATCCATTTTTATGAAAATAGTTCTATTCCAAACAATTAAGTTCAAGATAAGTATGCAATTTACATGAAAGTACAGTTTAATTGTGAAAAACATTTCTATTTCAAGCTATTCAGTTTAGTCAAGCAATTCTAATTCGGATAATTCAGTTTAGCATAGGTACAGATTTTGTTTACGCACTGTTATATGTCAAAACAGTTCTATATTAAACAAATCAGTTTAGTATAAGTACAGTTTCAAGGTCAAAAAACAGTTCCATTTCAAATAATTCAGTTTAGCATTAGCATGCAGTTTAAATGTAAGTATGGTTTAATTGACCAAAACATTTCTATTTCAAGCAATTCAGTTTAGTCAAACAATTCAGTTTAGCATAAGTATGCCATTAGTTCTATTTAACCCATAGATAGGGCCCTATCAGATGCTACCACACTGGGCCAGAGTGGACCTGGGAGCAATGGCAATGAAGGGGTGCTCTACATTCCCCGAAGCTCCAGTATCACTGGAACCTCACCATCAGATTGTTTAGTGTCATATCTAGGACACTCATTGCAAGGGGTGTCTTACCCCTCTGCAGAGGTGCAGTCGGTGTATTCTACAGCCCCAGCCAACTGGGCAAGTATTTGATAGGAATAGTTATTAGAACCATATTATTGTGTTTAAATTATTTGTATTGGGAATACTTGATATTATTTAACTTTGTGCAAACAAATAATTATAGACAAATACAAAAAGTGCAATTGTAAAAAAAATGCAATGGAGCATTGAAAATATAGTTATGATTATAATTAAACATTTACAAATGGATCAAATTTTGGCATAAAATAACCAATACAGAGTTGATGTGCCATTAACGTATGTAAACTTAACTATGATAATAACATTTATATGAAAGGAGATATTTTTCCCTCCAGAAATGGAAGTCACAAAACCACCTGTTCTCTCTACCTCAGTGTCGCAGTTGACCTGCAAATCTCTTTGCATCTTCTTTTCACAACTTTACCTTGTTAGTGGGGCTTAGAATATGCTGACTGTATCCCTTACAGAAAGGTAGCATCCCTCCCTCACAAAAAAAGTGGGTATCCTGGGTATGGCATTAAACTGCTTCAAATAGTGAGGCTCCAGTTCTGAATAACCCTTTCATTGTGATTACTTCTAGGTCCACTCTGACCCAGAGCGGTTGTATTTGCTAGGGTCCCATCTATTGGTTGTATAGATCTATTTTCTAGGGTCCCATTTAGTGGTCAAATACATCTATTTGCTAGGGTCCCATCTATTGGTCAAATAGACCTATTTGCTAGGGTCTCATCTGTTGGTCAAATAGATGTATTTGCTAGGGTTTCATCTATTGGTCAAACAGGTAAATTTGCTAGGGTCTCATCTATTGGTCAAAACATCTATTTGCTAGGGTTTCATCTATGGGTCGAAGATGACCTATTTGCTAGGGTTCCATCTATTGGTTGATAGATCTATTTGCAAATTATTTTTTTAATTTTATTGGACCATGTGAAAAAAGAAACATTTTAAGAAATAATTATGTGAAAAACATAGATATAAACATTAAATGAACATGATTCCTTAACCTCTAAGCATGAAATAATCCTTAATGGTTTGAAATGCTGTTAAAAATCAATCAATCAGCCTTTTCATTACCATTCTCACATATAGTTCTTTATTCTGCAACAACTACAAAACTCAAGCCACAAACAAAAATACTCATGAGTAAAACAAATTAACTTCTTCAAAAATATTACATTGAATTTTAATACTTTTTTTCAATCAACATATTCTGTTAAATGCTTTCTATTCGCCACACTTATCAGTAAACAATGTCATCTAAAATATTTAACTTGTTTGTACTTGTAAGTTTTTTTCTTGTTATATTGAACAAATCTTTTTAGCTTTTTCTTCTATGTCCATAAACAAATGAATGAATATTTGTTGGTAGAATGGTATATATCTTACAAGATCAATGTACATCAGTAAACCATGACCACCATTATGTATTGACTTTGTAAATTTTAGTCAATGGCTTCTTATATTTTTGAAATAATTCAGAAAACCTTATTCATCTTAAAAGGATATCGACATTTTTTGCAAGCTATACAACTTTGTACTTCAAATTAGAAATAGTAATATCAGGTAGATGTACATCTCATTCATTCTATGGACCTCTTTATACAGACGTGCAAGTGTTGGCCAACCAACAAGAACTTGTCTACAACAGCTCTGTATGGACACAGAAGACCTACCAGAATCGATGGATGATTGAGACAAATGGCAAGTCAGGAAAATCCATGCTATCAGTGCAACATGATGATGAAGATATCTCTTACATGTGTAAACTAACTAAAGAAACCATCATTAAAAAGAAAATAGTGTAAGAATGAAGACCACATTCTTAATGTTTTAAATAAGTAAAAATCTATTTTCTATTCTACAAAAAAAACAAAAAAACAAAAGGAAAATATAGTAAGGAGATAATAGCTCTCTCAAAATTCCTAAAAAATGGATTCACTAAGGCTAATATGAAAATTTGTACAAAATTTTTTTCTGTAGGGCTTGGTAGTTACAAAAATATGAGGAACAGTTTATATCTTGGAAAACTACTAGAAATATCTTCTGGAGAAGTTCTGTTGTAGTCAAAGGGTGCTTCTTACAGAAATATCTCCTGGAAGAGTGGTTTGGTTTCTTTGGTTAATGGCATATCAACTTTTGAGGGTTATGTAAGCTATACATGGTAAAGGAAAGTTGTGGTACTATTTAACCCATTGCTGGGGCGATAAGTTATTCATACTTTCCCCAAAAGTATTCGTCTGAAAGTGAAGGTAATAGCATGCCTAGAGTTTGAACTTGCTTACTACACTATTCCATAGAACTCTCCCTGCAAGAGTGGTTGTTGAAAAATATTTGAACAATCGAGATAAAAGGTAGTGAGAATTTTGCCTGCTTTCCTGATTTTTTAGACAGAGGCCCTTCTAAAAGAAAGAAAAAGGGGGACATCAGTTATTTGGTTGATGATGCATTAAATTTATGATGGTTTCTTCTTTGAGGTAGCTAATTTTCTCAGGACAATGATATCTTCTGTTTAAGGGCTTTGATGGAGACCTTAGAAGATGCAAAGATTTTTTTTCTCCTCTCAATGAAAGATGGTTTAGGAAGTCATTGAGATGGTCAGTCTGATTTATTAAACTATCAATAAATGTGGGAACCAAATTATAAAGGCTCATTTATACACTTCTTTTGTCTCTTACCGGACATTGGCATGATGATTAGAGTGTTCGTCAATGGTCCGGGAGACTTGGGTTCAATCCCAGGTCGAGTCATACCAAAGACTCAAAAAATGGTTCTTGATGCCTCCTTGCTTAACACTCAGCATTATAAGATATGGATCAAGGGTAAAGTGGAACAATCCAGGGAAAATAGTTGCGCCCTCCCCTACACCTTGGTTTAGTAGCTATTGAAAAGGGAGCCTTCGGGTCACCCTCGACTACGGTCACTAACTTTACTTACTTTTTTTCTCTTTGGCTCAAAAGTTGTCACTTGATCCGATGTCAAAGCAGTGCAGGGGTGGACTAGATTCATGTCTTCAAAAAATGCATTCAACTAGATTTGCTCTCAAGTCATATCATCTTATACTGATTCAGGATCTCTGCCCTACAGACAGACCAATTTGAATAGTCCATATTTTTTACTTTTTGAAGACAAAATTACACAATGGGATATCAATTATAAATATCAGAGTTATATGCAAGTACAGCATACAGAAGCAAGATAAAGAATAATTTTTAAAAGTTTTTTTTAAGTTTGATTAGTTCAATCTTTTGAAAAAAATGCAATAAATCTAAATTTTCATGATTAGCTCTATTATTCAAGCATTTTTTTAGATTAAAATTCAGCCTAATATTGATTGAATGAGCAAGAAAAGAAACGACAAAGAATCTATGATTTGCTTAACACGAAAACTAAGCCAAAGTTTCTTTGTCTACTATATACAAAGCAAAGAAAAAAATTTTACAGAAAAAGAGCTTTTTTAGGAAAAAGGGGAGGAGGATTGAATAAAAAAATGAAAAGAAGGTTTTTTAACTGCTCTTCATATGGCGATTAAGAAGAAACCCACAATATCAATAAGGAAGCCCACTAATGAATCGAAAGTTCATGAGAAAATTGTGATGACAGCAATCAAACAAAATTTAAGCCCAGACCTTAACCCCCTTGATTATGCCATATGGGGCATTTTAGAAAACAAAAATGCAACTTCTCATCCAAATATTGGTTCACTTAAGAGTGCTATTGAGGAGGAATGGAATAAAATGTCTGAAGAATTTATTTTGAAAGCATGAAAATCGTTTTGAAGGCAGGTTGATACAATGATTAAAAAAAATGGTGGCCATATTATGTAAATTTACTGTTTTGTGTCTATCTTATTTTGTTTATTTTTAAAAATTAAAATTAATCTTATTTTATAATAGTTATTTATCATTTTACCAGAATATTCCTAATTTTGCTTCCGCACCCTGTATGTATATAATTTTTTTTACCCAAGTTATATATTCAAATTGTTCCTTTGATGGACATGATTAAAATTTCATGAAAAACAAATTATTCCCTTTTGTTCTTTGTATGAACATGTGTTGGTTGAATGGTCAGCATAAAAATTGCAGCTGATAAACCAGTAGAGAATTATGTGGCCTGCTTCCTTTTAGTTATTCAACTGTGGCTTAAAGGTAAAAAGAATGAAAAATGTGGGTATAACAATCATAAAGTGATGTTCCAGTGTTGAGCTAACAAAATCCATTTGGTCAATAATCAAGGGATTTTTGGGGGAGTGGGGGGGTGTCCTCGTGATGCAATAGTTAAAGCACTGGACTGCAGAATTGTGGTAAGCAAGTTTGAATTCCAGTTGCGCTATTATTTTCGGACAAATATCTTTGGAAAAGGTATGAAACCCTTATCCTCCCAGCTATGCATTAAATAGTACCACTGCCATTCTTCAAGAATGATGAATTTGGCATTAAATAATCCAAAAAAGTTGATATGCCACAAAACAAACAAAGTAAGGATTTTTTTTTTTACATATATTTTTCAGATATGAATTTGAACTTTGCCAAGTTCATTTTTCTTTGATGACAGCCATTGCATCACTATCAAGAACTGTATAGTATGAATAATTCTCAAATTAAATTCACCAAACATTTATAAGTCTTAGTAAGTGAATCTCAGCCTTTATATACCTTTATTATTAAGGGAGGCAGTGCTTTCAGCAGGACTTTATATCATTTACTCTTTATTTGGGAAGGTATATAAAACAGTTTAATATTTGAGAAATGTCTGACATTTAAAACAAAATAAGTCTTAGCAAAAGTACAGAAATATTTGTTTATTTTCCATCATTTAATTTCTTTTCTTATACGTGATTGATTTTAACAGCATGTCAATGCATACAGGGTTATTTTATGCCAAGAAGTTATGAACATGCAAGAATGCAATTCTCTAAGTAGATTTTTTGTGCAGTTATTTCTTAAGAGTCTTTTTTTTCACACAGCCCTATTGAATACAAATAAGTTTTAAATAGATCTATTTGACCCTAACAGGTATTACCACTCTGGGTTTGGGTGGACCTGGGAGTAATAGCAATGTAGGAGTGACTATACTTCTCTGATTTTCAAATGCTAATCTTCCTCACCATCAGAAGCATTTTTTGTTTCAAACTCAGAATGACCCTTTTTTTGGAGGAGGGTGTGTCTTACCTCTCTGCAGGGAATACAGTCCATTTATTTTAAGCCCAGCTGAGAGGATTATAATTTCTTCACACATGATTATCTATAGTGACCCCTTCATTTGAGAAAGCATCTTGTATCAAACTATGTCTACCATTATGTTTGACAGCCAAAGACAAAATATTTTTCACCAGATTTCTAACTCTGTAAGGGGATCTTGTTTATTTTGGGAAAGGACATAAAAAATTTAATATTAGGGAAATAACTTATATATCTAAGTTATAACTAAGGTCCATCTAGTGATCGTAATACTTCGACATTGTAGCAGGAGTACTACAAGAGGACACGCTGGCTCCGTACCTCTTTATCATTTGTCTAGACTACGTACTTAGAACATCGATTGACAAAATCAGAGAGAATGGCTTCGAACTGACGAAGAAAAGAAGCAGAAGGTACCCCACTACAACAATTACTGACGCCGACTACGCCGATGACATAGCGATACTGGCAAATACACCTGACCAAGCCGAAACACTTCTGCATAGTTTGGAACGAGCAGCAGCAAGCATAGGCCTCCATGTTAATGCACACAAAACGGAATATATGTGCTATAATCTCCACTCTAAAAGGAACCCCTCTTAAACTAGTAGACAAATTCACTTACCTAGGAAGCAGCGTCGAATCAACCGAAAAGGACATCGAAACCAGGTTAACGAAAGCATGGACAACTATCAATAGGCTATCGATTATATGGAAATCAGACCTAACCGATAAAATGAAACGCAGTTTCTTCCAGGCAGCGGTCACATCGATACTGCTATATGGCTGCACTATATGGACGCTAACAAAACGGCTGGAGAAGAAGCTAGACGGCAATTACACAAGAATGCTACGTGCAATCTTAAACAAGTCCTGGCGGCAACACCCCACAAGACACCAACTGTACGGCCACCTGCCCCCATCACGAAAACTATTCAAGTTAGACGAACCAGACATGCAAGACACTGCTGGAGAAGCAGGGACAAACTCATAAGACATGTACTCTTATGGACCCCCACACATGGCCGTGCAAAAGCAGGACGACCAGCACGAACATACATTCAGCAGCTATGTGAGAATACGGGATGTTGTCCTGAAGACCTACCTAGGGCGATGAACGATAGGGAGGAGTGGCGAGAGAGGGTCAGGGATATCCGTGCTACCAGCACGATATGATGATGATGATGATAACTAAGGTACAAAAATATTTGTTTTATCCCAATAATTATTTTTGTATCAGAATTAAAAGAAAAAGAAAAATAACAAATGGCTAAAAAAATTAATTTGGTCTTGGGTCAAATGTACAACTTTAACATACATATCTTTCCAAGGTTGTTTGCATGTCAGTCCATGCTAATAATACCGTTGGAAAAAGCATAATTCCATCTGCAATCCCTCTAGTTGGGTAGACTGAATTCTTTAGCTTTTGTTAGGCAACCAGTCTTGGAGAAGGAAAATTCAAACTGATTTTACTCTGGTTAAAAATTGATCTTGTGATACATCTAAAATACAAAATAGGCAAAAAATGTAGAATATATAAGTGGTAATTTAAAGATCCTACCTTATTTGAGTTGGATTTAAATGGGAAAGAAAGCTGTTTTGCTTGAGGTGATTATACCAAAAAGATATCTTCTCTGACCTTTTTCTAACAGCTGCAATGAGGGAAATCCAAAAAGGGGTAGATAATGTGCTTCAAACACCTTTTGATATCATCACAAGCCAAGGTATACTTGTTTTCCTCACGACAAATAATTTGGAAAAAAAAAACAGTCTTTTTAACATTGGATAAAGTGGTTTCAGTTGTCAACATATTGAAAACACAAGAGGCTTGTTTTTTGTTTTTTTCCAACAATTTTTGAACCATCATTCACTCAGATATAAAAGTAATTTCTAATCCCTTGGTTAGATGTATAAGAGTTTGTATTCTGACTGACAATGATGTATATGAATAAATATTTTATTTTTCAGTGTATTTTAGAAGCTTAATTTTTATACATATACGAGGTGCATACGATAAGTTTCCAGACTTTTTTTCGTATGGGCACTTTTATTGATAGTACACTCATAAAACTCTAGTCCTCTTCGAAGTAATCTCCTCCAGTTGCAATGCACTTGTTGTACCGTTCCAACAACTTCTGGAAGGCCCCATCGAAGTCCTCTTGTGTGAGCATGTCAATGACCTTCATCACAGTCTCTTTCATCTCCTCAATTCTCTCATAACGACTGCCTCCGAGCTTAGGGAATAAACAAAAGTCACAGGGAGCAAGGTCTGGACTATTGGGAGGCAGAGGAACTGTGTTGATGCCCATCTTGGTCAAATAGTCTGTGACAAGGATGGAGTTGTAGACTGATGCATTGTCCTGCTGGAAATGCCACTGACCCGATTTGAAGAGTTCTGGCCTCTTCACTAGGAATCTCTTCCTGAATTCCCTTAAAACCTCAACATAGTAACCCTAACCCTAACCATTTGGCCAATCAACTCTGGTGTTCTGGCTTCCTTACTCCTCCTACACCTCTCATCATCCCTCACAGACTCCCTTCCTTCCTTGAATCTCTTATGCCACTCAAAAACTGATGCTTGATTTATGCAAGATGCTCCAAAAGCAGTTTGAAGCATTCCACACTTTTCTGTGGCATTTTTTCCAAGTTTAAAACAGAATCTTATTGCATATCGTTCTTCTTAAGTGTCAGATTGCATTTTTGAAAAACACCAGGCTTTAGTTGGGTGTATTCCAATTGCTGCTGTCGCTGTTCATTTGAACCTGAAATCATAAAAATTGGTCAGTCATCTCATAAGATGTATAGCAATAACATAGTGAATTTTCAAGAGTCTACGTCAATTTTAAATGCTCATACGAAAAAACTCTGGAAACTTATCGTATGCACCTCGTAGTAAAGAAGCTATTTCTTCTGATTAAATAAATATCAATTTAAGAACTCTCTTGATGACATTGCAAATACATTACTACCTCTTTTATCCATGGAAAGGTATGTTCTAAGACATCCGAGTAGATTCCTGAAACTTCAGATTGTACCAAACTCTATTTGAATTAATCACATTAACCAATTAGAATATATATATATATATATATATATATATATATATATATATATATGCGTGTATTTGTGTATGTAATGAAGACAACTTAAAACATCAGACACATCTGTTAAAAAAGAATAAATGACCTAAAAGCAAATTCACTTGCAGACCTTTTCATTTTAAAGAATTTACTTTTTTTCTGTCATTGGACCAACAAAAAAAAAAAAAATTATATACATATATATGTAAAAAGTTAAGTTGGCAACCGTAGTTGAGAGTGACCCGAAGGCCCCCTTTTTGAAAGCTACTACACCATGATTGACCCACTTTACCCTTGATCCTCATCTTATAATGCTGAGTGTTATGCAAGGAGGCATCAAGTACCGTTTTTTTGAGTTTTTGGTATGACTCGACCTGGGACTGACTCCCAGACCATTGGCAAACACTCTGACCATTATGCCAATGTCCAGTCTAAATGTTCTAATAATGAAATAATTATAACAATATATTATGATAAACAGAAGATTTATTTTGATATCAGATTGCTAAACCTCAACATTCATTTTCTTTTAATCAAGAACTAACTTTTCTCTTGAAAGTCATATATTACAGCTTCTCTGTAATAAATCAAATTGCTGGAATATTTCTTCTTGTATTTTTAGATCATTATCAAGTAAAACTTATGAATTATTTCGGAAATTGTCAAAAGTTGGGATCATTCCCCATAGTTGATTGCTTGATGTATTTCTGAATCCTTTTTATATTGATTTTTCTGTCATTTCCTTTTATTTAATGGCTACCAATAATCAAGATTATTTAGTCATCTGACATACGTAAGGTGTGCTACTCACCTTTTAAAATATGTTTGCCTGTAGAAAAAAAAATTCTACTACATCAACATTGTTTGCCTCAAGTTCAATTTTCAAAACAATTTGTAGCTATAATTACAAGAATCTTGTTCAGGTCACTTAACTACAATTATTTTATCTTGAGTGATATTCACGTGTGTCCAGAAAGTATCTTTCCATTAAATGAAATGAAAATTCAATTTGGAGTAGAAGTGAAGCATTTCATTAAAAAAAAACCAACTACTTATCAATATCTATATAAAAGCTATTGTTTCTTTGTTCACCTTGAAATATTTTAGCTTAGAATATGCTGTTTGTATTTATGCTGTGGGGTAAGACCCCAACTCCAAAGAAAGTAGTATCCTCAGTATGACACTAAACTGCATCTAATGATGAGGCCCCAGTTCTGGGGAGTATTTTTGTTGCCATTACTCACATATCCACATTGACACAGAGTGGTTGTACATGTTAGGGTATGATCTATGAGTCAAATAGATCTCTCTGAAAATTATTTGAATTAGATTAGGAATACTTGATACTATACAACTATGTGCAAATTATCTTTATTAAAAATAGCTATTTGAATTTGTAATAGTTTACTAAGGATTATTATTAGTTACTTGAAACTTTATAACTGCTTATATTTGTATTTGATAGGAATACTTGATATCATAGCTGTGTACATATGATTAGACAAAAACAAAAGGGCAATTTAAAAAAAAGAATGCTATGAAACATAAGAAGAAGGAAATTACTTAATAAGTAATTGATACTCACCAAAAAGAGTATCAATTACTTTTTAAATATAGTTCTAACTACAATAAAACATTCATAAATGAATCCAAATTTGGCACTAAAAAACCCATAAGGAGTTGATATGCAATTAAACAAAATTAAACACGATTTATAAGTTGAAGTTTATTTTAAGATATATTCTTGATTGTGAAATTAAATCCTTTCAATTATTTTTAGGCATTCCAATATATATATATATATATATATATATACTGGGCCATTAGCTGAAGGAGTAGAGTGTTCGCCAATGGTCCGGGATACCTGGGTTCAATCCCAAGTCAAGTCATACCAAAGACTCAAAATATGGTACTTGATGCCACCTTGCTTAAATGGAGTAGTGCCCTCTCCTACTCCTTGGTGTAGTAGCTATTGAAAAGGGAGCCTTTATGTTACCCTCGACTAAGGTCGCCAACTTTACTAATACTTATTTAAGTGTGTGTCTGTGTGTATATATATATATATATATATATATATATATATATATATATATAATTTGGTTACCTTGTATGGTGTAATAGTTTATGGACTAGTCTCGCTCTATTGGTAATGAGTTTGATTCTGACTTGGTGCCTCATACTTGTGACCTTATGTCAAGCTTAGCAAATGACTACTGAAGTATATATATTGTTATACCTACTTAAGTATATATAATGTTTGCATATGCATATAATGAAATCCTTAAATACCTATCCAACTTATGAAAAAACATTTTTCAACATAATCTCTTTCTTGGTCAAAGCACATAACCTAATGCTTCTCTATTAATTACATAAATTGAATATTATACTTAGATGAATATCAATCTAACATTTTCTGTTTGAGGTGATGGAATTATTGATCCACTCTTATACGTATATATTGTGACATAATGGTTATTGTGATAAGAAATGGATAAGGTTATTAGCATTTCATACAGTGCAATTAACTTTAGGAAAGGTATGTATCCAACTATTCTCCCTCCAGCTATGGATGACTAGAAGGTAGACTGGGCTCTTTAATCTTGGTATGACAATCAGTTTTGTAAGAAAACTTTCGATTCAAACCTCTTAAACTGCACTTCAAAAATGACCTTGTGTCTCATCCTATATTTTGTGCGGAGGGATAAAGTAGAGATATAATATATAGCCTGTCTTACATAATAGATTGGTGAAATCTATTATTAACATGAAGTGAAAGTCATTTAAATAAGTTTGAAACTGTTAAATGAATAGAAAGATACAGTTAGTCATCTGTTTGAGTGACAGGCAGTGATCCCAATGGTCATCTTGAGACCATGGCTCTGACTGGATAGTTTTAATCAGGTGAACAAAATGGTTCTAATGTTTTGAAAGTAGTTTGAACAATTAATTGCAGATGAATGTTTGAACAGAATGGTTGTGTTCCACCTGTGCACTAAACTACCTGGATGTTGTGACAGGTAATGGGTGTCATAAGAAATAAAATATGTGCATATGAAAATAATGTCTGTGCTGTTATCCCCGCAAAGAAGAATTAAAACAGGTTTACAGCAATGAACTATCGGAAAAGACTTGGAGATGCTGCAAAGGCAACAACAATAAAGATGATGGCTGATGATTATAGACATACCTGGTGCATTCAATTAGTTTCCAGACTTTTTTAGTACAATGATAATGAAAGGGGTACTCCACATTCCCCAAAGCTCCAACATTACTGGAGTCTTACCATCAGATTGTTTCCCACTCGGCTGGAGCAGTAGAATACACCAACTGCTTCTCAGCAGAGGAGTAAGACTAAACTAAATAGCTTGAAATAGAAATGTTTTTGACAATTAAACTGTGCACTTATGCTAAATTGTTTGAAATGGAACTGTTTTTGACATTGAAACTCTACTTATACTAAACTGAATTGTTTAATATAGAACTGTTTTGACATTTAACTGTTTGTAAACAAAATCTATACTTATACTAAACTGAATTGTTTGAATTAGAACTGTTTGACTAAACTGAATATCTTGAAATAAGAATACTTTTGACAAACTGTGTACTTATGCTAAACTGAATTGTTTGAAATAGAACTGATTGTTTGTATAAAAATGGATTTGGCATTAAATAAGCTACAAAGGCTGATATGCCATAAAACCCAAACAACCAAACCACCAGATTGTTTAGTGTCATATCCAGGATTCTCATTGGGGGAGGTTTTAACCCCCTGCAGAGATGCAGTCGGTGTATTCTACAGCCCAAGCTGACTGGGCTGGTAAGAAATAAGTGTAAGCCTGAATGAGAATTAAGGCCTGTCGAGGGACCGGTATATGTGAATGCATTGATCCAGCAAATAAGTTGTATGTTTAGAGTGGTTGATTGACAGAGGACTGGACAAGTTTGAATTCAGGTTTTTATTGAGTGAATCTTACACAAAAGTATTGGTGTAGAAATTGCAGTTGTATCATGTCGGTGTAGTCTCTGTTGGATGTTGAAAGTCTGTGTCATAGAAAGTCTTAGACTCAGCTGTCTATTAGTTTGTAGTGACAGTGCATCTAGAAGGTCAGGATAGTGTCTGTTCTTGGTGCAGATATTAAGTGTTGCTGTATGCTCAGGTTGTAGATGTTGCTAGAGACAGTCAATGATGTGGACACATTGGTTGCAAAGGCTGGATGATTGATATCCCATTTGTGCAGTACTTTTGTGAACCAGGGGTGGGGTGTCGAAATGGCCTTGGAGGTGTAAGACCCCCACAGCAATGAGTGTCCTGGATATGACAATAAACAATCTGATGGTGTGGTTCCAGTGTTGCTGGAGCTTTGGGGAAGGCAAAGCACCTCTTCATTGCCATTGCTCCCAGGTCCACTCTGGCCCGGAATGGTAGCACCTGATAGGGCCCTATCTATGGGTTAAATAAAACTAAACTGCATACTTATGCTAAACTGAATAGCTTGAAATAGAAATGTTTTTGACAAACTGTACTTACATTTAAACTACGTACTTATGCTAAACTGAATTGTTCTAAATGGAACTGTTTTTGACATTGAAACTGTATTTACACTAAACTTAATTGCTATATATGGAACTGTTTTGACATTTAACTGTGTGTAAACAAAATATTTGCTTATACTAGACGGAATTAGCTGAATTAGAACTGTTTTAATAAACTGAATAGTTTGAAATAGAAATGTTTTTGACAATTAAACTCTGTACTCATGCTAAACTGAATTGTTTGAAATAGAACTGATTATTTGCATAAAAATGGATTTGGCATGAAATAACCTACAAAGGTTTATATGCCATAAAACCCCAACCAATTAATGAGATACTTCATTATTCTATGAAGATAAAATTTTAAGTACAGTATATTTTATCTTTTGGTAATAATAATAATCCGAAAAGTAGCAGAATTAACTCCTTTCGAAAAATAGTTTGTGTGTTAGTAAAAGAAGTTCACTCATCTACAATGTTTTTGTTGTTTTACATCGTGGGTGACTTAGTGTTTTTTCTAAACCAGATATTTTAGGTATTGTAGCTGGGCTGGCCATGATAGGCCTATGTAACACCTGCTGATATCATTTTTTAGCTACAGGAGATGCTAGCAATTCTTGGTATCCTATGAAAGTCTCTCATACACCTCTTTAAATGGCTCTTAGTTTCAATTGCTAAACATTCTTCTGCAGGTATAAAAATTTGAAGCCGATTTAAAAAAAAAAATACAGAGAGGAATTTGTTTTGTATGAGGTCAGGTAAATATGAGATCTACTTTCTGGTATTGTCATACTCAAGAATTGATTTGTCCTTATTGTTTCTGCCTCATGAATCACTAACAAAGCTAAGAAACCCTCAGAACCCACTATAATCAACTTGTTCTAAAAGCAATTCATCATACATTATTCTGTCACACAAGAGATAGACTAAATGAAGCATATTAGAATGTTAATTCTTTATTATAAAAGTGTTTTAATTCATATATTTTTTATTTGATAACACTAATCTATTTGTAGAGATTCCCTGTGGTGTAATGCTTATTTGCTGGACTGTGATATTGTGAGATTGGACTCCCGTCATGCTTTTATGTTCACTTTCATTCTAATATTATCAGGAAAGGCATGAACCCCTTTATCCTCCCTAGCTATTGGTTAAATAGTATCACTGCTATTCTTCTACAAGGATGACTTTGGCATTAGATAAGCTATTAAGGTTGATATACTGTTAAACAAAGAAATCAAACTAACTTACTATTAAGAAAACATACATTTTTCGCAAGAATATGACAAACTAAAGATAATCCTGAAAGTGCACTTAAAAAAAGAAATGGGTTTGATAATGGAAACAACTCTGGGGTAAATATTTGAGGTTCCAAGTGAAGTACTTTAAAGTTGACCAAGATGTCACCGGCCTAGATAAACAATTTCTTTTATCAATATTGAATGGTTGGTTTGATTTATGGCATGTCAACTCTTATTGGGTTATTTAATGCCAAAGTCAGTTATTTCTTGCAAGCAATTATTTGGTTTTAAATAACTAATAATAATAATAATCTTTTGTAAACAATTATTGCTTCAAGCAGGTATTCTTGATATAAATAATTTGTACACACTGATGTGATTTCAAGTATTCCTAATATAGATATTTTTTAAACAGTTCTATTTTCCTCAACCTTATGTTGAAGAATTTATTTCAATTAATTTGAGGTATATTTGATGAAGTCAGAAAGTTATGCTATCAAATAAGAAAGGTTTTATTTCAGATTTGTGTTTAATTTATTTTTTATGGATAAAAAATTATAGAAGGTCAATTTTCTTAAGTATAGCGACTCCTGGGGGTAATAAGTTTTTGTAGTTGTTGTTGTTGTTAATCTTTGGTCAAAATTTTGTCAATTTAAAGCTGTATATTAAAATCATAATTTTGGTAATTTATCATGTTTTTTAAATTTCATATTTTTTAAATTTTTATATTGTATAATTTTTAAAATAACCATGGGATTTCCATGATAACTGATGCTACATTCTAATCGTAGACAGAAGTGCTGATTTCTAGATAATCTTGTCTGAAATGACCAGTGTTAAATATGAATGTGAAGTGTCTGTTTAGAGAATGGTATAGACCATGCTATTTATTAGAAATGATAGAAACCACACTGCTCATTAGAAATGGACTATTCCAAAGATTTCTATCTTAAATTGACCAGGGTTTTGTTTACAGATTATTGTCAAGTATTTGGTGTGGCTGAAAGTTTTACAACTGGAATTGCTCATAGTTTTATAAAACATAGGGGTGAGAGTCAAAGAATGAAATATGTGCAGATTTTTCTTGAAGAAAGCTGGCCCAAATGGCTGAGGCTGTAGAATATGCCAACTACACCTCTGCAGAAAGGTAAGACACCCTTCTTCTCCATGAGTGGCCTGGAGCTTTGGGGAAGGTAGAGTACTTCTTCCCTGCCATTACTATCAGGTCCACCCTGACCCTGTTAGGATCCCATCAGTGGGTCAGATAGAACTATTTAATCATTTTCTATACTTGGAAACTATTTAACTGTGTGCAAACAAATTACTGTTAAATTGAATTATTAGCATTAGAATGCAATGTTTGAAACCATCTAACTATGTGCAAACAAATGAACTCTGGCTCATTTAAAAATAAAGTTACCCACAAGCTATTTACTTAAAAATCATATATAAAATATATATGTATGAACAGGATTTGACATTAAATAACCATTGAGGGTTGATATGCCATTAAATCAAATAACCTAACCTCATTTAAAAATTGTTACATACAAAATATCCATTTACAAATCATATATATGTTATATATATGTAGAATTTGGCATTAAATTACCTACATGAGTTGATATGCCATAAAACACAGCCAACCAACTTTTAAAAAAGCACTACTTGGTTTTTCTATTCTAAATGGACCCTTTCAATTGATTCAAGCCAATAAATGTAATTATCTTTAGACAGATTTTTGTTTCTTTTTTTAAGTTGTTTTTATGTTGATTTGAAAATCTTTTCGGCATTAAGTTTGATTGCTTTTATACAATGTAGATTTCTCTTCTGACACACTTTTCAATTAGGCATACAGCTGTGATATGTAAGAACTTAACCTGGCACAGAAATCCTCCCAAAATCACTTACTTGAACTTTGACACTTGCTAACCTGTCCTGACATGTTTGTGATTTATGAACATGATAATTGATGAATAATTGAAAGACAAAGAAATGAATCTGTAAATTTATTGGAATTATTTACTCTCTTTCTCTCTCCCTCTAAGTCTCTCTCTCTCTCTCTCTCTCTCTCTCTCTCTCTCTCTTTAATGGGTTTGGAGTGTATCCTATGTGTTGGTAGAAAAAAAATAGTTTACAACAATAAAGAAGCTAACAGATCATTTCTTTTCGCATGTTGGTTTCCTGTTATATTTCTTGGAAAAAAGTCTTCATGGTACTTACTATTCAATTCCTTTGTATGGAAGGTTAGGGTAATTTAGGTACAAACACCTGGCCAAATCAATGTGCTACTGAGTTATGTTGCTTGTGGGCAGCTTCACTATCTCTGGGTTCTAGGAGCTGCCAAGAAAAAGTCTCCTTCCTCAACCAGAACGAGCAATAAAAATTTAAAAAGTAAATAAATAAATAAAAAAAACAAATGGAGGGAATGACATTTGACCAGAAATTTGAAACCCAGGGTTCATGTGACCAAAATCCCTTGCATGATGGGTAAAAATGTTAATTTCTATTCTTTTTTGTTTTTATCTTTTTATTTATGAATTTTATTCAATAAGGTGTGCTAACAACATAGATTCCCTTTATTCTCCCCCCCCATCTGTCCCTACTGGTTATTGCTCTTAGCAAGTCCTCTAGATGGCATCCTATGTGTGCACAAAGCATTAAGTAAGTTTTTGTGGGTCAGCTAACACCAAGTTCTCAAGCACTGCTCAGTATATTTTGCTCTCACTTAGATGGTATTTTAGATGGGAGGTAAGTGGCCATACAGCTGCTGTTTTGTGGGGTACTGCTTCCTGGATTTGTTCAGAACAGCATGCCACATTCTGGTGAGGTTCCCATTGAACCTCTTCTCCAAACATTTCATTTGAGTCCAAGTAGTGCAACCATACAATAGTTCTAACATAGCTACAGCTTGGAAGAATTCCTGTTTTATTTTCTCTGTGATCCGATTTCCATATGGTTGTTAACCAGTCGATAGCAGTCCATGCCTTTCTTATGCATATGTTGATATTGCTTTCAGTAAATGAGATATTGTTACCAAGGTATATGAACTGGTTTACTAATTTCAGAGGCCATCTTGATTAAAACACATTAACTCTGTTTTATTTGAGTTCATGTATAGACTAATGCCTACAGGGATACTTAGCATTGCCTGGGTAAAAATAACTTAAAAAATAACTCAGTTATTATAGGGACTTTAATGTTTTTTACTGACAAAGCAGGTATTTAATTTGTTAGGGTAGGGTAACAGAAATTGTATCTTATTTAAGAAATGGTCTGATTTATTGGTGGGTAGGGTGGTGAAGAGGGAAGCAGGGTAGAGATACACAAAAAAAAAGTGAAATATAAATGCACTTATTAGCAGGATATGATAAAATATGATATATAACAAAAATGCCAAAAACTTGTTAAAATTAATTTTATTTTCATAAATCATTGTGCCATTATCATAAGAACGAAATGGAGAAGATTCTGATATAATCCACTATAATCTCTTTGTATCAAACAATAATCTGGATTTTATAAGATATTACTTTTTCTGCCAAGATTGATATTAAAACAAAAAAAAAATATTTCACTTAATTTGGCATTGGTCTGAACTTTCAGAATAACAAAAATAGTTTCCAAACATTGAATAATTTTACTTGGGGGGAAGGAAAATGTTTTGCAATATTTTTGCATGCGCTTGTTTCTGATGTTTATATCATGTGACTGAAACAGTTGAAGACATGGAAAGTACCGACTGTGGTTGGTTGCATCTTGGTAGTTGTTATGTTGACACATAGTGTATTATTTGACTTTGTGTGGGATTTGAAAGATGAATGTGCAACATAGTCTAATTTTAGCACTTGTGATTTATAAGTTCAAACTTGGCCAGAACACGGCAGAAGCAATCAAAAACATTTGTAGTGAAAAAGGTGAAGGTACAGTTGATCACAGTTTAGTAACCAAATAGTTCAAGAAATTTTGACTTGGTTGCAAGAGCCTCAATAATCAGGCATGGTCAGCTTGGCCTAATACTATGGATTCTAATGCTGTGCTCCAAGCCACAAAGGCAAATCATGTGAGTAGTAATTAGAGAGTATCAGGTAAGCTTGGTATCTCACAATTAAAGTGATTCACTGTCTTTATGAAAAGTATTTGGAGCTCATGAATTGTTACCAAAATATTACAAAACTTTTGATTCACCCTCATATCATTTAATTATAATTTATCACTCACAATATTTTACTTCAAACACAGTTGTAATATTTTCAAATCCCTTAAATCAAAGCTTAAATAAGGTTTATAAACAGAATTTCAAAGGTTTTTTGCATCCTGCTTTTCAACGTTTCATAATAATTGGTGTTGTTAATTATGTTGCCATGAAAACCTCATAGACAGTTGTGATGTGACACTATAAGTTCTATTACTTTTGAGTGCACATATTTAGGTGCAATAATGCATATGCTTGTAGGTGTGAGCATATCTATATGAGTATGTACATAGGCATAGCATATATGTATATGCCTGTAATGGGGGAGCATATCTATATGAATGAGTAAGCATAGGTAGTATATATGCAGGTATGTGTATAAACATGTGTGTATTGTAGTACAAAAGGATAGCTAAATAAATTAGAGAAGTTGATTGATTTTAATCGATGATAAAATAGAACAAGAAGGTTTTCTCAATGGGGATTAAAGGATAAGCTTTTTTTTATGTCTATCATAAACAGAAGTCTATGGTATTAGTATAGTCAGAAGTTAGTATACAAAGATATCATTTTCCAAAGTACTTTAGTTTTAGGAGGTCCATGTAAGAGGTTTGAGGTACGTTTCCTGGAAGCCAGGATCCTATATATTCAAAGAAACAGTCAGGAAATAGGTAGATGAGTGGCAACCAAATCAATGATGTTTGAGTTTGTCCACTATAATTGATCACAAGGACATAGACAGCAGAAATAGAAGCTGTCCATTAGACAAAATGGGAGTAGAAACTGATAAAGCCACTATATTGTGATAGAGTGGCTGACAAAGTGTCTGAGTTGATTTTGTAAAGTGGCTCATGCCTTTTCCCACCAGGATAAACACAAGGAGTAAATAAAGAAACAGCAATCTTGAAATTTGTTTTTTGCTGCTTTTTTTTCTTTGTGAAGTTGATTTGCAACTTGTATGGTTTCAAGCAACTCTGGTCACCAATAGATCTTCTTTTTGGAAACAATATGGAGGGTGAGACATTAGTTTGCTGGTGAGATGGAGCAGTTTGCAATAAAATATTGCCATGGTAATGCTCCCCATATTTTTCCCAAATTTAAAAAAATTTTCCAATGAAGCTCATACAGAGTGAAATGTTATGTAAACATTTCAATTTTTTTCACAAAATTCTAGCACTTAAATTTTGCCATTTTACCATGAAAGTAATATGGACAATTTGTTTGTTTGTCTGTCATTTTGTGTTAAAATGACAAAGCCTGTTGATATATTATGGTTGGTTTAGTATAAGATTTCTCAAACTTTTTACTTGATGCATCTCTTGTAAACAAACCTAATTTTCTTTCCCCACAAATAAATTGAATATTGTTGGAATTTTTTTTATCCTTACTGAATACTGTAATGAGAGGGGTTGATTTTTCAAAAATCTTTTCAGTTTCTAGATTGAGATTTTTACAAAATAGAGAAAAATTATTATAAATTGAATATTAAATTATATAAAAACACCCACACCTACATAACTGGTGATACTGAAACTGTCTCAACAAGCGAAGATCCAGATCTCTTTGGTCAACATGGTATTTTTCATTAATAATAATTTAATTCTAATTTTATTCATTAAAAATCTGTCATCATGGATAAGAATTAAAATTCAGGCATTGTATTTTAATTTTACTTTTTTGTTCTTTTTAAATCTATATTTTATTCTTAATAAATAATCTCTTTTTTTAAAGGCATCTCATCAGCTATTATCAAAAGGATATCTAAGAATTCGGTATTTTTATGGAATAATTTGTTTGAATTAGAATTGTGTATAATGTTTTCTTTCATGATCTTCAACAATGCCAAAAAAATTTGGTTCTTTTTTGGTCAGAGTCAGATCACTCATTCATTTAAATGACATATATGTTTTGAATAGGTCAGATGTGAATGACACATCACTGTTGGCCATCACACCCAATCAAACATTCTACTTGGTTTACAATATCTGGCAATGAATCTACATAATCCAGTGATTTTTGTCTTCTTGTTATAAAGGGATTTATGAATGCAAACTTGTAAATTCACCCTTATGCTTTCATTCAACCTAAGAAAATTTTATTCATCTCCAGGGATATATAGACCCCTTTGAGATTTTAATTGTATTGAAATATTTTTTGAATTCTTTCCAAATTTTGTAATTTCCTGAATTTACTCTATATCATAAAGATCCAAATTTTACATACTAACACAGTCAAAATCGCACACAGTTTTGTCTATGAGTATTAGAATACATTGACTGCATCCAATGCAGAGGGGTAAGACCTCCTCAAAAGCAATGTCTTGGGTATGACTCTAAATCACATCTGGTGGTGAGGTTCCAGTTCTGAAGATCTGGGGAGTGCAAGTATATCTTTGTTGCCATTACTCCCAGGTCCACTTTAAATTAGAGTGGTAATACCTGATAGGATTCTATCTCTGTGTCAAATAGATGATTGCAACTTATTTCATTAAATAAGAATACTTGATACCTTGTGACTTTGTGTAAATTATTTGTATTAAGAACAGTTACTTTGAAGCTATAATTGTTTACTCATTATTATCATTATAATTGTTTACTTGAAACTGTATAACTGTATGAACAAATGATTATTTTTAAATAAAAAATATTACTTGGAACCATATAATTGTTTATGTGTTATTAATATTCAATAGGAATACTTGAAACCATACAACTGTATACAAATTATTTATTTTAGACAGGAATACTTGATATCCTATAACTATGAAAAACAAAAAAAATTCTTATGAAACAACCACACAAAAAAATATAAATATAAACATACAATGAATGTAATTCCTTAACCTATAATCTTAAAATAAACCCAGATGAGTTAACATTGTGTTAAAATCAATTATATCAATCAAAAATAACACATTGTCATTAGATTTGTGTTAGCACAGATAACAAACTGTTGAAAGTGAAACTGCATATAAGTTAGATTTACTAAACTTAACCCAGTTTAGCACAAGGTCGCTTGGTAAGGCTTGGATTAACTACTGTAGTAATAGTCTGCTAGACAATCTTGCCAATTGGCCAGGTATTTATAAAGTTTAGTATAGTCTGGCACAAGTGTCAAAATGAGAGAATTTTGGTGAAAACTAAACTCACTACCATAATAATGATCAGCTTGATTATCTTATGACTATTACATAAGTAAATAATCTATATGATGCTTATTTAGTGTTTTTATCTTCTAAACTGTGACCTGTAGGTCATATCAGGAATGTTGCTGTGACATACTCAAGAAAAATTGGAAAGTGCAGTTGTGGAAAAATTGTAAAGAGGAGGAAATGGTTTTGAAAATAATCAATACATAATAATAATGACACTCTGTCTCATAAATTAGAACAAATATTTATCATTTTTTGAATTTGTGAGGTTTTTTTTTTTGATAATTGACTGTAACATTGGGAATAAAACTTCAGTCTCCATAATTATGTAGAATTTTTATTCATTCTATTGATTATTTGTTGGCAGTGGGAAAAATGGCTGTAGAGTCCATTGATTCACAGGATATTGGTAAAGTTGCTGAAGAATGGGTGACAAAGGCGAATGTAAATACTGAATGTTAATCGACCAAATTAAACCACTGACCAATAATGGACAAAGTCTGGTGCCTCTTTTTAACGTTGCTAGGCATTTTGCATTCGAAAAGGCAATGTTTTATTTGATTAAAAATTATGAGGTTTACAACTAAAAATGATTTTGTTGTGTAACACTTCAAAATAAGTGAAGAATTTTTATGAATAATATCCCTAATCTGTTATGCCTTCTTCTATTAATTCCTTAATCAATAAATATATTGATAAAATTATCTGACAGAATGGAAGGCTATGAGGTTGTCATGGTAACGTAATTAAGAACACCAACAGTGACAAACCATTAAAAAGTGAGAAATGAAAATTGCTTGAAAATATACTTATGACCATTATTTAAGTTATGAATTAAAGGATTTAAAAATATTGCTGTTGCGTGTATGAAGTAAAATATTGTTAGTAATAAATTATACCGCCCAGTCAGCAGGGCTTAGAATATGATATATCCTCTGCTGAGAGATAAGCCCTCCCCACTCATGTTCAAGGGTATGAAACTAAACTGAATCTGATGGACAGGCTCAAGTTCTGGAGATCTGAGAAATGTGAAGTATCCTTCATTATCATTACTCCCAGGTTTTGGGTCTTTTTTGTGTGTATATTAAATCTAGTTATCTTCAGGAGATACTGAGTATTTTTAAAGACTACTCAATGCAAGATACAAATGAGAAAGTAAGATAAGTTTATGTATATGTATGTATTAAAAATTACTTTTATTATTCTAATTTTATTCAAAGAAAGGAGACAGTACAGAGAATTAATTGCAATTTTAATTTTAACTTTTGTCTAATATTCAGAAAATATTGAGCACTATAATGTTTTTCATATTTTATAAGTACATTGTAATTGCAAAATTACTTTAACATTGATGTCAGTTTTTGATGGTATTGAGAAATTAGTGCAAATTCTTGTTGTTGGTTGTGTAGAATGAAATGAGTGAGATAGTTTACACTGAGTGGCATAAGGAAGACAGCTTCAAGTTCATTTGGAGATCTCAGATATCCTTGGAAAAACTCCTGTGACACTATAAGCTTTTCTTCTCCTAGGAGCACATACTTAAGTCCTATTATGTATACGTGTGTAAGTGCAGGCATGTTTATATAACTATATCTAGATATAGCTGTAGCATATATGTATGTCTGTGCATGTTGGAGTGAGTCTATCTATATGGGTATATGTGGGCATAGATAGTGTATATGTAGATGGATGTGTATGTATTACATGTGTGTGTATATTAATATCAAAAAGATAGTTAAAACAGATTGGGAAGCTAAATCAGATTTTGATAAACAGTAAAATAGAAAGAGAAAGGATTTCTTGATGGGATTAAAGGGTTAATATCTTTGCTATAAAGGATGTCTTTGGTTCTCGTACTTCAGCAGACAAGGGTATCATTTTTTTAAAACTACTTTTGTTTTGGGGGATTATTTTCCAGAAGCATTTATTCAGGGATGCAATCAGGAGATAGGCAGACAAGTTGGAGTTCTGGGTAATTGTTCTGGCAATTGTGCTGCTCCTTCCCTCCACTTGACTGTGGTCAAGTGAAGTTGGACATAATAGGATAATTGTGATAGTTAAGAATTAGAGCTCATCTCCATTTTTGCAGGGTCATATCTACCCTTGACCAGGAAGAACTGGAAAAGAAGCTAAACAAACAGCAAGTATAATCATGGATTGCATTTTTGTTTCATTTTAGTTGTTTTTTCCTGACGGAGTTGTATTAACCTAAATTAAAAAAAAAAAAACTAATTGGGTTTCTAATTCTTTTTTAGACCAGCCAACTGTGGATATAAAATTGTTTCCCTCTGCATATGACACCTTTGACAAAGAGGAACACTGAATATATATATATATATATATATATATATATATATAGAGAGAGAGAGAGAGAGAGATAATGACTATAAAGGAGAGTGGGAGGGGTGAATAAGGTGAACAATAAGATATAAAGGGGGAGAGACAGATCCCACCAAAAAACAGTTTTAATCAGATCTCCTTAGATAGCTTAAAATAAAAATGGCTAAAGTAGCATTGCAAAAATCTAATGATTCATTTTAAATTGTATTTATTTAATTTCTGCTGTATTTTCATTTAAAAAATATATATTTAATTCATTTTCCATGATTGATTAATTTATTTTTTAACAGTATGTCAACCTGTCAGGGATCATTTTATGCTAAGAGGTTAGGGAAGTGTCTTCATTCTATATGAATTGTTTCTGTAGTTGTTTCCTAAAAGGTATTTTTTTGCACACACACACACACTTCTATGGAAATCAAATAATTCTTTAACAGACCTATTTGACCCATAGATTAGACCCTAACAGCTACTGCCTCATCAGGTAAAAGAGTAGACCTGATAGTAGTGGCAATTAAGGGGTGCTCCACACTTCCCAGATCTCCAAACCTGCGGCCTCACAATCAGATACAGTTTAGTATCATACACAGGACACTGTATTAAGAATAGTTACTTGAAACTTTAATTTTTTTTACTAAGGACTATTATTATTAGTTACTTTAAACCATATAACTGTGTGCAAACAAATTATTTTTAAATGGAAGTCAATAAATGGAAGTCAAGTTTGTAGTCAATAAAAATACTTGATGTATAAAGTAAAGTTGTCGACCATAGTCGAGGGTGACCTGAAGGTTCCCTTTTCATTAGCTTCAACACCAAGGTGAAGGTGAGTGTACTACTCTTTGAGGCCAATGGCCCAGTTACTAGATATATAAAAGTAAAGATGGCAACCATAGTCGAGGGTAACCCAAAGGCTCTCTTTTTGATAGCTGCTACACCAAGGTGTAGGAGAGGGTGCTACTCCTTTCTCGGGGATTGCTCCACTTTACCCTTGATCCTTACCTTATAATGCTGTGTCAAGCAAGGTAGCATCAAGTACCATTTTTTGAGTCTTTGGTATGACTTGGCTATTGGCAAACACTCTAACCATTATGCCAATATAATTTGTGCAAAAAAAAGCTCTTAAGAAACAACTATACAGAAAATGTAAATATAAATGTATAATGTATGCAGTTCCATAATCTTTAGGCATAAAATAACCCCAGATGGGTTGATATGCCATTAAAATCAGTCAATCCATAAAACAACATGTCATCCAAAATGCAATAAAAACAAATATAAGGAAAATATTAACATGAAAAATATGTGGTTTCGTAAAAATGTATCATCTTAAAATTTTAGAAGCCATGTGTAAAACAGAAAAAGTTATTACTTGTAATGTGATACAAACAACTAACATGAGGATACTTGTCTGTCATCATAATATCCTATAATATTCACCAAATCTCTATACCACTAGCTTAGTAATTAACAACAAACACTCGATTATGGTAAATTCACGCAGAAAGCACTGGTTCCTGCCAGATCCATAAAGTTAAGTGAAGATGAATCAGTTCTCTACTCAGATTATTATTATTTTTTGTTAGGTGTCCTTGAGCATCTCCACTTTTTAATATTTTCTCACTTCAACCTTTGAATAAAAATTTTTAAAAAAATCTTTGCATAGAATGTATCCACTATTATTGCAATATCTATATACAGTTCAAATTCTGTTAAGTAATTCATCTCATTCCCCCAAATGTCCTCTTAAATTCTTTTTCTTACTATTTCTGAAACCATCCAATTTAATCTTAAATTTGTTTACACTATTGTTGTTTTTGATCTGATATATGACCATGTAGTTACAACAGGTACTCTAAGTAATCTAAGGCTTGTGTACCAGCAATGAACCAACCCTATACTCAGATGGGTAACACCATAGTAACAGCAGGTTCAGTAAGCAGCCTGTCCTTAGGGTCAGACTAAACAAAATTTAGTAAATAATGAGCGCAGTTCTTGACAACATCAGGGAGGCGAAAAAGAATGTGATATTCAATCTTAAAACTTTAGAAAAGAGTTTTAACAAGATCATTTAGTTTAATCAAGTCAGTTATTTTCATTCTTTTCCTGCCTTGTCAGTTGACTTAGAGAGGTGAAGAATTCCAAGTTGGAATCATTTATTAAAATTCATGGCATCTTTAAAAAAATCAAAGAATTTTGTTTTTACTAATAAAATGAAGTTACATTTAAATTCAGTGCAAATGAATTGTGTTTTCTCAATTTAATTCTTTAGATTTTCAGGCAACATCCTATTTGTGCATCATTTAGAATTTTTGTAAAGAATATTTTGAAATATTAGAAATGAATTTGTTGAGTTAATGTCAGCAATTTCACTGTCTCTGTTTGGAATTGATTAAAAGGACAATTTTCCTAAAATTCTCACAGAATTCTACAATTTGAGAGATAATCCATTTTAGGTTGACTTTCTCTAACCTTTCAACCAGTAAGCCTAATTCTGAATCCGAGTGCTATTTTGTTATACATCATAAGCCCAGTATTTTGGGCTCAGGGTTATCATGTCAGATACTAATAGTAAAAGTCTCAATGTAGTTAAAGCTGAATGGCATGATAGCTTTAACTAAAGATATTTGCTCTCTGAAATGTTTGATTTTTTTTATTCTTGAATTTTAAAACTTTTCTAAGTGCAGATAGAAAGTATTTGAGGGGCTAAAGATTCAGAGAGTTAAAAAGAACAAAAAACTTTGTTTTCTGTTGTCTGCGCCAATGAGAAAATTTTATTGTTTTATTTTTGTGAGCTCAGGTACAGGGTATAGAAGTCAAATGACTCACCTTCTAACTGCCTTGAATCTTCTTGGTAAAAGCAAACCAGTTATGCTAATGCAGCAGGTGGGTTGTTCTGTGGTGCCAGGATAACCTGCCCTAAACATTTGCATGAGTGGTGTCTATCTGTGGTGCCGGGATGACCTGCCCAACACATTTGCATAAGTGGTGTCTATCTGTGGTACCTGTGTGACCTGCTCAACACATTTGCATAAGTGGTGTCTATCTGTGGTACCTGGATGACCTGCTCAACACATTTGCATAAGTGGTGTTTATCTGTGGTACCAGAATGACCTGCCCAACACTTTTGCATGAGTGGTGTCTATCTGTGGTGCCAGGATGATCTGCCCAACACATTTGCATGAGTGGTGTCTATCTGTGGTGCCGGAATGACCTGCCCAAAACATTTGCATAAGTGGTGTCTATCTGTGGTACCTGGATGACCTGCTCAACACATTTGCATGAGTGGTGTCTATCTGTGGTACCTGGATGACCTGCCCAACACATTTGCATGAGTGGTGTCTATCTGTGGTGCCGGGATGACCTGCCCAACACATTTGCATGAGTGGTGTCTATCTGTGGTGCTGGGATGATTTGCCCAACACATTTGCATGAGTGGTGTCTATCTGTGGTGCCAGAATGACCTGCCCAACACTTTTGCATGAGTGGTGTCTATCTGTGGTGCCAGGATGACCTGCCCTAAACATTTGCATAAGTGGTGTCTATCTGTGGTACCAGGATGACCTGCCCAACACTTTTGCATGAGTGGTGTCTATCTGTGGTGCCAGGATGATCTGCCCAACACATTTGCATGAGTGGTGTCTATCTGTGGTGCCAGGATGACCTGCCCAACACTTTTGCATGAGTGGTGTCTATCTGTGGTGCCGGGATGACCTGCCCAACACATTTGCATGAGTGGTGTCTATCTGTGGTGCCAGGATGACCTGCCTAAAACATTTGCATGAGTGGTGTCTATCTGTGGTGCCAGGATGATCTGCCCAACACATTTGCATGAGTGGTGTCTATCTGTGGTGCCGGGATGACCTGCTCAAAACATTTGCATAAGTGGTGTCTATCTGTGGTACCAGGATAACCTGCCCAACACATTTGCATAAGTGGTGTCTATCTGTGGTACCAGGATGACCTGCCCAACACATTTGCATGAGTGGTGTCTATCTGTGGTGCCGGGATGACCTGCCCAACACATTTGCATGAGTGGTGTCTATCTGTGGTGCTGGGATGATTTGCCCAACACATTTGCATGAGTGGTGTCTATCTGTGGTGCCGGGATGACCTGCCCAACACATTTGCATGAGTGGTGTTTATCTGTGGTACCTGGATGACCTGCCCAACACATTTGCATAAGTGGTGTCTGTCTGTGGTGCCAGGATGACCTGCCCAACACATTTGCATGAGTGGTGTCTATCTGTGGTGCCGGGATGACCTGCCCAACACATTTGCATGAGTGGTGTCTATCTGTGGTGCCGGGATGACCTGCCCAACACATTTGCATGAGTGGTGTCTATCTGTGGTACCTGGATGACCTGCCCAACACATTTGCATAAGTGGTGTCTATCTGTGGTGCCGGGATGACCTGCCCAACACATTTGCATGAGTGGTGTCTATCTGTGTTGCCGGGATGACCTGCCCAACACATTTGCATGAGTGGTGTCTATCTGTGGTACTTGGATGACCTGCTCAACACATTTGCATAAGTGGTGTCTATCTGTGGTGCCAGGATGACCTGCCCAACACATTTGCATGAGTGGTGTCTATCTGTGGTACCTGGATGACCTGCCCTAAACATTTGCATGAGTGGTGTCTATCTGTGGTGCCGGGATGACCTGCCCTAAACATTTGCATGAGTGGTGTCTACCTGTGGTGCCGGGATGACCCGCCCAACACATTTGCATGAGTGGTGTCTATCTGTGGTGCCGGGATGACCTGCCCTAAACATTTGCATGAGTGGTGTCTATCTGTGGTACCTGGATGACCTGCCCAACACATTTGCATAAGTGGTGTCTATCTGTGGTACCTGGATGACCTGCCCAACACATTTGCATAAGTGGTGTCTATCTGTGGTGCCGGGATGACCTGCCCAACACATTTGCATAAGTGTTGTCTATCTGTGGTACCTGGATGACCTGCTCAACACATTTACATAAGTAGTGTCTATCTGTGGTGATGGGATGACCTGCCCAACACATTTGCATAAGTGGTGTCTATCTGTGTTGCCGGGATGACCTGCCCAACACATTTGCATGAGTGGTGTCTATCTGTGTTGCCGGGATGACCTGCCCAACACATTTGCATGAGTGGTGTCTATCTGTGGTACTTGGATGACCTGCTCAACACATTTGCATAAGTGGTGTCTATCTGTGGTGCCAGGATAACCTGCCCAACACATTTGCATGAGTGGTGTCTATCTGTGGTACCTGGATGACCTGCCCTAAACATTTGCATGAGTGGTGTCTATCTGTGGTACCTGGATGACCTGCCCAACACATTTGCATAAGTGGTGTCTATCTGTGGTACCTGGATGACCTGCCCAACACATTTGCATAAGTGGTGTCTATCTGTGGTGCCGGGATGACCTGCCCAACACATTTGCATGAGTGGTGTCTATCTGTGGTGCCAGGATGACCTGCCCAACACATTTGCATGAGTGGTGTCTATCTGTGGTGCTGGGATGATTTGCCCAACACATTTGCATGAGTGGTGTCTATCTGTGTTGCCGGGATGACTTGCCCAACACTTTTGCATGAGTGGTGTCTATCTGTGGTACCTGGATGACCTGCCCTAAACATTTGCATAAGTGGTGTCTATCTGTGGTGCCAGGATGATCTGCCCAACACATTTGCATAAGTGGTGTCTATCTGTGGTGCCGGGATGACCTGCCCAACACATTTGCATAAGTGGTGTCTATCTGTGGTGCCGGGATGACCTGCCCAACACATTTGCAAAAGTGGTGTATATATTTACCCAGTAAATGGCAATGGGAATCATTTTCTACTAGTGTGTCAGACCACTCACAAGTGAACCAATATTCATCACAGGGTAACTGAGGAAAAAGGAGCTGTAGGATAAAAGAACAAAAATATAAATCTTTCATTTGTAAACTGTTTACTGGAGTTGGGTTTGGGCAAATAATGCTATTTTGTTATACACCATAAATACTTTAGGCTCAGGGTGATCTTCAAAATCCTGTGAGCCGAGCTTAGGATACACTGTCTATACAGATTTGCAAAAGGGTAAGACTTCCTCCCACCGAAAAAATGGTGTTCTGGGTATGACACTTAACTACATCTGATGGTGAGGCTACAGTTCTGGAGATCTGAGTAGTGTGGAGTACTCCTTTATTACCATTATGCTCAGATCAACTTTGGCCTGGAGTGGTAGTATCTGTTAGAATCCAATGGATCAAGTTGGTCTGTTTGCAAATTATTTGTATTTGATAGAAATACTTGATACCGTGTAACTGTGTTCCTCACCTCTTGGCATGAAATAACTCCAGAAGGGTTGAAATGTCATCAAAATCAATTAATCAAACTTATCATATCTGATGCTAATTGTAAAAGGCTTGATATAATTACAACTTTCATTTGTTTTCTGTCATCTAAGCGTTGGTACAAATTTTTAATTTTTTTTATTTTTATGAGTTCAGGTAGTGGGACAAGAAGCTCTGGATTAAAACTGAGTTTCTCAAACTTTTTACTTAATGTACCCCTTGTAACCAATTTTCATTCACCCTTCTCCACCCAGATAATTGAATATTAAATTATAAAATCTAACTTACCAGTGTTTACTACAATTTACATGAGAAAAGAATCAGTAAACTATAAATAGTTTTGATTCTTTATTTTTTTTAATGTGAAGGATGGGAGATCATGAATAAGGTTGCATGTTAATAAATTTGAACTGCAAATCACCAAGTTCTGTGTTCAAAGTGCTTCTTTGTTTGCTTAGTAAATAATGCACATGGCTAAACTCAGATTGCACCATATACAAATGTGGAAAAGCTAATAAAATGGGTTCAGCAGTTGCACAAACCTTGGGATATTTTGATACTGTGTTTTTTTTCATTCATCTAATATTGTCCATTTTATAAATGCTAACTCGTAAATTCCCCACCTGTGGATCTGTAGGCTTTTATTCACCCTGACAAAATTTTATTCACCCTCAATAATATATAGGAACATTTTGGGAAGTCCTTCGTTAAAAGAATAAAAAGGTAAATCTATTCAATTGAGAAAACTTATTACCGAAGTTGGCTGCATATAAATACTTAGTCCAATATTTTGCAATATTTCGGTATGTGTTAGTTTGTGGTGTGTAAATCACATGACCAAAGCATTTCAAGCCATGAAAGGTACCCATTGTTGGGGGTGACCTCGTGGTGTAATGGTTAAAGCTCTGGACTGCAGAATCGTAGTAAATGAGTTTGAACTCCAGTCATGCTATTACGTTCACTTTTGGACAAATACTCTTGGGAAAGGTATGAACCTCCTTATCCTCCCAGCTATGGATTAAATAATATTACTACTGTTCTTCTCAAAGGATGGCTTTGACATTAAATAACCAATGAAGATTAAACAAAGAAACCTTCAATCCATGTGGTATTTGAAAACCACACAGATGAACATGCAACATACTTTGGGAAATTATGGTTTATGAGTTGAAACTGGATCCATAAGGCTGTGGAAACAATGAAAAATATTTGTTGAGTGAAAGTTAAAGGTGCAGTCGATCACAGTATCATAACCAAATGATTCAGTAAGTTTCGCTCAGGTTGCAAGAACATCAACAATCAAGATCAGATAGTGCTAAAACTGGATTTTGAGGCCCTGCTACAAGTCCTAGAGGTAAATCCAGCAGGTAGCCCTCAGTTTGGCATTTCACAGTCCAGTGTTATTCATCACATTCATGACCTTGATAAAAGCCACTGGAATTGTTGATTTGTGCCTTGCATAACTAAAATATTGCAAAATCTTTGATATACCCTAGTACAAACCTTACAAATGATGATGTATTTTTTTTATTAATTCATAGCCCTGTAAATAACCTTCTTATGCCAATAGTAATCCTCATAAAGAATCAGCTATTATAAAATATCTAAGATGAACAAAATTGCAACTGTTTTTTAGAAGATAGTTAAGTATCAAATGATGAACTTTTAAAATTAATGTATTCACTCTACTTATTTCAAATGGTCTTGACAAATTTTGGCATTAGTTTGATATTTTTAGTATTTGATGTCAAATATATATATACACACAGCAGCGAGCATAAAGATTATAGAATACACATTTTTTTAGCCTTAAAATAATCAACCCAAAAAACATAGATAAGAACATTCTAGAAACTTCGTATCAAAACCGCATTAACATTGAAGTTACACTTTTACATTTTTTAACCAATCAGCTAAAAACACCAAATAAGAACATTCTAGAAAATTCAGCTCAGAAACTAATTAACTGAAAATTTTTAGGTTCTAAAATAAATAAGTAAATATACAAATCTGATTGGTCAAGAAATGTCTGCGCGCTTGAATTTTAGGACCTGCAATAAAACCTAACAATATCCTATTTTTTGATCCACTTAAGTGACCCCAAATATATAAATTACAAAGAATTTAATTAACTAGATCATTCCTTCCACTACCAAAAAGACTTTCCACTACGGGAGGCCAGGGCGGACAGCAAGGCCACGCCATAAGACTCAAAACAAAAAGGCATGCAACCTTCTCTTACTGACTACCAAATGCGACACGTTGTCGCCAAGATCATAAAAAACATATGTGTGGACTTAAAAAAACAAAAGACCCATACTTACAGTCCCTCACATATATACACACACACATATGTACGTAAGTAAAGTCAACTTTTTATCATCTTCACTTCGGCCAACTATGGACACATTGATTTAATAGACTTTCCTAACATGTACACACACCACACGGGCAAACAAATCCTATTTTCATTCAACTGGCCATAGCTGTATTTTCTACAAAGGCCGCTCGTACATAACATGAACATTATATTTTTAATTATTTTTATCCTGTTTGTTATGATTATTAAATTGTTTGTTTCTTAATGTTCATTCTTGTCATATTCCATTTGTTTATGTGCTAATAAAATTTGTGTTGTATTTGTGGTGGAACTAAATGAGAAAGTAACTCCCATAAATTACGGAAGATACTCACTCCCACTACAAGATCAGAATGATGTTAAGAAAATGTCTAAATGTGAAATAACTTCTTATTTTAAAGCTTCATAGAACATTTTATCAAGGATAAATAAGGATTTAAAAGTAAATTATATAATTCTAAAATATAAAGCTCAACAAACTTATCACCCCTGGTTGGTGGCTGATGAGGGCAGGGTATTGCATGTGCTTCACACATTGTATGATGAAAATTTGATAAAGTTATAAAAATAATTATATAACATTCGAAAAAAAAATAGATGATCAAAAACATCAGAATGATTAACAAAATCCTACTATTATAATAGATGCCTCATATCTAAATAAAAATAGCATTCATAATACATTAGTAGCTAATGTGTAGACCTTTACTTTCAATAACAGCTTGACATCTTTTGCTACACAAGTGAATTAATGTCTTGCATTCATCAATGGATATTTTCTCCGATTCTCCTTTCAAATTAATCCATAGTTCTTCGATGTTTCTTGAATTCTTTTCCTTAGCTCTTTCATTTAGTAACTTCCAAACATTCTGAATAGGATTCATGTCTGGGCTTTGAGCTGGCCGCTCCATAACAGTAACATCCTCCTCAGAAAGAAATGTCTTAATAGATTTCGCTATGTGATACAGAGTGTTATCTTGCTGTTTCTTCAATATCCCTTTGTATACAGTTGTGTTAATTTTACCATGTAGCCAGATAAGAAGTCCTGTACCAGTTGCAGAAATCATGCCAAACACCATCACACTTCATCTTCCAAATTTAATGCTGCTTTTAGTGCACTGAGGTGAATATCGTTTTTTAGGACTGCATTTAATGAACCTTCTCTAGTCACAACTGAACAGGTTAAACTTTGACTCTTTGCTGATGTAGAAGTCACTGTTCTAATATGCAGAATTAACAAGAATAACAACACCAGCTTAGTGGGCCCCAACTAGCATCTGGATGGTGGACAAAAAGTAGAATGGGCAGTAACTCAATACCAAACCAGTAACACCAGAAACATGACTAAAACAAGCCGGTGTATATATACACTAATATGCCCACTCACTGGACCAGCAACCAATCACTGTCCAGGGAATGGACTTGGCCACCTTTGAATAGTGGAACGTCCCAATGTTCATATAATCTCACTTCAACTTGTAATTCATTATTACGCATGTGAATGCTCACTCATTGTTAGTGAGCCTTACAACAGAATTCTAACAGCTGAAATGAATACAATCACTGTTGTTCAGTTCATATGACATGTTCAGTAGCAAATTACAATTGGCTCATTTTGTTCTTTTTAGAAATGTAAGACTTTATAGAAGCTACTCGACTGTTCAAATTTATTTCATTAAATCTTCAGGAAATAGTGTGCCTTGATATTTTCATGTCAAGGTTAGCATTAGCTCCTTTACAGATAGCAGTTGCTTTTGCAAATTGATCCTTTTTTGATTCATTACCAATCTATCTGTCTTCTCTTGCAGTAGTTTTCCAAGGCCTGCCAGGTGGTTTCTTGGCTTCACATGACCCAGTTTCTTCAGGTTTTCTTAAAATACAATGAATAACACTTTTAGATTTCCCCACAGTCTTTGAAATATCCCAAATTGAGAGTTTATTTTCATTACGTAACTTGACTTTCAGTTTTCTAAGTTCCAATGATGTCACAGGTTTTTTTGCCATGTTTACAATGCAAGAGCCAGTGAAGAGTTGGCGAAATTTAGTTAAATACCCTATTTTATATTCTTACACTAAAAAATTTTTTGATAATACAAAATAATTACTAAATTTTACAGATTTATTTAATCGTTCTGATTTTTTTATCATCTATTTTTTTTCAAATGTTTTATAATTATTCTTATAAATTTATCAAAATAAGTTTATTGAGCTTCATATAGAATTTACTTTTATATTCTTACTTTTCCTTGATAAAATGTCCTGTGAAGCTTTAGAGTGAAGATTCATTTCACATTTAGCCTTTTTCTTAACATCGTTCTGATCTTTATGCTTGGTACTGTGTGTGTGTGTGTATATATACATTTTTTTTCCATCATACAACATGTGAAAGCACGTGTGATACCTTGCCTTCATCAGCCGCCAACCAGGGTGATAACACAGTTTCGGTAGCTCAATGCAGTACTGCCACTCCTGGCGCTACCCAGCAGCTTTTGCCACCGGACAGGGTATTTAAAAGAAATATATATCTATATATATGCCAGATCAACTAAAAGCAGACATTACATTGGATGTTCATTCATCTTCCTTTTAGTGCAGTTTGTGATTTAAAAATGCATTTACTTTCGGCCGTTGATGTCATAGCAACCGTTTTTTGATGTTGCGTAATCACATGGGAATGGTGGTTCCATGTGCATTTCATTCATGTTGAAATCCCTTCTATATCCGTCATCTATTCGGTTCATTTTCCTTCAGTTTTATCTTTTTTATGCATTACTACACAAAAGCACTCGAGACAAATGTCATATATAATTCTGCTGAAAGATGTTATTTGTTGATCAATGGGGCCCTTAAGATGGATGGTGAGTAAAAAGTAAACTCCTGGTCTAAGTTTGTCCAAGTAGCTATCTAATTACCTTTGGGCCACTAAATTCTTGGCTTGCAAGGAATGTCTCCAGGACGCTGACACTCACCAATGGGCTCCTGAATGCTGTGGGGGTATTCCTGATTCTCCAGTAGGAGAATTATGTTGTTTGCACCAGTGTGCCTTGTAGATTTGTGACCCTCGCAAGCTGTTGAATTTTCTGCTGCAATCATACATTGTAGCCGATACATATCCAGATCGTTACTGTATTAGCAAGTATGATGGGTGGTATATTCTCCCTCCCTGCAACAGACACCCTGAGGGCATTTTTCTTTCATTGTACTATCCATATTTGTTAAATTCCTATCTTTCCAGGATGTCACTCCAACTTTCTGAAGAGTCACTTTGTCTTTCCAAAGAGTCATCTTGCTTTCCAGAGAGTCTTGGTGTTCAATTTTTCATCATACAATGTGTGAAAGCACATGCGATACCCTGCCCTCATCAGCCGCCAACCAGGGTGATAACACAGTTTCAGTAGCTCAAAGCGGAAATATATATATATATATATATATATATATTTATTAGAGTGAATAAAAGTTTTGATGTGCCATAATTAGTTGTGTATAATATGTATTCATGTGTAATACACACCCCTAACTTTTGATTGTGATTTGGTTTGTTTTGACTATAGTAAGAATTTATATAGTTTATATAAATGTTTTGAAAGACAAAATTTGCAGTATTTAGGATGAAGGCAAGAACAGGTTCACAGGAAAATGTAACAAACTTTCAACAAAAATAAATTCACAATAGAAAAAACAAATTATAAACAAACATGCTGTCCAGTGGTTACTTTTCTGTAGTAGTAGGAAATGGAAATGTTAGTTACGCAATAGTTTGGATCATTGATATAACTTAATTTAGAATATAACAACATGTGTGGTCAGAAAAAAATTAATATTCCCTTTTTGCACATAATATGAACCCCAAATAGGAAATGGAAATGTTTGTTACGCAATAGTTTGGATCATTGATATAACTTAATTTAGAATATAACAACATGTGTGGTCAGAAAAAAAATAATATTCCCTTTTTGCACATAATATGAACCCCAAGCTTTTTTATTAGTTTTATTAGTTTAATAAACCATTCTCATGACACAATCTCTAATAGGTTGTATAATATCTGTAAACTCTATTTGTTCCCATATGATATAAGATGAAGGATTATTGTAACAAATGCATAATAATGTATATATGCAATGTAACTGAAATCAAAACTGCATATTGTTACTGACAGTTTTATACTTTTTACATTTCTTAAGCAGTTGTACATTATCAAGAATCTTGGACCTGCAGGTGGGATGATTGGGTAGTACATAAAAAGCAAGGAATATAAAAATGGATCTGGATTTGCATTAGAAAAGACCAAATAAAATCTTAAGAAAGCTCTTGAAAAATGTAATGTGTGTTTTTAAGTTTAAATCTTTAAATTCTAAGGTGAAATCTTTGATAGTTGAAACTTTTGAAAAATCTCATCGTCATCAATGCATACTAACAGCATGGATTCAATGAGCTCTTTGTTGCCATCCATCCCTATCATCATCACTTTTGGCAAGTCCTCTAAATGGCATCTAGTATCTGCATAGAGTTGATGAATGGAAGGCTTTGCTGGTTGGCCAAAGCTGCTGTGTCTAAGTGTGGTAGACATAGGAGAATGTTACTTTTGATTTTGTCTTTACTTTGCCTGTAGTGATCAACATGTCTTGCTGGTCTTACTTGGAAGACGGTACAGCTGTTGTTTTGTAAGGTGTTGCTTCGTGATTTGTTCAAAACAGTATACAATATTCTTGCGTGGTTCTCATTTAGCTTTTTACTCATTGATATTGCATAATAGGAAATATCACATCTGATCATTGAACCTTAAAATTTATGCTTTCTGAGATAATGCTCGACCAAAGACAAGGATCAAACACTTTTTACAAGAAAACTCAGTGTACGGTAAAAGAGATTTGAAATACACTATTTCTAACCTTAAGGCCAATACTCTATCTTTAAGCCAACATCCATATTAAACGTAATACAATAGTTGTTTAATGGTGGGTAATGTCATTGTTGTTCTAATGGTGTGGGCAGTTACAAACAAGTCAAATCTTGTCTGTGGGGATAATTCTTGCCATTTTGTAAGGGCTCAGGTGCTCACCGTTGTTCGGCTAGTGACATAGATACACAGCTAAGCTGGGCTTAATTTAAATGTTGATAAAACACAAATCAAGATACAATAAACAACAGTGAAAAATTATATTTGCATTGTGCTATTGACAACTTAATTAAAAAAAGAAAAGAAAAGAGAATAAGAACATCAGGCAGCACAAGTTCTTAAAGAACTGTGATTGAGTTGAAACTACAAACCAATTGACAAGGAGATCCATGTAATCATTCTTTTAAGGTCATTCAATTCATAAAATACTTGTTGCGGGCTTGTCTCTTCATGGGCATATTTTCTGAAGGTCATTTTCCTGAAATTTTAAACGTAGGTTTGATGTAGATTGCAAAAAGTTGCACAAAATAACCAATAATTTATTTGATTTTGATTTTTATTCAGTCAGGTTTTCAAAATTGCGATTAAAAAATTAATTTATTTCAGAGATTGCTTGTAAATTGTAAGGGAATATAACTTGAAATATTTTTTCCACCAATGTATATCCATAGATGATTTTTTAGGTGGGGGTGATAGGTTTTATGGCATGTCAACTCTAGTTGGGCTGTTTAATGCAAAAGTCTATCTTTTTCTTCTTTTGCAAGCAATAAAGTTTCAAGTATTCCTATCTAATACTAATAATTATATGGTTCTAAGTAACTAATAATAATAATAATAATAATCCTTAGTAAACAATTATAGGTTCAATTGCTATTCTTAATACAAATAATTTTCCCACAATTCTATTGATTCAGGTATTGCTAATACAAATAATTTTCAAACCTATTTGATCAATAAATCAGATCTTAACAAGTCCAACCACTCCAGGTTAGAGTTAATATGAGAGTAATGAAAATGAAGGAGTGACACCACTTTCCACAGAGCTCTAGAACTTGAACCTCATCACTAGATATAGTTTAGTGTCACACATTTTTCTTGGTGGGTGGGGCTCTTACTCTTTTGTAGGGGTTGCATTTAGTGTATTCTAAACCTTGATGACTGAGCAAATATTGAATTAGTGCTAAAAAAAAAGAATGAAGAATAATTCATACCATAATTCAAAATTAGTTGTTTTAATTTGAACTTTGTGGAACATTATCTCAATTTTCCAATGATATTATCATCTGATCATATAATTCAAATTACCATCATTGAATTAACAATTCATTGCTGAGATCTTGTACATTGGCTTTACAAAAAATGCTGGAAGTTCTGCATCAGATTAATATTTATAAAAAGAAGTATCAGCCATATACAATCTGGTAACTAATGACTAAAAAAGTAAAAGAAAGAAAAGGCATAATGTTTAATTATTTGAGTTTTGTGCTGAAACATTTTTACTTTTTATTCCTTTGTTAGTTTTTTCTTTTTTATTCTATAATAAAAATATTTCACTTCAGAGTCCAAATAATTTAAGCCTATTAATAAGTTGTCAAACAAAATGTAGTGAACCTTTACAGAATAGAAAATAGTCAAAATATGGCGGTTGATTTTTGTGCTGTTAAATCAAAGATTCTTGAGTCTGAATTGGTTTAAGGTTCATTTATGAAAAGATTAATTCCTAGAATACTGAATGGTAAGTTCATGTTTGACCAAAGGCTATATCTTTATTCTCATTTTATATGACTTTAGTCAGGAAGTATTCAATCTAGATAGTCAAGATCAAAATACCACGATAAGGTTAAAAGTAACCAAGGATTAATGACCTACTTGTTTTATAATTAATACCTGTAGGAATGTCAGCTTTATCTTAGTGGTTAAAGCAGTGGAAAAGAAAAAGCTGAGTCTATATAAATGAAACATAATGTGCCAAACTCATTGGGAAGAAAAAATTAAAATCCAAAAAAATAAAGAATTTTCTGCTGGCATTATTAGTACCACCTAATCTTGTCCAAGTATTTTCATTGATATTGGCTTTTCAACGTGCTTTGGAATGATTTCTATGAAGACATTACAATCGACCAGATCCACAAACTTTGAAGATAACCTGTTAAGAGAACATATGTAGTGGGCAAGCCACTCAGCAAGAATAGCAGACTATCTAATTGTGAAAACTCTATTTTAAAAACTAGTTTCTGATTGATCAATAAATGAAATACAAAGACCTTGCTTAGCCTAATGGTTATTGGTGCAGGAAATAGCATTGGCAACTAGAATTAAGATCCTGGACCAACCTGTTTCTCTTCCACCTTGTGCTAATGCTCTTGAGAAGGCCCTGAATCCAGCTTTGGGTAAATTGTAGGACACCCTGGGTTCTTTAGAAGGAAAATTCTAACTTCAAACCAGCTTTACACTGCTTAAAAGATTGACCATGCATTACATCCTGCTCATGGTGGAAGGGTTGGGTCACTATAAAAAGGGTGATCATTTCCTTTTGAATCAAATACTGTTAGTGGGTAACAAAAGTGGGAGAGAGTGTGACAAGCTTTCCCCAGCAACTACCCTTTCCAAAGCAATCTGTAAAGGAAGAGTGTATGAAAGGAGGCAATACTATAAGATATCAGCCTTTCTTGGCTTCTCAAACCTCTTGCAATCAATGTAGAATGGTCTACATCCCACATATAGGTGTTGCAACAGATACAAAAAAAACCCTCCTAAACCTTTGTTTACAAAACCAAACCATAAGATATCAAATAAAGGAACATAACCCTAAGGGTAAGAAGATAAAATTAATGCTACAATTTTTGTTAAACACTAATACTGCTCATAAAGATAACTGTATTTAGCAGTTAAAATGGTTGAATCATGCTTTAACCTCATTCAAGCATCCATTCTTTTATTTTATGGCAGCTATTTGTCTAAGGATGAACATATTCTATGTATAACTTTTACAAACATGTAAGATGAAATTTAAAATGGAAAGTCCTCAGTTTATGAAAGTCCTCAGTATTGTACTTTATTGATAAATTTTATAAGGCTGAGAGTGTACAGGATCTATGGAGTTCAAATCATCCTTTTTTATTAATTGTCAAAGTCTTCAATGATGTGTATGAGAATTTAACTTGCTCATCCAGAAAATCTCTTGAAAAATTATTTTCACAACTATTTTCAGAATTATAAAGATGTTAAGATAACTTAAGTACAAACTCTCAAAAATACAGTTGCATCCTTTTTAGAAGTATGCTGTATATATATATATATATATATACACACACAAGAACACAAATACCATGAAGAACAATTTTTTATGTTAAAACCAATTAATACCAAAATTTGGTAGCTCCACTTTAAAATATTTTTGGGGAAAGACAAACTCTTCATAATCATAAAGATAAATAGTAATATAAAATGATGACTTTTCAATGCCCCCCCCCTACTCCATCGGTAGGTTTTAAAATATGCTGACTGCATCTCCTGCTTCTCCAGAGAAAGGATATCATGGATATGATTGCCTCCAGTGAATTCTGAAGATCTGGAGAGTATGTAGTAACCCTTTCATTACCATTACTCCTCATGTTGCTTAACTTTTTACTCTGATTATTGGTTCTATGTTGATTGATAATATGGACCACTTTACTCGATCATAAGTATAGTTATATAAATATAGACTCCACACTACAAATCTTTTTTTTTATATGTTGAATATGAATTTGAGCCTTACACTCCAATCAGCTTCCGTCTCTTCTCTTCACTTCATTTTGTCTCTGGTTTCATGTCCCCTTCATGTTGCCATTCTTATTCCTATTCATTGATGAGGAATAATAACATGACCACCATTTCATGTACACATTTTACTTTTAATTTATTGCAAATTATCATTATTACCTTCTTGGTCTAAAGGGATAGCTCAAGAACAAGATGTAATGTTTGACTGATCAGGTCAGGTGTTTTGCACAAATTTATTCTAACTCCTGTGCTCTTTTGGTCACCTGACTGAAACCATCCCATGAGATTCATGATCTCAGAGTGATTTCTCGTTCAACAGTTGTCAATCAAGCTGGTTGAACTTACTGTATCTTTCCATTTGCATAATGGGTCAGGACATAATTTAAATGTTACACTACATGTCTAAATAGATCTGACCTATGATGTAACATTAGGTCCACTCTGACCTGGTGTTAGAGACTCATCTATTGGTCAAATAGATCTGTTTAAAAATATTCACATTAGCTTGTAATATGATACCATATAACTATAAATTATTTGTATTATGAATGGTTACTTGAAACTAGAATTGCTCTCTTAGGATTATTATAATTAGTTCCTTGAAACCATATAATTGTTTGCCTAAAAAAATAATCCCAAACATTAGCAATAAATAATCCAACTAGGTTTAACATAGCATAATAACCAACCAATAAATTTTAAGAGAATAACCAACAAAGGTCAGGCATTTAATGAAACAATTGTGCATTTCTTTCTGCTTATGTAATAATTATTTAATCCTTAAAGTATTTTCCCAGTAAGAATTATAGCAGTATCAAACCTTATGACATTCAGTCTATTACTCTACCACTGTGCTGTAAAACATACCTGATTTCATTTCGTTCTTATCAGTTTTTCCCTTTTAGAATTTAAAGCACTTAACTGCTTCTTCTAAGGGACCCAGTGACAGTTATGTTGGTTGCTACACTCAGCAATACCTTTTTGCTGCTTAGTATTGGAAACATGTCTTTTGAAGCTTTTTGTTTTTTCCTAGAGTATTTTGAGGTTTGGGTTTTTTATTGAAATTTCATTGGTGCCTTTTCAATAGAGTTCTGGCATATTTGTGTGCAGTGAATTGAAAGCATAAATGATGAGAGAGTGTGACTCCATGGGACTATAGATATATCAACACAAAAGAAGAACTGGATTGTGACATACTTGTCCATTAACAACAATAGTGAATAATCAATCAGGAGATGCTCAGGATTTTACCCTTTTTTTTCCCCTAAGTGATGATGATGTGTGTATATTTCTTGATAAATCTATGCATAAGAGCTTGTGTAATTATATTGTGACAGTATAATACCTATGAGTGTATTATATCTGTTAGCGCATTTGCAAATACACACATGTAGAAGAACATACACATTATGGAGGTGCTTGTGGTGTAATGGTTATCATCATAGAAAATGGATCTGGAGAACCAAGTTCAAATCCTGGACTAGGCTGTTTACATTTCACATAGAGTTAATACCTCTATGGATAAAAGCTATGGATAAATAGTAGGGCACACTTTTTAACCTTGATAGAGCAACTGGTCTAGGAGAAGGAAAATTCTTAATTTAAACCTGTTGAACTCTGCTTGTGTCACATCCTGCTCGTGTAGAGGAGTTGGTAAATACTTCTAGGTTAGTTGGTTGGATTCTATAGCATATCAACACTTGCAGGTTATGTAATATCAAATTTTGCTTATATGTATTTTAAATATAGGATTTGTAAATGAATAGCTTGTATAAAATATTTTATTTCCACACAGTTAAATGGTTTCAAGTATTGTTATTCAGCATTAATAATTCTATTGAACAATATTCATTAATTTGTCCCGAGTTAAATGGTTCCCAGCACTCTTATGTAATACCAACAATTCAACCCTTGCACATAATTCAGTAATATTAAGCAGTGCTTTTTAACAGTAACAAATCAATTTAACATCAGTCATTTGTTTGAGAGTTAAATAGTTATATATATACATATATATATATATATACACATATCAGTTTTAAGTGAATAGTCTGTAGGCAATCTTGTTTTTAAATAAGAGTTTGAGCTAATTTATTTGCACACAGTTAAATTGCTTCAGGTATTTCTATCTTACACTAATAATTCTATTCAGTATTAATCATTTATTTTTTTGAGTTTATGGCATATCCATATTTACCGACCCCTCCGCTTGGGCAGGATAGGACACAAGGTCAATTTTTAAGCGGAGTTTAACAGGTTTGAGTTCAGAGTTTTCCTTCTCCTAAACTAGTTGCCTCACCAAGGCTGAAGAACCTTGTCTGCCCTACTATTTTACCCATAGCTGGAGGGAGAATAATTGGATTCATACCTTTCCTAAGGGTATTAGTGCAATGTGAAATGCAATCAGTCTCGTCAAGGATTTGAACTCGTGTCGCCGTGTCCAATTCCTATGACAATAACCATTACACCACGGGCATATCAATACTTGTTTATTTAATTTCAAATCCTGTTTATACATATATGTTAATTAAAAGAAACATTCATGCCCAACAACAGAATTACGGAAAATTCTTGCCAAAAACACAATATCAGAGCATCAAAATAACAAGCAAAAACTACAGATTCTTGAGGCACTACATATTATGAACATACAACCCAATCTTAATAGAATTAATTTTGAAACCAGTGCTAATGTACTTGTATGTCTTTAGCTACTGACACTATCTATAGAAACAAATTTAAAAATAAACGCTACACACTGCAACGGTACAGACGCTCTTCTTCTTACGAAGTAGTAATGTACATGCAAAAGTTACACCACTTTTGTAATAGATCCTCACCTGATGATGGCCCAAAATCAGGCAGAAAGTACTTAGGAAATAAATAATTATGGAAGATACATCAACCAATTCCCGCCGAATTTTATAAAATCAATACGGCAATATGAAAGGATCAACAAAAAAATATGTTGACAAAAAGGTCTATTATGTTCAGCGAAATATATATGTGTGTATATATATATATATATATATATACTGAGAAATAGAGAAACATTGACAAGGTAATGCAAGCAGAAGGAGTTATTTATTGAGAAACAAAGTTGACACTATAGCGTTTCTGTTCTAATGAACCATCACCAAGACTGGGAGGGATAATATTTGTGAAGTTAAATCAAGAATGGATGTAAAAAAAAAAATTAAGCAAAAACCTAGGGAAAATATATATATCAGGAGTGAGTTGGTCATTTAATTAGTATATCAGCATTTGTTTTTAAAATTATATCATGTGATTTTTTGGGAATATTAAATGTTCCATTTTTGTTCAATGGGGAAATTTATGAATCAAAAGGAGAAAGAAAAAGGAAGGAATGAAAATAGAAGAAATAAGAGGCAAAGAGAATTGAAGAAAGACAGGGAAAATGAGAAAGAAAGGAAGAAGATAAGTGAAACAAAGATAAATAGCAGCTTAACAAAGTGACATAAGTGGCAGTGAGAAATGTAAAAACATTTGGTATAAAGATAAATTTGAAAAGATAAAATAAAATTTTCAACATTTAACTTCATTTAACAAAGTATTTTCCATTTTGTCCCTCTATCTTCTGCCTACTTTTAGCTAAGTTCATAATTCTATCCTCTTGCAAGGTCTTTTTCTCCTGAGTAAAGAAATATGCTTGATGATTTTGTGCCCTTCAAAAAAAAAAAAGTTACAGAATTTTGTAAAAAGACTGGGATAAATAGTTATCTGGGATGCAATATCTGGTAAATATGTTGCATGAAGGGGGATCTTTTTAGCCAAGCTGCGACAATTTCTGCCCTGTCACAAACGAAATACATCATCTAACATTATCTTGATGGAATATTTCAGAAATGCTTGGAACTTTTGCATCAGCTTATTAATAAACATAAATTTAGTCCTTTAGTCAAAGTGGAGTCAATGCTGGGTGTCTTGAATGTCCAAAGACTTTGGTTTTGCCATCTGTAACTGTGACAACTTTAACAATGTGTTGCTAAACAAACAACAGCAGGTGAAATTATCAAACTGCTCGATCGATTAATTTCTGCATTTTCTTTTTTTTTTCTGCTAGAAGATTAATGAAGAACATTTAACAAAATACACATGGATACCAACAATTGCTTTTACTGACATTAATGAGATCAAAGTTTGTTTTCGCTATGTCAAAAGCAGGCTGCCAAAAGTCAGCTTAGAGACCGAAGGAAATATTTTCATAAAAAGGGCTGCAATTGAGTCGAAAGTTTTATTCCACTTTTCAAGTAATTGTATGACATTTTTTCAAGTTTACAATTTGGAAAAACACTGTCATTCTTTTTCTTTCCAGACCAGAAAAATAAAACTTAAGAAAAACCTATCTTATTCTAACAGCTAGTTTCTAACCCTTCTTGTGGTAGGTGTGGGGGACCCATTCAAAAGTCAACCTAATTATCACTATTTGGGTTGCCACTCATCTGGTAGGGTCCCCATAACATAGTGGCTAATACGCTCGATAGTGACATTGGAATAAGCGAGGTTGAACTCTAATTCTGCCATTATGTTCACTTCTAGATAAATATTTTAGGAAAAGGTATGAACCACCTAATCGCCCAGATATGGGTCAAAAGGTACCACTACTCTTCTACAAGAATGGCTTTGGCATTAAATAATCCATGAAGGTTGATATGCCATTAAACAAATAAACCAAACAATTCATCTGTGTTGTAACTTGATTTTTTCAACTCCTTATTGCTTCCTTGAATATATGCAGTCCAGGCTTCTGGAAAAGAAAACCATTTTTCCGTGCATACCCTCCCAAAACTCAAATGTTGAATAGTTGAGTTTAGTGTGTGCATGTGGTCAAGTCCATTCCCTGGACAGTGATTGGTTACTGGCTCAGGAATGGACATATTAGTATATATATATATATATATATATATATATATATATATACTGGCTTAGCAGTAGTGTGGGTTCTGTATTGGGTTAAAACCCATTTTATTTTTGTCTGCCAACTGGATGCTAGTTGGAATCCCAGGGTTGGAAAGTGTTATTATTATTGTTGTTATTCTACACATTAGATTGGTGACTTCTACATCAACAACCTTATAAAATGATGCCCTTATCTACTGAATTCTGATTGTACTAGTCCTGGAGACTTTAGTTTATTATGGACATTAAAAAACTAATCCTTTTATCTTCATTGAGAAACCTTTCTCTTTCTATTTTGAATGAAAATCTGCGGACTTCCATAACTTGTTTAGTTATCCTTTTGATACTACTATACACACATATTCATATATGTCACTTATGTTCACATACACCCATATGCATATCGATACGCATGTACTACATCTGTATGCATACATACTCATATAGACATCCTCACATCTATATAAATATGCATTATTGCACCTAAATATGTGCACCTGGGGATAAAAGTGCTTTTTGTTTCATTGCTTGACTGCTTTTCTTTTATGCATTTTTCTTTCATACAATTTTTTATTGGACTTTGAAATATCCTTTAAATCGACCATAAACCTGTCGACTCTTTTCAAATGAATGTCTTACTTTTTTACAATCATTGCAGCCACTGTCAATTGCTATCAGTTGTAGTGAAAATAGGAATGTTATTTTGGGGCCTTTGGAATGTTCAAAAATTCTTCCTCAATTTTTTTCTAAATGGTTCTTGCTTCTGTATAATTAAATTTTGGTTAGTAAACTGTGTTAGAGGTTTTGATTGTATATTTTTTGCTGTCTGTCTAGCCATTATCAAGTTCCAAGATCATTAGCTACTTGAAACCATATAATTGCTTGAAAAAGGCTGACTTGGCATTAAATAATCCAGTAGGTGTCAACATGACATAAAACCAACCAACCAACCATACACACACACTCACACACACATACACACACACAAGGTAACATTTGATTTTTTTTTTTCAGAATATATCAATTAGTTGTTAAAGTCATTGAAAACTCCAATATTTTTATTGAAGAAAATCTAATTCAGTTTAGAGTTCTTTTGGATCAACTCTTATGCATATATACATACATGGATATCCATCTTGACAGAAAAGCTTAGGATACTCCAGTTGTATCCTTTACAGAGTAGGGTAACCCACTCCCTGAAGGACATGTTTTGTGTATGACATTGCATCTGGTGGTGTGGTTTCAGTTTTGGAGCTCCAGAGAGTGTCGAGTCACTCCATTGCCATTACTCCCAGATTCACTTCGAACTGGAGTGGTAGTGCTTGTTAGGGTCCCATCTATGGGCCAAATAGATCTGTTTAAGAATTATTGATATTGGGTAGAAATACTTGAAACCATATATTGGGGGTAAAATATTTTTTCTTAGAAATACTTTAAGGTATAATTACATACAAATAATTATTATTATTAGTTACTTGAAAGCATATAATTGTATATAAATTATCAGTATTGAATAGGAATACTTGAAACTATATTATTGCATATAAATTATTAGTATTAAATGGGAATATTTGAAACCATATTGTTGCATACGAATTGTTAGTATTAAGAATAGTTACTTGATACTATACTCATTTAAAAATGATTATCATTTTTTATTTGTAATCATATAACTGCTTGAAAAGAATTTGGCATTAAATATTCCTGTATGGGCTGACTTGCCATAAAATTGATATTTCAACCTCCCCCCCATATATATATATATATATATTGAGAGAGAGAGAGAGAGATTTAAAGCCTGAATTCTGGAAATACAAATCATTTTCTGTGTGACCAATTAAGACCAATATATCCTTTGTTTTATTCCCAAATAAAAATGAATATATAAATGCCTTCATTGTTCAACCTTTCCATCTTTATCATCAACAATTCCAATCAAGAAAACCATTTGTAGAAATGCATAAAAAAATAAATTGAAAATTACAGCACAATATGATTACACAAAAAATTACTGCAGACCATAGACATATGTGCATATAACATGCATGCATTTTTCTTTTGGTTTTTATGCTGCATGGTAATTTGAAGTTATTTTTCTTACGATTTCTACAAATGATTTTTCTTTACTGTGATCTTTAATGACAAGATGGCAGTAATTAAGCAATGGAATTTTCTACATATATCTTTTTTATTTTCTATAAGAAAACAACCATTAATCTAGTGTCAACTGATACAAAAGACTGATTTATATCTGAGAATATATTGTATATATTTTTATATATGTATATGTGGCCTGCAGTGAAATTTTCTATTAATCACATTGTAATTAATTTTGAAGTTATTTTTCTTTGCATTTCTACAAATAATTTTCATCATTGGAATCATGACAAGATGGTGAGATTAGAAAATGAAGGCATTTATATGTATATATATTTGTTTTATAAGAAAAAAATGTTTGGCTGATCTTAAAGAGAATCTTTTATTCTCAGAATGCAACTTTCAGATCTCTTTCTCTTCTAATATATATAAACGAGGGTTAGTAAAAAATGATGCCCATTTTTCTTTAATTCAAAAAACTAAAGATTCCTTGAGAAGTAAATGGCTGCAACATGTATGATGTGTGGTATTGTTTTTTTTTTCCTTCATGTAGGAACTGACTCTTCCTGTATCTTTGAAAGGTTCACTTGCTCTCCTTCTCCTTTACCTACCAAATAAGATAGAATCCAGAAACCCATTGTCTTTTATGGGAGTTCACAGAACACCTAACCCTCTCTTCTACCTCTCACGGGCAACATTGTCCTGGTTAACTGCTCTTTTCCAAGGTGTTAGATCAAATATATTTTGTTATACCTCTAGAATGTTGAACTTTGTCAACCCATCTTCTGCCTGCTGAATTTTTTGATTACTTATCTATTCACACCTTGATACCATTCACTTACAATGTTTACACATAACCTCTCTATTTATGCAGATGGTACACCTGAAGAAGACTGTTATGTGAAACGGTTGAAACATTGTGATCATATTCAAGAAGATTGAATTTTATGAAGAAAACATGTCGGAATATAAATGACTCTTCTCACAACAACAGACAATAGACTCATGAACAACCTCTGACTTTTTCACTATACAATAAAGAAATAATCTTGAAAATGAACATTGGCTATAAAGCAAATTAGAGAAGAAAAAAAAGAAGAAATAAAATAACTTTTGTTAAATGACTTTGCAAACAAAAATGGCTTCACTTAAATAAAAACAATGACCCAAGGCAAAAATTTCCTTTTCACTCAAATTGAGATGGAATTTTACAATTCATTGTGGTTGTAATTTTCTGAATAACATAAAAAAGTAATTACAGAAATAGAAGTAGTACAATTACTTGTTTTTCTCTATACAAGTTAAAAAAGATTAATTTTATAGATAAGATTATTGTCAAGAAAAAATCATAATCATATGTACCAGTCAACCTAATCAGTGTAACCTGAGTATTTGTTTAAACAAAGAATAGAATGAAAAATGAACTTTTGAAATAAACTACATTTTAGAATCAATCCTCCTACTACCCTGGCAAAAATTACGGAATTAGCACTATTAGAGGATGTTCACCTATTTTTTATTTAGCAGTAAATAAACTAATAACAGATAAGATGCAAAACATTTTTTTATTTAATAGCCAAGCATTCTGGTTTCATAAAATATTCATTACAAAAACTAAATTAAATTATTTAAATTAATGTTATAATTTTTTCCCAAGCCATGCAGAGGAAAATATAATAGAATAAATTAATGTTTAGGAAAATATTATAGAATAACCAAATGTTGAGGAAAATATTATAGAATAACCTAATGTTGAGGAAAATATAGAATATCCTAATGTTGAGGAAAAGTTTATAGAATAAACTAATGATGAGGAAAATATTATAGAATAACCTAATGTTGAGGAAAATATCATAGAATAACCTAATGTTGAGGAAAAGATTATAGAATAACCAAATGTTGAGGAAAAGATTATAGAATAACTTAATGTTGAGGAAAAGATTATAGAATAACCTAATGTTGAGGAAAAGATTATAGAATAACCAAATGTTGAGGAAAAGATTATAGAATAATCTAATGTTGAGGAAAAGATTATAGAATAACCAAATGTTGAGGAAAAGATTATAGAATAATCTAATGTTGAGGAAAAGATTATAGAATAACCAAATGTTGAGGAAAAGATTATAGAATAATCTAATGTTGAGGAAAAGATTATAGAATAACCAAATGTTGAGGAAAAGATTATAGAATAATCTAATGTTGAGGAAAAGATTATAGAATAACCAAATGTTGAGGAAAAGATTATAGAATAATCTAATGTTGAGGAAAAGATTATAGAATAACCAAATGTTGAGGAAAAGATTATAGAATAATCTAATGTTGAGGAAAAGATTATAGAATAACCAAATGTTGAGGAAAAGATTATAGAATAATCTAATGTTGAGGAAAAGATTATAGAATAACCTAATGTTGAGGAAAAGATTATAGAATAATCTAATGTTGAGGAAAAGATTATAGAATAATATAATGTTGAGGAAAAGGTTATAGAATAACCAAATGTTGAGGAAAAGATTATAGAATAATCTAATGTTGAGGAAAAGATTATAGAATAATCTAATGTTGAGGAAAAGATTATAGAATAACCAAATGTTGAGGAAAATATCATAGAATAACCTAATGTTGAGAAAAAGATTATAGAATAAACTAATGTTGAGGAAAAGATTATAGAATAACCTAATGTTGAGGAAAAGATTATAGAATTCATTGACAAAAAAATTTGTATTAGTACTTAGTTGTCCCTCCTTGATCTTTTATGTTGGTGTAAATTCTTTCTGTCATGTATTTTGCTAATTTAAATTAATATTATCAAAGTGGTTCTAACTTTCCTGAATGTGAGTTAATAAAATTTCATCAGTGGATGGATACTTCTAAAAATATTTCCACCATAAATTTTCAATTGGATTTTGATTTTGACTATTCTCTGGCTATGTCATTAATTTTATAAGCCTTTCCTGAAGAAAAACCTTATTCCACTTTGTTTTGCATCTTATCTGTTATTAGTTTATTTACTGCTAAATCCTCTACATACACTAATTCCGTAATTTTTGCTTGGGATAAAGTTGATTGATTATTTTATACTGAATTCAGTTTAAAAATTATGGTATCTAATTATATACAGTACAACATTTTATCTTCACAATTATTTTTAACTCTTCACTATCTCAAACATTTGCCCCTAAGGTAGAATCTTTAGTACTAGCACTCTAGGTCAGAGTGGACCTGGGAGTAATGAAAATGAAGAGGTTACTCCTCAAAACCCAAAGCTCCAGAACTAGAGCCTTACTACGGAATACAGTTTAATGTCATACCCAGGACACACTTTTGGTTGAAGAGGGTCTTAACTGCCACCCTCAGACTTTTATATGTTTAGACCTGTAAAGGATGTACTTCGAACTCATGCATGACTAAAAAAGTAGCCAAGAAATTTTAATGAATTGGGTGTACATGCTCTCATTTAAAAGTCAAATATCACGAAGGAAATTATACTGACAACTAGATTTGAAATCCTGATAATTTTGTGTTCATTTTGGTATGATTTGTGTGCTTCAACATTCAGTCTACTCTAATTAAAGAGTTGGATATGTTCTAGGTGTAACAGTTATAGTCTTAAAAAATGGATTCTACAGGCTGAGTTCAAATCACCTCCCCCATTTCATTGTAAGGAGAGAATCAGAGTGGTCTGATGTCTTCATGACACAAGTCATAGGAATTGGGTAACTTTTATATTAATCCACATGTACATATATTTGATTCCACATTAAACTGACCTTGTGTTGAATTTTCAATTGTGGGGAGACAAATAAAGACAAGGATCAGCATAGTGTCTGCGTACTGTATCTAAGATAAAAGTGCTGTTTTCTGGCCCTTCTGTTTAAGAAGAAATTATGTGTGATCTGTGAAAAGCATTACATGGACACATATATATATATATATATATATATATATATATATATATATATATATATAATGTCTGTATTTGGAGGCATGCTTTGCATTGTAGGAATTGGAATCATTAACTAGAGTTCAAATCCTACAAAAGGAGACATGAGTTTCACTTTATGCTAATGTCCCTTGGGAAAGGCAGGGTTCTATCTGTTCTCTGCTCAGCTATGGGTAAATTGGAGGGTAATCGGGTTCTTTCGCCTTGGTTAGATAACCAATCTAGGAAAATGAAAATTCTGATTGCAAAACCAGCTTTATTCCATTAAAAATTGACCTTGTGCCACATTTTGCCTGCATTGGAAGGGTTGGGTATATACATACAAGAAGACATTCTTGAATCTTTTTTTGTTTTGTTACACTCTTAAAAATGTGATCGCTCAAAGAAGAGATAGAATTGCCCAAAGAAAAGAAATTTAGACTTTTTTAATTGTTTATTTGCAAATACAGCATATTGGTATTAGCGAATAAACACCGGCTACTGGAGCTGGCAGGTAAAGTTCAATCCTTAGGGTCTCTCAGTAATATTATTTCACATTAATGCTATTAAGTCATATGAAAGTGAAATTCTTTTTGTTGTTTCTGAAGATGAAAGAAATAAAAGTAAAAAATAAATAATGGTTAATAATTCGTCATCCATTCAAAATAAACATTATGATAATATTACTACTATTGATATTAGATATCATCATCATCATCATCATTTTGTCGTGCCCCCTGCATGGATATCTCTGACCCTCTCTCACCACTCCTCCCTATCGTTCATCGCTTCTGGCAGGTCCTCAGGACTACGTCCTGTATCCTCACAGAGCTGTTGTATGTAGGTTTGAGCTGGTCGCCCTGCTTTTGTGTAGCCATGTGAGGGGGTCCATAGGAGAACATCACTTATGAATTCGTCCCTGCTTCTCCAGCAGTGTCCTGCATGTCTGGTTTGTCTGACTTTGATAGTTTTCGTGATGGGAGGTAGGTGGCGGTACAGCTGTTGCTTTGTGGGGTGTTGCCTCCAGGACTTGTTCAAAATTGCTCGCAGCATTCTTGTGTAGTTGCCATTAAGCTTTTTCTCCAGCCGTTTAGTTAGCGTCCATGTAGTGCATCCATATAGCAGTATCAATATGACCGCTGCTTGGAAGAAACTGCGTTTCATTTTATCGGTCAGGTCTGACTTCCATATGACCAATAGCCTATCAATAGCTGTCCATGCCTTTGTTAGTCGTGTGTTGATGTCTTTTTCGGTTGATGAGACACTGCTTCCTAGATATAAAAAACCTAAACAAATATGGTCACCTTTTAGCTCAATCAACAGAATACCTGGTCTGGTCAACCAGAATTCTTGAAGCAATGGGATGTGAGTTCAAGTCTCACTGAAAATGTATTCTTTATATCCTATCTACATTGTTTACTTATTGCTGGAGACCGATCTTCTAAATAGTTACAATTAAAAAACAAATTAAGATAAACGAAATGTCAAAAATTGATTGATTGATTTTACTGGTATGTCAACCATTTAGGGTTATTTCATGTCTAGAGGTTAGGGAATCATGTTCCTTATATGTTCATATTTCTTTTTTTTTGGCATAGTTGTTTCTTTTTGCACATAGTCTTATTGTAAACAAATAGTTTTTAAATAGATTTTTTGACCCAGTACTAACATTCCAGATCAGAGTTTAACTGGTAGTAATGGCCATAAAAGGGCACTCCACACTCTCAAGATCTCTAGAACTAGAGCCTTGTCATTAGAGGTAGTTTAGTGTTATACTCAGGACAACCCCCTTTTTTTTTTGGAGGTTGGGAGTTATCCTTCAGCTGGGTATTCAGTCAACATATTGTATGTACTCGTAAGTCCTGACTACCAAAAACTGATAATCGAATATTAACCCAGAGTTAATGTTTTTTTTGGGTGGTATATTGTGGGAGTCTTCTCAGTACAGCTTGTTGCAGTGCTTGAACCAAAGATTCTGTTTAAGGATGGGCTTTAAAAAAATAGAACTTGTAGTTGGTTGAGTCAAGAGTTGAGTATAGTTATAGAATTGAAAATGTGCTCTTTTTCTTTCTTTTTTAAAGGTTGGTTGGTTGGGTTTTATAGCATATCAACCTTTGTAGGTTATTTAATGCTAAATCCATTTTTATACAAATAATCAGTTCTATTTCAAACAATTCAGTTTAGCATGAGTACACCGCTTAATTATCAAAAACATTTCTATTTCAAGTTATTCAGTTTAGTCAAACACTTCTAATTCAACCAATTCAGTTTAATAAAACTATAGATTTTGTTACACACAGTTGAATATCTAAATATTTCTATTTCAAATGATTCAGTTTAGCGAAAGTATCATCATCATCATCATGTGCAGCTAGCACGGATATCCCTGACCCTCTCTCTCCACGTCTCCCTATCATTCATCGCCTCTGGCAGGTCCTCAGAGTTACATCCCGTATCATCACATAGCTGCTGTATGTATATTCGACCTGGTCATCCTGCTTTTGATTGGCCATATGCGGGGGTCCACAGGAGCACATCACTTACGATCTCGTCCTTGCTTCTCCAGCAGTGTCCGGCATGTCTGGTTCGTCTAGCTTGTATAGTTTTCATGACAGGTGGTAGGTGACCGTACAGTTGGCGCCTTGTGGGGTGTTGCTGCCAGGACTTGTTTAATATTGCTCGCAACATTCTTATATAATTGCCATCTAGCTTCTTCTCCAACCGTTTAGTCAGCATCCAAGTAGTGCATCCATACAGCAGCACCGACACAACCGCAGCCTGGAAGAATCTGCGTTTCATTTTATCAGTCAGGTTTGATTTCCAAATGATCGTAAGCCTATCGATAGCTGTCCATGCCTTCATTAGCCGTGTGTCGATGTCTTTTTCGGTTGATGAGACGCTGCTTCCTTGGTAGGTGAATTTGTCAACCAGTTTCAGGGAGGTTCCGTCTAGTGTGGAGAAGTCGCCTTTCTGATTAAAGCACATAAATTCAGTTTTGTGTGCATTAACATGGAGTCCAATGCCTGAAGCGCCTCGTTCCAAACTATGCAGTAGTGTTTCAGCTTGGTTGGGTGTATTGGCCAGGAGCGCTATATCATCGGCGTAGTCGGCGTCAGTAATTGTTTTTGCAGGGTACCTTCTGCACCTTTCCTTTGTCAGCACGAAGCCGTTTTCCCAAATGTTATCGATCGATGTCCGAAGTACGTAGTCTAGACAGATGATAAAGAGGTATGGGGCGAGCGTGTCCCCTTGTAGTACTCCTGCTACAATGTCGAAGTATTCTGTGTCTCCATCCGGTGACCGTACTTTCACTTTGGTGTTTCTGTAGAGAATCATTATTGCTGCAACGGTTTCTTCTGGTAGGCCGTATGCTAGTAGGATTTGTTCCATCTTCCCTCTGTATGTAAGTATACAGTTAAATATCAAAACAGTTCTATTTCAAGTAATTCAGTTTAGCATAAGTATGCCGTTTAGTTCTATTCAACCCATCAATAGGACCCTATCAGATGCTATCTCTCTGGGCCAGACTGGACCTGGGAGTGATGGCAATAAAAGGGAGCTCTACATTCCCGGAACCTCACCTTCAGATTGTTTAGTGTCATATCCAGGATACTTGTTGGAGGGGGTCTTACCCCCCTGCAAAGGTTTAGTTGGGTGTATTCTACAGCTTCATTAAACTGGGCAACTTTTTTAACTGGAAAATAATCAAAGAAACTTAGTAGCTTCTGTCAAGAAGAAGTTGTATCAAAACGAAATGGTCAAACATTGCAGCGTATTGATTAGCACTTGTTCTCATCATCAAATTTTAAAGACGTCTAACATCTCAGCAAGAAAAAAAAAAGTCCTTTTTTTTATGATTCTTTCTTTTGTTTATTTAATGGTATATTAATATTTGTGAGTTGTTTAACGCTTTATCCATTCTTATAGAAATACTGTGGTGGTACTATTTAACCCATACTAGGTGGGGTAAGTGGGTTCATGCCTTTCCCAAGAGTTTTAGTCTGAAAGTGAATGTAATAGTGTAACTGAAGTTTGAACTCACTTACTATGATATTGTAGTCTAGCATGTTAGACGCTGCACCATGGAAACTCCCTCTTTTTTATGATTCATTTAAAATCATAAGGTTTCAGCAACCCTATTGGCAGGTCTTAAAATATGCTAACTACTTTCTCAGCAGTGAAGTAAGATGTATCCCCCCCAAAAAAAAAGGTTGTCCTGGGTATGATACTACACTGCATTTAGAGGTGAGACTCCAGTTCTAGAACTCTGGAGAGTCTTGAGTCACCCATTCTTTTCTATTACTCCCAGACCCACTCTGACCCTGAATGGTATTACCTGTTAGGGTTTTATCTATGGGTCAAACATTGTATTTGTATCCAATATGAATACTTGTATCCATTTAACTGCATGCACATTATTTATATTAGACAGAGATATTTGAAGCCATTTAACTGTGTGCAAATAAATGATTATTATTATTCAAGAGGAATATAATTGTGTGTAAATTATTAGTTTTAGACAAGAATACTTGTAATTATATAATTGTGTGTAAATTATTTATACCAAATTTTAGCATAAAAATAAACTCTAAGCTGTTAGACAAATAAGTCAAACCTTTATTTTTTGATTTAAAAAAAACAATTTTAAATTGATTAAGGGCTGTACAGAAAGTAATTTCCACCAATAAAAATGTTTCTTTGCATTTTTAAAGCATTTTATGATATTTTGTTTTAAAAAGAAAATTTTTTTCAAACTTTTCTAATCTTGTAAATTCAGTTTTTTTCTGATGTTTTCTTTGTTTTGATCGAAACACTCAATCTATCAAATGTCTTATATTTTTTGTTTTTTCACCAGTCTGTGAGTTCTTACCATAGTACCATTATAATATTGTTATGATGTCTACCTTTTGGAAACTATTTTGTTTTTTATAATATTTTAGACTAAAAGTTTAAATTGCATTTTAATTTGGATAAAACTATTTTTCCTATTGAAAAATAAAACTTAATAGAGAAAGGAATTTATTTTGGAAGTTTTGTTTCAAGATGCAGTAACACTTGTCAAACAAACAAGTCAAAAATTGATTGAAAATTTTCACTTCAAAGAAAACTGTTATTAATTGGCCAAATTAATCGAATCATTTGTATTGTCAGTTCAGACTTTTTTTTTAACAAAATAAGAAAGAATCAAACTTGAATAATTGATTTTTATTGCATTTCTAAAGTATTGATCAAATTATATATATATGTATATATTAAAATTGATGGTTCTTGTCTGGTTATTTATAATTATGGCAGTCTTCTGAAAATAGTAGACAAGTTCACATACCTCGGCAGTCGCGTCTCATCTACTGAAAGTGATTTCAGTATTTGCCTAGTGAAGGCATGGACTGCTATTGATAGGCTCTCGGTCATATGGAAGTCTGATCTATCTGATAAAATAAAACGGGATTTCTTTCAAGTAGCAGTTGTGTCAATACTACTGTATGGATGCACCAAATGGATGATGACAAAACACTTAGAGAAAAAGCTAGATGGGAACTGCACAAGAATGCTATGAGTTATATTGAACAAATCCTGGAAGCAACAACCACGAAACAACAGTTGTATGGCCACTTACCTTCCATCACTAAAACCATCCAAGTAAGACGAACAAGACATGTTGGACACTGTTGGAGAAGCAAGAGCGAGCTCACAAGTGGCATTCTCCTATGGACTCCTATGCATGGATGTGCCAGTGCTGGTCAACCAGCAAGAACCTACCGACAATAGCTCCGCACAGACACAAGATGAAGTTTAAATGACCTGCTGGGAGCAATGGGCAATAAGGATGGATGGAGTGAAAAAGTCAGGGAAATCTGTGCTATCAGTGTGACTTGATGATTATGTCTCCTAAAAAATTTTTTTGGTGGCCGAAGAATTGAAGAGTAGGTTTAGGGTTAGGTACAGGGAAGACAAATACTTGTTGTATCATGACAATAATATTTGTGCTGAAATTATTGAATTCTTCATTCTTTCTCTGCTGTTGATTACTATGTCTAATAAGAAAAACTAGGAAATATAAAAGATACACCTTGAAGGCATGAGTCCAAATCTTCCTGAGTTCTGTCCCACTACTAGCCCTAGTGGTATATCTACTAAAGATCTCAACATGAGGATACATACAAAGAAAGGGTAAGAGTTGTTACATGAGAATAATTTTTAGAAGGCATGAACCTAAATCGCTCTGATCTATGCATGAGCCTAAATATCTTAGAATCTTATACCACCACTGGCTATTGGGATATGAATTGACCAGTCAAAATATCTATAGGTTAAATTGATTTATTTGAAAATTATTAGTATTAGATATGAATACTTGAACCCATTTAACTGTGCAAAATTAATGATTATTATTACTAAATAAGAATTGTTACTTGAAGTCGTATAATTGCAAAAAAGACTGACCTTAGCACAACAAGGACTAACAAGCCATAAAACAACAAACAGGAAGAGGAAAATAAATATCTTTTATATCATGCCAGTAATAGCTGTGCTGAAATGGCTTCTTTCATTGTCTATTTGCTGATGACTATGCCTACAAGAAAAAAGTGACAAGTACTGAATGCACATGTAGAAGGCATGAGCCCAAGTCTTCCTGAACTCTGTTTCATAACTAGCCATAGTGATACACAGGGCATAAGAAAGATTTTTTAAAGGAAAATTTCTGAAACTTTTTGATCAATTGTGCAGACTCTGCAGAGACAGAACCAAAACTTAGTTAAGTTTAGTAGATGGAAAATTTATGTGTGCATCACAGGATTCATATTTGTGAAATGTAGGGGTGAACCAAAATATTGAGACTGAAGCTTGAAGTATTTTTCATTGTAAAGTATAAATGAAGATGTGTGCATTGTTAAACAACGGATATAATGAAGAGATGATGTCGATATGTCTTGATGAGTTAGTGCTAATTTGAAAAAAAATAGGGAGCCAGTCGCTATACCTTTTAAAAAGCAGGTTTTTGAGTGAAACACAGGGTTGTGCAAGTGTAAAATTCAAATGAAGATGTGTGTGCAATGTTGACCAACTTATATGATAAAGGGATGGTATCTAGACAAAAACACATTATAAAACCAGTTGCTATACTTTTTGAAAAGCAGTTCTTTCTAAGATTCAGGATTTACAAGTCTTTCTTTATTCTCATTGGAACAGCTTATCACTTGGTGGTCCTTTCTCTCTTATTCATTGTACAGCTTGTCTTGTTCATCTTCCCAGCCACAAAAGAGGCTGAATTAAAAAGCCATGCTTCTTTTATTGCAGTTCTCAAAATACCAAACCCCAACTCTTGCCTGCATGTGCGGCATGGCTCAACCACTTGGCTGATAGTCTGGTAATTTCATCAACTTTTGGTCAATTACTGTTTTCAGGCTGATGGGCACCTCGGGTAGCATAATGGTTAGCAAGCTAGACTAGCAAACCTACACGGGTGAGTTCAAGTCTCATTGGGTGCCCCATTCAAATTGCCTTGTACCACATCTAAGCAAAAAGCTTAGTAAATTACTACTGTTTTCAGGCTGAAGTGTCAGATAATGTGTGTAATGGTGATATATATCTTAAAAAGCACAACATGAAGATCCATACAAAGAAAGGATAAGAGTTATATAACAATAATCCCTATAAAGCATGAGATCATATTTCCTTGAGCCCTGTTCACTGATTATCTTTTTATGCAACATCATAACACGAATGAAAAGAGTATAAAAGTTTCCTTGTGCGAGTGAACTTGCTAATGATTTGATAGACACGAATGATTGCCATAGTGTGAAAGAAACTTAGAAAAAGTTTTGTCAAGTCCAAGTCAACACACATGATAAAAGATGCAATTAATTAGGGAAAAAAGATTACAATTCTTTGATTAATGACTGATTAGATCAATATTTTCACAAAAAAGTAAATAAATGATATCAATGATTTAAAAAAAGAAAAAGAAAGATTAATCTTAAAAATATAGAAAAATAGTTTGTCTTTGCGAAAAGTTTGATATTGTTCAAGAAATGTAAAACAAAATAAGCAGAGAGATACAAATATCAGAAGTTTGGGAGTTGTCAAGGTTGACGCCAGATGCAGCAGCTTTTTATGATTACTGCTTTTAGAAATTGGAGAGTGGGTTGACTTAGTGTAGTATTGCAGGCATCTTGAAAACGGTTGGTAGAGATGAAGAGATAAAGATGAGATGAGGTTGTTCATCAGGAAAGGAAAAGTCAGACATGTGGTCTCCAAAATATCTACCTCACTTTATTGCCAATGTTACTGCTACCCTCAGGTCTCACTTAAAAACAAGAAGATGTTAAGTAGTATTTTCAGATCAATCTAGGAAAGATCTATTTTTTCAGAAATCATAATCCGCAAGCAATAGTGGGGGTGTTTTTTCTTAGCTCTGAAATTTAGGTTGTGACTTGTTGCTCTCCTGGTAACTGACTGACTGATTGACCCATATAAAAAATTTCCTAGTCTTGTGTATGTCCATCTCTTGCACCTACAGTGAGAGTTCTTGTGATTAATCTTTTGTTGTTGGTCACACAGCTGGGCATTGGGATCACAGGTGGTGGGAGGCAGTTACTACATTACAGCAGTAAGTGAACACCTTCTCAGTCCTTTTCCAGAAGAGAGACATGCCTTGTACAATTGTTATTGTCATAAGATATGGAATTGGCAACCCAAGTATAAACCCTGGATGAAGCTGTTTGCATTCCACTTCATGCCAATGCCCATAAGAAAGGCATGAAACCATATGTTCTCCCTTCAATAAACAGTAGAGCAGACTAGGTTCTTTAGCTTTTATTAGGTAATTCAATCCAGCTGTACTCTACTTAAAAATTGACCTTGTGTCACATTCTGCTTATGCAAATGCATACTGCAGGCACCATTCTTTATTTGAAGGGGAATATGTTTCAGGACCCCCACTAGTTGTCTGTTTAATTGCAGATCAACTTTTGTCAGTTAATTAATGCCAAATCAATCCTTGTAGAAGAACAACAGTTATACTATTAAACCCATAGCTAGGGCAGCAGGTGTCTAAATCCAAGTTTTTTGGTGCCAAAAACTATAGATAGAATTTTTTTTCTAATACATACTGATAGTAACGGCCATAATTAAATACACTACTAATTATTTTTTAATGAAAAATGAATCTTTTTTAAAGCAAAACTACCAGGATTTTTTATTATTCCAAGTGGTACATTATTCAATCAAAACAGATATCATTAAGCATTACTTATTTCAAACTTTGCCGCATTGAACCTCTCAAAAAAAAAATTTCATTCAGAAAATAGATATGGTGTTACCAGTTAATTTTTAGTTGCTACTTTTGTGGTATATCAAATCTTTTAAAAACACCCCTAGATATCACACTAGTAAAGCTTCAATTCTGGAGCTCTGAGGAGTGTAGAGTACACCTTCATTGCCATTACTCCCAGGTCCACTATGACTCAGCAGTATTAATTGTTAGGGTCTTATCTATGAGTCAAATTGATCTGTTTGAAAATTATTAAATAGGAATAATTGAAATACAACTGTGTAAATTATTTTTATTGAGAATAATTACTTAAAGCTATAATTGTTTCCAAAGGATTCTTATTATTAGTTTCTTGAAACCATATAACTGCTTAAAAACATTAAGTAGAAATTATTACTTGAATCAATATAATTGAGTATAAATTAATAGTATTAGATGAAATCATAAGAACTGTAATCAAATTATTTGTATTAGTTAGGAATACTTGATATATAGATGTGTCCAAATTATTTGTATTAGATAGGAATACTTCATATATAGATGTGTACAAATTATTTGTATTAGAGAGGAATACTTGATATATAGATGTGTACAAATTATTTGTATTAGATAAGAATACTTGATATATAGATGTGTACAAATTATTTGTATTAGATAGGAATACTTGATATATAGATGTGTACAAATTATTTGTATTAGATAAGAATACTTGATATATAGATGTGTGCAAATTATTTGTATTAGATAAGAATACTTGATATATAGATGTGTACAAATTATTTGTATTAGATAAGAATACTTGATATATAGATGTGTACAAATTATTTGTATTAGATAAGAATACTTGATATATAGATGTGAGCAAATTATTTGTATTAGATTGGAATACTTGATATATTGGTGTGTACAAATTATTTGTATTGAATTGGAATACTTGATATATAGATGTGTACAAATTATTTGTATAAAGTTGGAATACTTGATATATAGATGTGTACAAATTATTTGTATTAGATAAGAATACTTGATATATAGATGTGTACAGATTATTTGTATTAGATAGGAATACTTGATATATTGGTGTGTACAAATTATTTGTATTAGATTGGAATACTTGATATATAGACGTGTAGAAATTATTTGTATTAGATTGGAATATTTGATATATAGATGTGTACAGATTATTTGCATTAGATAGGAATACATGATATATAGATATGTACAAATTATTTGTTTTAGATAGGAATACTTGATATATAGATGTGTACAAATTATTTGTATTAAGTTGGAATACTTGATATATAGATGTGTACAAATTATTTGTATTAGATAAGAATACTTGATATATAGATGTGTACAGATTATTTTTATTAGATAGGAAAACTTGATATATAGATGTGTACAAATTTTTTGTATTAGATAGGAATACTTGATATATAGATGTGTACAAATTATTTGTATTAAGTTGGAAAACTTGATATATAGATGTGTAAAAATTATTTGTATTAGATAGGAATACTTGATATATAGATGTGTACAAATTATTTGTATTAGATTGGAATACTTGATATATAGATGTGTGCAAATTATTTGTATTAGATTGGAATACTTGATATGTAGATGTGTGCAAATTATTAGTATTAGATAGGAATACATGATATATAGATGTATGCAAATTATTTGTATTAGATAGGAATACATGATAAAGAGATGTATGCAAATTAATTGCATTAGATAAGAATACTTGACATATAGGTGTGTACAAATTATTTGTATTAGATTGGAATACTTGATATATAGATGTGTGCAAATTATTTGTATTAGATAGGAATACTTGATATATAGATGTGTGAAGATTATTTGTATTAGAAAGGAATGTTTGATATATAGATGTATGGAAATTATTTGTATTAGATTGGAATACTTGATATGTAGATGTGTGCAAATTATTTGTATTAGATAGGAATACTTGATATATAGATGTATGCAAATTATTTGTATTAAATATGAATACTTGATATATAGATGTGTACAAATTATTTGTATTAGATGGGAATACATGATATATAGATGTGTACAAATTATTTGTATTAGATAGGAATACTTGATATATAGATGTGTACAAATTATTTGTATTAGATTGGAATACTTGATATATAGATGTGTGCAAATTATTTGTAATAGATTGGAATACTTGATATGTAGATGTGTACAAATTATTTGTATTAGATAGGAATACTTGATATATAGATGTATGCAAATTATTTGTATTAGATTGGAATACTTGATATATAGATGTGTATAGATTTTTTGTATTAGATTGGAATACTTGATATATAGATGTGTACAAATTATTTGTATTAGAGAGGAATACTTGATATATAGATGTGTACAAATTATTTGTATTAGATAAGAATACTTGATATATAGATGTGTACAGATTATTTGTATTAGATTGGAATACTTGATATATAGATGTGTACAAATTATTTGTATAAAGTTGGAATACTTGATATATAGATGTGTATAGATTTTTTGTATTAGATTGGAATACTTGATATATAGATGTGTACAAATTATTTGTATTAGAGAGGAATACTTGATATATAGATGTGTACAAATTATTTGTATTAGATAAGAATACTTGATATATTGGTGTGTACAAATTATTTGTATTAGATTGGAATACTTGATATATAGATGTGTACAAATTATTTGTATAAAGTTGGAATACTTGATATATAGATGTGTACAAATTATTTGTATTAGATAAGAATACTTGATATATAGATGTGTGCAAATTATTTGTATTAGATAAGAATACTTGATATATAGATGTGTACAAATTATTTGTATTAGATAAGAATACTTGATATATAGATGTGTACAAATTATTTGTATTAGATAAGAATACTTGATATATAGATGTGAGCAAATTATTTGTATTAGATTGGAATACTTGATATATTGGTGTGTACAAATTATTTGTATTAGATTGGAATACTTGATATATAGATGTGTACAAATTATTTGTATAAAGTTGGAATACTTGATATATAGATGTGTACAAATTATTTGTATTAGATAAGAATACTTGATATATAGATGTGTACAGATTATTTGTATTAGATAGGAATACTTGATATATTGGTGTGTACAAATTATTTGTATTAGATTGGAATACTTGATATATAGACGTGTAGAAATTATTTGTATTAGATTGGAATATTTGATATATAGATGTGTACAGATTATTTGCATTAGATAGGAATACATGATATATAGATATGTACAAATTATTTGTTTTAGATAGGAATACTTGATATATAGATGTGTACAAATGATTTGTATTAAGTTGGAATACTTGATATATAGATGTGTACAAATTATTTGTATTAGATAAGAATACTTGATATATAGATGTGTACAGATTATTTTTATTAGATAGGAATACTTGATATATAGATGTGTACAAATTTTTTGTATTAGATAGGAATACTTGATATATAGATGTGTACAAATTATTTGTATTAAGTTGGAAAACTTGATATATAGATGTGTAAAAATTATTTGTATTAGATAGGAATACTTGATATATAGATGTGTACAAATTATTTGTATTAGATTGGAATACTTGATATATAGATGTGTGCAAATTATTTGTATTAGATTGGAATACTTGATATGTAGATGTGTGCAAATTATTAGTATTAGATAGGAATACATGATATATAGATGTATGCAAATTATTTGTATTAGATAGGAATACATGATATAGAGATGTATGCAAATTAATTGCATTAGATAAGAATACTTGACATATAGGTGTGTACAAATTATTTGTATTAGATTGGAATACTTGATATATAGATGTGTGCAAATTATTTGTATTAGATAGGAATACTTGATATATAGATGTGTGAAGATTATTTGTATTAGAAAGGAATGTTTGATATATAGATGTATGGAAATTATTTGTATTAGATTGGAATACTTGATATGTAGATGTGTGCAAATTATTTGTATTAGATAGGAATACTTGATATATAGATGTATGCAAATTATTTGTATTAAATATGAATACTTGATATATAGATGTGTACAAATTATTTGTATTAGATGGGAATACATGATATATAGATGTGTACAAATTATTTGTATTAGATAGGAATACTTGATATATAGATGTGTACAAATTATTTGTATTAGATTGGAATACTTGATATATAGATGTGTGCAAATTATTTGTAATAGATTGGAATACTTGATATGTAGATGTGTACAAATTATTTGTATTAGATAGGAATACTTGATATATAGATGTATGCAAATTATTTGTATTAGATTGGAATACTTGATATATAGATGTGTATAGATTTTTTGTATTAGATTGGAATACTTGATATATAGATGTGTACAAATTATTTGTATTAGAGAGGAATACTTGATATATAGATGTGTACAAATTATTTGTATTAGATAAGAATACTTGATATATAGATGTGTACAGATTATTTGTATTAGATTGGAATACTTGATATATAGATGTGTACAAATTATTTGTATAAAGTTGGAATACTTGATATATAGATGTGTATAGATTTTTTGTATTAGATTGGAATACTTGATATATAGATGTGTACAAATTATTTGTATTAGAGAGGAATACTTGATATATAGATGTGTACAAATTATTTGTATTAGATAAGAATACTTGATATATTGGTGTGTACAAATTATTTGTATTAGATTGGAATACTTGATATATAGATGTGTACAAATTATTTGTATAAAGTTGGAATACTTGATATATAGATGTGTACAAATTATTTGTATTAGATAAGAATACTTGATATATAGATGTGTACAGATTATTTGTATTAGATAGGAATACTTGATATATTGGTGTGTACAAATTATTTGTATTAGATTGGAATACTTGATATATAGACGTGTAGAAATTATTTGTATTAGATTGGAATATTTGATATATAGATGTGTACAGATTATTTGCATTAGATAGGAATACATGATATATAGATATGTACAAATTATTTGTTTTAGATAGGAATACTTGATATATAGATGTGTACAAATTATTTGTATTAAGTTGGAATACTTGATATATAGATGTGTACAAATTATTTGTATTAGATAAGAATACTTGATATATAGATGTGTACAGATTATTTTTATTAGATAGGAATACTTGATATATAGATGTGTACAAATTTTTTGTATTAGATAGGAATACTTGATATATAGATGTGTACAAATTATTTGTATTAAGTTGGAAAACTTGATATATAGATGTGTAAAAATTATTTGTATTAGATAGGAATACTTGATATATAGATGTGTACAAATTATTTGTATTAGATTGGAATACTTGATATATAGATGTGTGCAAATTATTTGTATTAGATTGGAATACTTGATATGTAGATGTGTGCAAATTATTAGTATTAGATAGGAATACATGATATATAGATGTATGCAAATTATTTGTATTAGATAGGAATACATGATATAGAGATGTATGCAAATTAATTGCATTAGATAAGAATACTTGACATATAGGTGTGTACAAATTATTTGTATTAGATTGGAATACTTGATATATAGATGTGTGCAAATTATTTGTATTAGATAGGAATACTTGATATATAGATGTGTGAAGATTATTTGTATTAGAAAGGAATGTTTGATATATAGATGTATGGAAATTATTTGTATTAGATTGGAATACTTGATATGTAGATGTGTGCAAATTATTTGTATTAGATAGGAATACTTGATATATAGATGTATGCAAATTATTTGTATTAAATATGAATACTTGATATATAGATGTGTACAAATTATTTGTATTAGATGGGAATACATGATATATAGATGTGTACAAATTATTTGTATTAGATAGGAATACTTGATATATAGATGTGTACAAATTATTTGTATTAGATTGGAATACTTGATATATAGATGTGTGCAAATTATTTGTAATAGATTGGAATACTTGATATGTAGATGTGTACAAATTATTTGTATTAGATAGGAATACTTGATATATAGATGTATGCAAATTATTTGTATTAGATTGGAATACTTGATATATAGATGTGTATAGATTTTTTGTATTAGATTGGAATACTTGATATATAGATGTGTACAAATTATTTGTATTAGAGAGGAATACTTGATATATAGATGTGTACAAATTATTTGTATTAGATAAGAATACTTGATATATAGATGTGTACAGATTATTTGTATTAGATTGGAATACTTGATATATAGATGTGTACAAATTATTTATATTAGATAGGAATACTTGACATATAGATGTGTCCAAATTATTTGTTTTAAATGAGAACACTTGATATATAGATGTGTACAAATTATTTGTATTCAGTAGGAATACTTGATATATAGATATGTACAAATTATTTGTATTAGATAGAAATACTTGATATATAGATGTGTACAAATTATTTGTATTAGATTGGAATACTTGATATATAGATGTGTGCAAATTATTTGTATTAGATTGGAATACTTGATATATAGATATGTACAAATTATTTGTATTAGATAGGAATACTTGATATATAGATGTGTACAAATTATTTGTATTAGATAGGAATACTTGATATATAGATGTGTACAAATTATTTGTATTAGATAGGAATACTTCATATATAGATGTGTACAAATTATTTGTATTAGATAGGAATACGTGATATATAGATGTGTACAAATTATTTGTATTAAGTAGGAAAACTTGATATATAGATGTGTACAAATTATTTGTATTAGATAGGAATACTTCATATATAGATGTGTACAAATTATTTGTATTAGATAGGAATACGTGATATATAGATGTGTACAAATTATTTGTATTAAGTAGGAATACTTGATATGTAGATGTGTACAAATTATTTGTATTAGATAGGAATACTTGATATATAGATGTGTACAAATTATTTGTATTAGATAGGAATACTTCATATATAGATGTGTACAAATTATTTGTATTAGATAGGAATACTTCATATATAGATGTGTGCAAATTATTTTTATTAGATTGGAATACTTGATATATTGGTGTGTACAAATTATTTGTATTAGATTGGAATACTTGATATATAGACGTGTAGAAATTATTTGTATTAGATTGGAATATTTGATATATAGATGTGTACAGATTATTTGCATTAGATAGGAATACATGATATATAGATATGTACAAATTATTTGTTTTAGATAGGAATACTTGATATATAGATGTGTACAAATTATTTGTATTAAGTTGGAATACTTGATATATAGATGTGTACAAATTATTTGTATTAGATAAGAATACTTGATATATAGATGTGTACAGATTATTTTTATTAGATAGGAATACTTGATATATAGATGAGTACAAATTTTTTGTATTAGATAGGAATACTTGATATATAGATGTGTACAAATTATTTGTATTAAGTTGGAAAACTTGATATATAGATGTGTAAAAATTATTTGTATTAGATAGGAATACTTGATATATAGATGTGTACAAATTATTTGTATTAGATTGGAATACTTGATATATAGATGTGTGCAAATTATTTGTATTAGATTGGAATACTTGATATGTAGATGTGTGCAAATTATTAGTATTAGATAGGAATACATGATATATAGATGTATGCAAATTATTTGTATTAGATAGGAATACATGATATAGAGATGTATGCAAATTAATTGCATTAGATAAGAATACTTGACATATAGGTGTGTACAAATTATTTGTATTAGATTGGAATACTTGATATATAGATGTGTGCAAATTATTTGTATTAGATAGGAATACTTGATATATAGATGTGTGAAGATTATTTGTATTAGAAAGGAATGTTTGATATATAGATGTATGGAAATTATTTGTATTAGATTGGAATACTTGATATGTAGATGTGTGCAAATTATTTGTATTAGATAGGAATACTTGATATATAGATGTATGCAAATTATTTGTATTAAATATGAATACTTGATATATAGATGTGTACAAATTATTTGTATTAGATGGGAATACATGATATATAGATGTGTACAAATTATTTGTATTAGATAGGAATACTTGATATATAGATGTGTACAAATTATTTGTATTAGATTGGAATACTTGATATATAGATGTGTGCAAATTATTTGTAATAGATTGGAATACTTGATATGTAGATGTGTACAAATTATTTGTATTAGATAGGAATACTTGATATATAGATGTATGCAAATTATTTGTATTAGATTGGAATACTTGATATATAGATGTGTATAGATTTTTTGTATTAGATTGGAATACTTGATATATAGATGTGTACAAATTATTTGTATTAGAGAGGAATACTTGATATATAGATGTGTACAAATTATTTGTATTAGATAAGAATACTTGATATATAGATGTGTACAGATTATTTGTATTAGATTGGAATACTTGATATATAGATGTGTACAAATTATTTATATTAGATAGGAATACTTGATATATAGATGTGTCCAAATTATTTGTTTTAAATGAGAACACTTGATATATAGATGTGTACAAATTATTTGTATTCAGTAGGAATACTTGATATATAGATATGTACAAATTATTTGTATTAGATAGAAATACTTGATATATAGATGTGTACAAATTATTTGTATTAGATTGGAATACTTGATATATAGATGTGTGCAAATTATTTGTATTAGATTGGAATACTTGATATATAGATATGTACAAATTATTTGTATTAGATAGGAATACTTGATATATAGATGTGTACAAATTATTTGTATTAGATAGGAATACTTGATATATAGATGTGTACAAATTATTTGTATTAGATAGGAATACTTCATATATAGATGTGTACAAATTATTTGTATTAGATAGGAATACGTGATATATAGATGTGTACAAATTATTTGTATTAAGTAGGAAAACTTGATATATAGATGTGTACAAATTATTTGTATTAGATAGGAATACTTCATATATAGATGTGTACAAATTATTTGTATTAGATAGGAATACGTGATATATAGATGTGTACAAATTATTTGTATTAAGTAGGAATACTTGATATGTAGATGTGTACAAATTATTTGTATTAGATAGGAATACTTGATATATAGATGTGTACAAATTATTTGTATTAGATAGGAATACTTCATATATAGATGTGTACAAATTATTTGTATTAGATAGGAATACTTCATATATAGATGTGTGCAAATTATTTTTATTAGATTGGAATACTTCATATATAGATATGTACAAATTATTTGTATTAGATTGGAATACTTGATATATAGATGTGTACAAATTATTTGTATTAAGTAGGAATACTTGATATATTGGTGTGTACAAATTATTTGTATTAGATTGGAATACTTGATATATAGATGTGTACAAATTATTTGTATTAGATTGGAATACTTGATATATAGATGTGTGCAAATTATTTGTATTAGATAAGAATACTTGATATTTAGATGTGTGAAGATTATTTGTATTAGAAAGGAATATTTGATATATAAATGTGTGAAGATTATTTGTATTAGAAAGGAATATTTGATATACAGATGTATGGAAATTATTTGTATTAAGTAGGAATACTTGATATATTGGTGTGTGCAAATTATTTTTATTAGATTGGAATACTTCATATATAGATATGTACAAATTATTTGTATTAGATAGGAATACTTGATATATAGATGTATGCAAATTGTTTGTATTAGATAGGAATACTTGATATATAGATATGTACAAATTATTTGTATTAGATTGGAATACTTGATATATAGATGTGTGCAAAATTTTTGTATAAGATAGGAATACTTGATATATAAATGTGTGAAGATTATTTGTATTAGAAAGGAATATTTGATATACAGATGTATGGAAATTATTTGTATTAGATAGGAATACTTGATATGTAGATGTGTGCAAATTATTTGTATTAGATAGGAATACTTGATATATAGATGTATGCAAATTATTTGTATGAAATAGGAATACTTGATATATAGATGTGTACAAATTATTTGTATTAGATTAGAATACTTGATATATAGATGTGTACAGATTATTTGTATTAGATAGGAATACTTGATATATAGATGTGTACAAAATATTTGTATTAGATTGGAATACTGGATATATTGATCCGTACAAATTATTTGTCTTAGATAGGATTATTTGATATATAGATGTGTACAGATTATTTGTATTAGATAGGAATACTTGATATATAGATGTGTAGAAATTATGTGTATTAGATAGGAATACTTGATATATAGATGTGTCCAAATTATTTGTTTTAAATGAGAACACTTGATATGTAGATGTGTACAAATTATTTGTATTCAGTAGGAATACTTGATATATAGATATGTACAAATTATTTGTATTAGATAGAAATACTTGATATACTGATATGTACAAATTATTTGTTTAGATAGGAATATTTGATATATAGATGTGTACAAATCATTTGTATTAGATTGGAATACTTGATATATAGATGTGTGCAAATTATTTGTATTAGATTGGAATACTTGATATGTACATGTGTGCAAATTATTTGTATTAGATTGGAATACATGATATATAGATGTATGCAAATTATTTGTATTAGATAGGAATACTTGATATAGAGATGTATGCAAATTAATTGCATTAGATAGAAATACTTGATATATAGATGTGTACAAATTATTTGTATTAGATTGGACTACTTGATATATAGATGTATGCAAATTATTTGTATTAGATAGGAATACTTGATATATAGATGTGTGAAAATTATTTGTATTGGATAGGAATACTAGATATATTTATATGTACAAATTATTTGTCTTAGATTGGAATATTTGATATATAGATGTGTAAAAATTGTTTGTATTAGATAGGAATACTTGATATATAGATGATTACAAATTATTTGTTTTTAATAAGAACACTTGATATATAGATGTGTACAAATTATTTGTATTAAGTAGGAATACTAAATATATAGATGTGTAGAAATTATTTGTATTAGAAATACTTGATATATAGATGTGTACAACTTTTTTGTATTAGATTGGAATACTTGATATATAGATGTGTACAAATTATTTGTATTAGATTGGAATACTTGATGTATAGATGTTTACAGATTATTTGTCTTAGATAGGAATATTTGATATATAGATGTGTAAAAATTATTTTTATTAGAGAGGAATACTTGATATATAGATGTGTACAAATTATTTGTATTAAGTAGGAATACTTGATGTATAGATGTGTACAAATTATTGGTATTAGATAGGAATACTTGATATATAGATGTGTACAAATTATTTGTATTAGATTGGAATACTTAATATATAGATATGTGCAAATTATTTGTATTAGATGGGAATACATGATATATAGATGTGTACAAATTATTTGTATTAGATAGGAATACTTGATATATAGATGTGTACAGATGATTTGTATTAGACAGGAATACTTGATATATAGATGTGTACAAATTTTTTGTTTTAGATAGGAATACTTGATATGCAGATGTGTACAAATTATTTGTTTAGATTGGAATACTTGATATATAGATGTGTGCAAATTATTTGTATTACATAGGAATACTTGATATCATAGAACAGTGTACAAATAATTTGTATTAGATAAGAATACTTGATATACATATGTGTACAAATTATTTGTATTAGATAGGAATACTTGATACCATAGAACAGTGTACAAATTATTTGTATTAGAGAGGAATACTTGATATGTAGATGTGTGCAAATCATTTGTATTAGATCGGAATACTTGATATATAGATGTGTACCAATTATTTGTATTAGATAGGAATACTTGATATATAGATGTATGCAAATTATTTGTATTAGATAGGAATACTTGATATATACATGTGTACAAATTATTTGTATTAGATAGGAATACTTGATATACAGATGTGTACAATTTATTTGTTTTAGATAAGAATACTTGATATATCGTGTGTGCAAATTATTTGTATTAGATAGGAATACTTGATATATAGATGTGTACAAATTATTTGTATTAGATTGGAAAACTTGATATATAGATGTGTACATATTATTTGTATTAGATAGGAATACTTGATATATAGATATATGCAAGTTATTTGTATTAGAAAGGAATACATGATATATAGATGTATGCAAATTATTTGCATTAGATAGGAATACTTGATATATAGATGTGTACAGATTCTTTGTATTAGATAGGAATACTTGATATATAGATGTGTACAAATTATTTGTGTTAGATAAGAATACTTGATATATAGATGGGTACAGATTATTTGTATTAGATAGGAATACTAGATATATTGGTGTGTACAAATTATTCGTATTAGATTGGAATACTTGATATATAGATGTGTACAAATTATTTGTATTAGATTGGAATACTTGATATATAGATGTGTGCAAATTATTTGTATTAGATAGGAATACTTGATATATAGATGTGTGAAAATTATTTGTATTAGAAAGGGATATTTGATATATAGATGTATGGAAATTATTTGTATTAGATAGGAATACTCTATATGTAGATGTGTACACATTATTTCTATTAGATAGGAATACTTGATATATAGATGTATGCAAATTGTTTGTATTAGATAGGATTACTTGATATATAGATATGTACAAATTATTTGTCTTAGATTGGAATACTTGATATATAGATGTGTGCAAATTTTTTGTATCAGATAGGAATACTTGATATATAAATGTGTGAAGATTATTTGTATTAGAAAGGAATATTTGATATACAGATGTATGGAAATTATTTGTATTAGATAGGAATACTTGATATGTAGATGTGTGCAAATTATTTGTATTAGATAGGAATACTTCATATATAGATGTATGCAAATTATTTGTATTAAATAGGAATACTTGATATATAGATGTGTACAAATTATTTGTATTAGATTAGAATACTTGATATATAGATGTGTACAAAATATTTGTATTAGATTGGAATACTTGATATATTGATCTGTACAAATTATTTGTCTTAGATAGGATTATTTGATATATAGATGTGTACAGATTATTTGTATTAGATAGGAATACTTGATATATAGATGTGTCCAAATTATTTGTTTTAAATGAGAACACTTGATATATAGATGTGTACAAATTATTTGTATTCAGTAGGAATACTTGATATATAGATATGTACAAATTATTTGTATTAGATAGAAATACTTGATATACTGATATGTACAAATTATTTGTCTTACATAGGAATATTTGATATATAGATGTGTACAGATTATTTGTATTAGATAGGAATACTTGATATATAAAAAAGTAAAGTTGGCGACCATAGTCGAGGGTAAACCGAAGGCTCCCTTTTCGATAGCTACTACACCAAGTTGTAGGGGAGGGCGCTACTCCTTCACTTGATATATAGATGTGTAAAAATTATTTGTCTTAGATAGGAATATTTGATATATAGATGTGTACAAATTTTTTTTTTTAGATAAGAATACTTGATATATAGATGTGTACAAATTATTGGTATTAAGTAGGAAAACTTGATATATAGATATGTACAAATTATTTGTATTAGATTGGAATACTTGATATATAGATGTGTACAAATTTTTTGTATTAGATGAGAATACTTGATATATAGATGTGTACAAATTATTTGTATTAGATTAGAATACTTGATATATAGATGTGTGCAAATTATTTGTATTAGATTGGAATACTTGATATGTACATGTGTGCAAATTATTTGTATTAGATTGGAATACATGATATATAGATGTATGCAAATTATTTGTATTAGATAGGAATACTTGATATAGAGATGTATGCAAATTAATTGCATTAGATAGAAATACTTGATATATAGATGTGTACAAATTATTTGTATTAGATTGGAATACTTGATATATAGATGTATGCAAATTATTTGTATTAGATAGGAATACTTGATATATAGATGTGTGAAAATTATTTGTATTAGAAAGGAATATTTGATATATAGATGTATGGAAATTATTTGTATTAGATAGGAATACTAGATATATTGATATGTACAAATTATTTGTCTGAGATAGGAATATTTGATATATAGATGTGTACAGATTATTTGTATTAGATAGGAATACTTGATATATAGATGTGTAAAAATTGTTTGTATTAGAGAGGAATACTTGATATATAGATGATTACAAATTATTTGTTTTTAATAAGAACACTTGATATGTAGATGTGTATAAATTATTTGTATTAGATTGGAATACTTGATATATAGATGTGTAGAAATTATTTGTATTAGATAGGAATACTTGATATATTGATGTGTACAAATTATTTGTCGTAGATAAGAATTTTGATATATAGATGTGAACAGATTATTTGTATTAGATAGGAATACTTGATATATAGATGTGTACAAATTATTTGTAATAGATTGGAATACTTGATGTATAGATGTGTACAGATTATTTTTATTAGAGAGGAATACTTGATATATAGATATGTACAAATTATTTGTATTAAGTAGGAATACTTGATGTATAGATGTGTACAAATTATTGGTATTAGATAGGAATACTTGATATATAGATGTGTACAAATTATTTGTATTAGATAGGAATACTTGATATATAGATGTGTACAGATCATTTGTATTAGACAGGAATACTTGATATATAGATGTGTACAAATTTTTTGTTTTAGATAGGAATACTTGATATGTAGATGTGTACAAATCATTTGTATTAGATAGGAATACTTGATATATAGATGTGTACAAATTATTTGTTTAGATTGGAATACTTGATATATAGATGTGTACAAATTATTTGTATTAGATAGGAATACTTGATATATAGATGTGTACAAATTTTTTGTTTTAGATCGGAATACTTGATATATAGATGTGTACAAATTATTTGTATTACATAGGAATACTTGATATCATAGAACAGTGTACAAATCGTTTGTATTAGATAAGAATCCTTGATATGTAGGTGTGTGCAAATCATTTGTATTAGTTAGGAATACTTGATATACATATGTGTACAAATTATTTGTATTAGATAGGAATACTTGATATCATAGAACAGTGTACAAATTATTTGTATTAGAGAGGAATACTTGATATGTAGATGTGTGCAAATCATTTGTATTAGATCGGAATACTTGATATATAGATGTGTACCAATTATTTGTATTAGATAGGAATACTTGATATATAGATGTATGCAAATTATTTGTATTAGATAGGAATACTTGATATATACATGTGTACAAATTATTTGTATTAGATAGGAATACTTGATATATAGATGTGTACAACTTATTTGTTTTAGATAAGAATACTTGATATATAGTGTGTGCAAATTATTTGTATTAGATAGGAATACTTGATATATAGATGTGTACAAATTATTTGTATTAGATTGGAATACTTGATATATAGATGTGTACAAATTATTTGTATTAGATAAGAATACTTGATATATAGATTTGTACAAATTATTTGTATTAGATTGGAATACTTGATATATAGATGTGTACAAATTATTTGTATTAGATAGAAATACTTGATATATAGATGTGTACAAATTATTTGTATTAGATAGGAATACTTGATATATAGATGTGTACAAATTTTTTATCTTAGATAGAAATACTTGAGATATAGATGTGTACAGATTCTTTGTATTAGATAGGAATACTTGATATATAGATGTGTACAAATTTTTTGTATTAGATTGGAATACTTGATATATAGATGTGTACAAATTATTTGTATTAGATAGGAATACTTGATATATAGATGTGTACAAATTATTTGTATTTGATTGGATTACTTGATATATACATGTGTGCAAATTATTTGTTTTACATAGGAATACTTGATATCATAGAACAGTGTACAAATTATTTGTATTAGATAAGAATACTTGATATGTAGATGTGTGCAAATCATTCGTATTAGTTTGGAATACTTGATATACAGATGTGTACATATTATTTGTATTAGATAGGAATACTTGACATCATAGAAGAGTGTACAAATTATTTGTATTAGATAAGAATACTTGATCTGTAGATGTGTGCAAATCATTTTTATTAGATAGGAATACTTGATATATAGATGCATGCAAATTATTTGTATTAGATAAGAATACTTGATATGTAGATGTGTACAAATTATTTGTATTAGATAGGAATACTTGATATGTAGATGTGTGCAAATTATTTGTGTTAGATAAGAATACTTGATATATAGATGTGTACAAATTATTTGTATTAGATAGGAATACTTGATATATAGATGTGTACAGATTATTTGTATTAGATAGGAATACTTGATATATAGATATGTACGAATTATTTGTTTTAGATAGGAATACTTGATATATAGATGTGTACAACTCATTTGTATTAGATAGGAATACTTGATATATAGATGTGTACAAATTATTTGTATTAGATAGGAATACTTGATATATAGATGTGTATAAATTATTTGTATTAGATAGGAATACTTGATATATAGATGTATGCAAATTATTTGTATTAGATAGGAATACATGATATATAGATGTGTACAAATTATTTATTTTAGATGAGAATACTTGATATGTAGATGTGTACAAATTATTTGTATTAGATAGGAATACTTGATATATAGATGGGTACAAATTATTTGTATTAGATCGGAATACTTGATATATAGATGTGTACAAATTATTTGTATTACATATGAATACTTGATATATAGATATGTACAAATTATTTGTATTAGATTGGAATACTTGATATATTGATGTGTACAAATTATTCGTATTAGATAAGAATACCCTATATATACATGTGTACAAATTATTTGTTTTAGATAAGAATACTTGATATATAGATGTGTACAAATTATTTGTATTAGATAGGAATACTTGATATATAGATGTGTACAAATTATTTGTATTAGATAGGAATACTTGATATATAGATGTGTTCAAATTATTTGTATTAAATAGAAATACTTGATATGTTGATGTGTACAAATTATTTGTATTAGATAAGAATACTTGATATATAGATGTGTACAAATTATTTGTATTAGATAAGAATACTTGATATATAGATGTCTGCAAATTATTTGTATGAGATAAGAATACTTGATATGTAGATGTGTACAAATTATTTGTATTAGATTGGAATACTTGATATATAGATGTGTACAACTTATTTGTATTAGATAGGAATACTTGATATATAGATGTGTGCAAATTTTTTGTATTAGATAGGAATACTTGATATGTAGATGTATGCAAATTATTTGTATTAGATAAGAATACTTGATATATCGATGTGTACAGATTCTTTGTATTAGATAGGAATACTTGATATATAGATGTGTACAAATTATTTTTATTAGATAGGAATACTTGATATATAGATGTGTACAAATTATTTGTATTAGATAGGAATACTTGATATATAGATGTGTACAAATTATTTGTATTAGATAAGAATACTTTATATATACATGTGTATAAATTATTTGTTTTAGATAAGAATACTTGATATGTAGATGTGTACAAATTATTGGTATTAGATAGGAATACTTGATATATAGATGTGTACAAATTATTTGTATCAGATATAAATACTTGATATGGAGATTTGTACAAATTATTTGTATTAGATAAGAATACTTGATATGTAGATGTGTACAAATTAATTGTATTAGATAGGAATACTTGATATATAGATGTGTACAAATTATTTGTATTAGATGGGAATACTTGATACATAGATGTCTGCAAATTATTTCTATTAGATAAGAATACTTGATATGTAGATGTGTACAAATTATTTGTATTAGATAAGAATACTTGATATATTGATGTGTACAAATTATTTGTATTAGATAGGAATACTTGATATATAGATGTGTACAAATTATTTGTATTAGATAGGAATACTTGATATATAGATGTGTACAAATTATTTGTATTATATAGAAATACTTGATATATAGATGTGTACAAATTTTTTGTATTAGATAGGAATACTTGATATATAGATGTGTACAAATTATTTGTCTTAGATAGGAATACTTGATATATTGATGTGTACAAATTATTTGTATTAGATAAGAATACTTGATATGTAGATGTGTGCAAATTATTTTTATTAGATAGGAATACTTGATATGTAGATGTGTACAAATTATTTGTATCAGATAAGAATAGTTGATATAAAGATGTTTGCAAATTATTTTTATTAGATTGGAATACTTGAAATATTAAATAAAGTAAAGTTGCCGACTCTGGTCCAGGGCAATCAGAAGGCTCTCTTTTCAACAGCTACTACATTGAGGTGTCGGGGAGGGCTATACTCCTTTTTCTGGATTTCTCCACTTTACCCTTGGTACGTACCTTTTATTGCTGAGTGTTAAGCAAGGTGGTATCAAGTACCATTTTTTGAGTCTTTGGAATGACACGATCTGGGATTGAACCAATATCTCCCAGACCATTGGTGAACACTCTAACCACTAGGCGAATGAGCCGGTTATCTATTTGTATTAGATAAAAATAGTTCATATATAGATGTGTGCAAATTATTTGTATTAGATTGGAATACTTGATATACAGATGTGTGCAAATTATTTGTATTAGATAGGAATAGTTAATATGAAGATGTGTGCAAATTACTTTTATTAGATAAGAATACTTGATATTATATAAATGTATGCAAATAACTACACAAATATAGATATAACCATACAATGAATATAATTTCTTTCATTTCTAGGCATGAAATAGCTTTAAACAGGTTGACATTCTGTTAAAATCAACCTTTTTAAAACTTTTTAAAAAAACTTGTAATATAACTTTTCTTCACAAAAACTTTTCTTTTGACAATGACCTCATCACTTTTTTTCCTTACTCTCTCTCTCTCTCTCTCTATATATATATATATATTTACAGAGATGAAAAAAAAAACAAGGTTTTCAGAGGATAATTTTATTTATTGAACTGTTTTCCAGTGTTAAATGTTTCAGTTTTTAGACCTTCATCAGGGCATGTGAATTATTAAGTGATGCAAAAAAAAGATGAGAACGTTTTCAGAGATTCTATTTGCATTGTAGTGTTTTGTTTTAAATTTGTCTGATGTAATTAGCATCCCAAAATCTAATTATTCATTATCTATCTATCTTATTTAGTTCATATCTACCAATAATAAACATACAATAACATATCTATTCATCTTCATGAGTGTTAGTCTTCTTTTTTCTATCTCTGTTTAATTCAACTATCTGTTTATCTGTCTTTTTAAGCATATATGAATAATTGCATATATATATATATATATATATATATATATATATATATATCTTTAAGAAAAAAACCAAAGACCGGTTAATTCATGATTATAAATTTATTTCGATCTCGTATTTTCAGTTTCTGGTGTGAACCAAAAACATGAAGAAAAAAAAATTAATACAGGTCTTCTTCAGACCCAATGGATAATTAATTAAATTTAAATTTTAATTTTAATTTAAATTTAAAACCTGAATAAACACATGGGGTGTAGGGGGACGAGATTAAGGAGTTACTTCCTCGTTTTATTGAATTTCCGTTTTTATTTTAATTTTTCAAATTTCTTCTATCAGTTAAAATTACGGTAATTTAACTTTTTTATTTATTCGTTTAGTTTATTTTCTTTTCATATTAAATTCGATAATTAACTTTTAAGAGAAATATTAATGCTTATATCAATTTCGATACCATTTAATTAGCTACCTATTTTTTATGTGCATATGTTGGATACGTTTTTTTTCCTGGTTTCACTATTTATTTCTATGTTTTTAAATTTTTATAGTTTAAATTTAGTCTTATGTCTACATCTAGCTATCAATTCGCTTCTCTTATTTAATAATTTATCGGGGTATTTATAATTTAGAATATAAATTTTCTCTTCAAGGCATAAATTGCATCTACCGTTAAAACTATTTGGAGTATTTGATTTTCTCAAAATAGACCATTCAATCTCAGGGGTTAAACCTTTGTTTTTTAAAAGCCAGAAATGTTTTGATAGTGCTGTATGGTTTTTTAGGTGTTCATGGGAGAAGGTAAATTTATGATTAAAAAACCTCTGCTTCCATTTAGTGGAGGCCAGGCCTATATAAGTTTTCTTATCTGTGATATCCTCTTTAAGGTAAATTTATATATATATATAATTATAAATTTATAATTTATATATATAAATATATATAAACTCTCTCATTGATATTGAGCACTATTTAATAATACTGCAATATTTGGTCCTCCATTTACTCACCAAGTGAGCTCGTGAAAACCATAAACCTCTGTAGATGCAATTATTTTTGCTTATAAAGGTATTGCAATTTTTGATTTTATGAAATAGAAATTTGCTGTGTATGAATATACTAGTTGAAGTACCCATCTACTTTGAGTAAGAGGTCAAAACTGGGGCCACTGACATGGAAAAAAAACTGATGGCTAAAATCCTTTCTATGTATTTCATTTTTGCAAATAGTCTATTTTACTGACCTTGTCTGATCATCTAAATTCTTGCAACACGAGCAAACCATTGCAGTATTATTGCCCAGTTTGAACTTGTAAAGCATGTTCCCGAGTTAGACTATGTATGTTGCATATTCATCTGTGCAGCTTTAAAATCACATGGAGTAAAGCAATGTGCAACATGTCAGCACACCAACTACCATGAAACTACCAACCACAACTGCAAACTAGCATATACTAAAATATTGCCAAACTTTTGAATCCCCCTAGTATTACACATATAATATCTCTATTTAATCAGTAATGTTTACATTAGTTTCTGATAACTGACAATATCTTTATTCCTGATTATCAATACATTTTTGTAGTAAAATCACAGTCCATAATATAGCATGACACTTATGGGAAGCTGATTCCTTGCTTTTGCATTTTACACATTTTTGTGCAATTTGTTCTTTATTAAAGGGAAAATAGAATTTACCTGTATAAAAAAAACTTTTTCCTTTAGTATTTCTGATTCGTGATTAACAGTTCTTTTGTTGTCTCTTTTACAGAAAACTGAGCAGGCTACTTTAACGATGGCAGAAGACGATGAAGCATTTGCTTCCGAAACAGCCCTCTACTGTAGTAACTCCTCTGAGGAAAGTCTCTGTAGCAACAGCGACAGTGGATCGGATACAGAAGTGGAGGAGGAAGCTGATTTGGAAACCCAGAAAAACAAACTGACCATTATCAGTGCTCAGCATTTGAGTCTTGTGGATGATGATGTTCCTTTGTTGGTGCCACACCATGAAGAAATGTTTGGAGAGATTGATGGTAAGTAAAACTAACTTCTAACTTCTAAGAAGTAGGGTCACAATCCTCCTTTTTTTTCAGATTTGAATCTCCATAAGTGTTACTTCATAAAAGCAAACATTTTTTACTTGGACATGTTCACCTGTTATAGATAGTTTTCTGTGATGCTTCTGTTACTTCTTGACCACTGATCATCTCTTTCTTTCTGGTTTTCAGTACTTTTCTATAGTAAAATCATTAACAGTAATTCATATTATATGTATAATAGAACTATTTTATCAATAATGATTGTATTATTTCCTGACCATTGACCATTTTTTTCTTACTTTCAATACATTTCTATTTTAATACATTTATATTATGTTTGCCTCAATTCCTGAAAATGCATTTCTATAGTAAAATCCTTTTATTCCTGGTTTTTACTGAATCTCAAGAATTTGAGATAATGAGGAAGGGAGAAAACACATTGGCCAAAATGTAATGATAAAGATAACAAGGATGTGGATACTAATCTGAATAATTTGCTGAGTATTGTCAGTGGTTCTCTTAAGAATTCCAGAAAATATTAAATTAGTAGTGTAGCAGCAAGAAATTTAATATTTTTGTTTGGCGCATAATTTAATTTGACCGTTAGGGTCGACGCATAATTTCACCCAATCAGGATGACGTATCCTATTCATCCTGGAGCATCTTTCTGGGCAGCACAAACTGGGGAAAAGCCATCAAATACTCTTTTTGGCAGGACAACTTCATTCTGTACAGACGTCTACTGTCTGCTCTTCAATAGCAGCAGCATTATGACACCATGAGGGAAGCAGTCTAATTCATGGACTCTTTGGCTATTTTTCTTAGATCAAGGGTTCCCTGTTGAATATGGATTGTTCCTGTGTGTGTCAATACGCCACACACAGGAACAACTTTACGTCAGCCCAAAATTGGCTATGTCTACTGCGATGCAGAATCCTGCTTCAACATCTACCTCTTATTTCACTTCTAGGCAACATTTTCTGGAGACATGCACGCTTCTCCCCGAAACAACCAGAGCCACAAAATTACGGTGACTTCAACATTTATTTCCTCAAACAGCAAACATAACTTTTGCTACATACGGTGAACATATCTCCCTCATACATCCAACAATGCCTTAAAATAACAATACACCTTTTGTCCAGGCATTTAGCTGCAAAAATACTTTCTCAACTCTATCATAACTTCAAATCGTTCACTTACTTCCTTCCTATGAGACTTGCAGCATAAATGTAAACTCTTTATTCCATGCTGCCATTAAAAACCTTCATGTAAAAGCTAACGGCATCTTCGTCTTCTTATTTCTTCATCCTTCTTTATAAACAACAACAATTAGCGAGGGAATAACACACACGCGTAAGAATACATTTCTTTGACAAAAACAATAACAACATTTCCCACTCGCTAAAGTAGCCTTTCTTCTCTCTGGTTCTTTATCTATTCTTTTGTTGAGGATTTTTCATATTGATAGTTTTTTAAATAACAAAAAGCTAAACAGTTAGAAGTCTAATGTTGAAATTTTCTCTTATATCAATCATTCCAGTTGGGTGGGGTGGTGTTGTCTTCTTTGAAAACCAAGAATTAAAATCTTGGCCTTTACATTAATTCAACACTTATCATTTATACTAGTATGAAAGATGCTATTACACAGACAATAAAGCAGACTGAAATAATCTTGTATAATTCAGTTAAACACTTGTAACATTGTCACTGATTACTTTTATATCTGTAATGGCTAATTGTCAGATGGGGAAACACAAAACCATAATTTGCCTCAAGTGTTAAGACATTGTTGATTTTTTTCTTCATTTAGTTTCTGAGGCTATGAAAGCAGGTGGGAAATGAATAATGGGTACAATGTGTGGCATAAACTTCTTCATTCTTGTTGGAACCACTTCTTCTAGTATTTTTATTTGTTCCTTGTTCTTGAGTCATATGTGTTAAAAACAAAGAACTCAGACTATAACACTCTGCATACAGAGATGCCTTTTTACACCCATCCTTCTTACACTCTCACCTAAACCAATATGGCCGTTTGTTTACTTCCAGTCCTAACAAAACCTTCCTTTTCTAGAGAGTATCAGGGGAGGTCACTTGCATGGCTTAACAATGTGGACATTTGTCTACTTGTATCACAGCTACCAAAAAAGAGATACTCAACAAATCTGTCATCTTATACTAGGGTTCACAGAACAACTGATCTTCACTTTTGCCTCAAATGGATGATATACTCTGGCCAGGCCCTATTACAACCCAATGCTGGTGACCTCAGCAAAACTCAATCTTTGCATCCGTCAAACCTAATGTCAAGTTACATCCAATTTACAAGAATTCACCCAACTCCTCTACCATGGGCAGGATGTGATACAAGGTTGATTTTAAGAAGAGTAAAGCTGGTTTGAATTCTTTCCTTCTTCTAGACTGGAGGCCATAGAACTCAAAGCATTGCTAAGTAACGTCTTTGTTCTGAGAGATATTATGAAGCAAAATAATTGACATGGTGTCTTGTATACTAAGTAAAAATTGGGCTGGAGATAGAAAATGAACAACTGTAAATAAGGTACCTACAGTAGTGCAAAGGAAGCTTGCAAACCAAATAGTTAAAGCAGTGAGATCAGTACTCATTGGGGGTTCAAGTAGTGTAGCTTTCTGATTGAAAATTGTTTGTCTTGTGAGACCAGGTATTTGTCAATAGTCTTGCTTCTTCTATAGGGAGTATTTTGTACAATATCGTAATATAGACAGGGAGTCATCTAAGCTGTGAGTTTCCCCTTTCCAGATGTTATCAAAGGGAGCGAAAAGGCTGATACAACTTAGCATAAGTGTCATTGCAGCAGTTGTCAGAAAGAGGTTGATGGTAGTATTGGATTACCTTTGGGGATTAAGCTCCTAAATAATTACAACAAATCTGCAACATGTGTAAGTAAAGTTGGTGACCTTAGTTGAAGGTGACCTGAACACCGAGGTGCAGGGGGAGGGTGCTACTCCATTCCCAGGATTGCTCCACTTTACCCTAACTTTATAGTGCTGAATGCTAAGGAAGAAGGCATCAAGTACCATTTTTTGAGTCTTTGGTATGACTCGACCAGGGATTGAACCCCGGTCTCCTAGACCATTGGCAAACACTCTACTTATTAGGCCAAACAACTACCCAAAGTTCAATCTTGAGATTTTGCCTTCTTTTTATTTCAAATCGGCTTGTCAAACTTTGATATCAATTGAATTTAAAGAACAACTTTAAAAAATCTGATTTGATCAAATCTGGAATTTAGACCCCAGAATTTCTCAGAAAAGTCAAGGAACTGAATCCATTGAAATTTAAAAATTCTATAGTAGAAAGCTAGATTAATGTGTTTGGTTCAATCTTTATTGAGTGCTCAGTGGCTCAGTGTCAGACTGTGCCAAGATGAGTATATATTTACCCGAACCCTCCCCCACAGGCAGGAAGTGACACAAGGTCAACTTTTTTAAACAGAGTAAAGCTGGTTTGAATTCAAAGTTTTCTTTCTTCTTGACTGGCTGACTAACCAAGGCTAAAGAACCCAGTCTACCCTACTATTTACCTATAGGCGAGAGAAGAGATAGATTCATGCCTTTCTTTTAGACATTTGTGCAAAGTAAAATGCAAAGATACTCATCCAGGATTTGAACTTGGGTTGCCAATTTCATTTTCTGCAATAATAACCATTATACTGAGCATACATCTTATATAAAGAATATTAGAATTAACTGAAAATCAATAAAATAAAGGGGAATATTCAATTATTAGTATGAATGAGCACAACTGTCAGTGGGGTTTAGAATAACTGATTGCAGAAGTGTAAGACCCCCCTCCCTCTTACTCCTCTAAAAAAAATAGGAGTGTCCTGGGTATGACTAAACTGCATCTGATGGTAAGGCTCAAGTTTTGAAGATCTGAGGAGTACTCCTTTATTAATATTTCTCTTAGATCCACTCTGACCTGGAGCAGTAATACCAATTAGAGTCCCATCTCTGTGTCAAATTATTGATATTATATAAGTGTACTTGACATCATATATTTGTTTGTAAAAAATTGTTAAGAAACTACACAAAAAATGTAAATATAAATCTACAATTCCCTAACATCTAGGCATGAAATAACCCCGATGAGTTAACATGCTTTTAAAATCAATCAATCAACAAATGCAGACTCATACTGTTGTCATTTTGATTGGAAATTTCTTTGTTCCAAAGTTGGTGCTGTAGTTTTAGAATACTGTTACAAAAATCTAGCAATGATGTACCATTTCTGCTGTAACTCACACACATACTAAAATTTGATCATTATAATATAGAATTGGTAAAAGATTGATCAAATTAATATTACATTCAACTTTAAAATTATGACTGTTTCAGTCTTCCATAGAGTTAATTCAATCTCAAATTTAATTTTCTTCAAAACATTTATTGCTGAAAATTGATAAAATAAAACTGTCCAATACGCTGTAACTTAGAGTAATGATCAATAAAACCACTTTATTCTTGACAACATCAGCTTCATATTTGATAGGAGGATCCTTTCTATAAAATGCTTAGCATCCATGTGGGTGTTTCTCCATTTTCTAAAAGGTTTTATTTTCTTCCTTTTATTCTCTTTGCCTCTGAATTATTTGAAAATTCATCACAAGAAATCAAATAGGACTTTGCAACAGTAGAACTAAGACTTAGTTGTTTGTATTTCTCTTTCTTTTTTTTTTTTTTTTAAAGAAAACTTAGGAGTATTAAATTGGATCTTCTTCAGTCCCCAAACAATAAATAAGAATAGAATCATTTGAATAAACATGTTACTCTGTCTTTTACAAAGTCAAGATTGATGTAAAATTTGAAAGTTGGAAATATTAACAAAATCTTTTAAAAAATCCAAGTTTCCCATGGAAACAGATGTCTTCGGCAGAAGATGACTGTAAGGTTTTCTAAATTTGATATAAATACAGAACCAACATTCTAAAAACTTTGCTTTACACTTGCCTGTATAATTCATTAATCCCATTGAAATCCTGTTACTTTTTGCCAATCCTTATTTCATCTCGGATAAAGTTCTGTAACATGAGTTATGATACCGAGTGAGGATAGGCCTCATTCTAATGTAGTTGACTTGAGGTACCATAACTGATGCTAACTAGTAAATACACTAATCCTATTGACCAATTCCAAGTATTGCTTGGTCTTTATAAAAAGAGTTACTAGGATGAGGTAAAAGTTTCCACTATTTTGGTATGTGTTAGTTTGCGGCATGTATATCATGTGACTGTTCAAGATGTAGAAGGTACCTGCTATAGTTGATAGTATTATCATAGCTAGTGCACCGATATGTTTGCCCAGTCGGCTGGGGCTGTAGAATACACCGACTGCTTCTCTGCAGAGGGGTAAGACCCCCCCCCCAACGAGTGTCCTGGATATGACATTAAACAATCTGATGGTGAGGTTCCAGCAATGCTGGAGCTTTGGGGAATGCGGAGTACCCCTTCATTGCCATCGCTCCCAGGTCCACTCTGGCCCCAAAGTGGTAGCACCTGATAGGGCCCTATCTATGGGTTAAATAGAACTAACAGCATACTTATGCTAAAATGAATTGAGTAAACTGAATAGCTTGAAATAGAAACGTTTTTGACAATTAAACCGTACTTACACTTAAACTGCGTGCTTATGCTTAACTGAATTATTTCAAATTGAACTGTTTTTCAACATTAAAACTGTATTTACACTTAACTGAATTATTACATATAACTGCTTGAATAGTTTGAAATGGAAATGTTTTTGACAATTAAACTGTGTACTTATGATAAACTGAACTGTTTTCAATAGAACAGATTATTTACATAAAAATGGAATTGGCGTTAAATAACCTACAAAGGTTGATATGCCATAAAACCAAACCAAACCAAACCAAACCATGCACTGATATGTGCATTGCTTCATTCCATGTGTAAATTGAAAGCTGTACAGATAAATATGAAGCATAGTGTAATTCAGTAACTTATGTTTTCTGAGTTTAAACAGGGCCATAACATTGCGGAAGAAACCGAAAACATTTACGGTGTGAAAGGTGAAGGTGCAGTTGATTACAGGAATCAAATGGGTCAAGAAATTTAGCTTGGTTTGCAAAAACCTCAGAGATAAAGTAAGGTCGGCCTAAAACCATGGATTCCAAGACTGTATCCAAAACCTTAAATTTGCCAGTTGGCTGGGGCTGTAGAATACACCAACTGCATCTCTGCAGAGAGGTTAGACCCCTTCCCCAATGAGTGTCCTAGATGTGACACTAAACAATCTGATGGTGAGGTTTCAGTGATGCTGGAGCTTTGGAGAATATGGAGCACTCCTTCATTGCCATTGCTCCCAGGTCCACTCTGGCCCAGAGTGGTAGCACCTGATAGGGCCCTATCTATGAGTAAAATAGAACTAAACTTATTCTAGAGCGATTTACTTGAAATAGAATTGTTTTGATATATAAACTGCGTACTTATGCTAAACTGAATTGTTTGAATTAGAACTGTTTGACTAAACCGAATAACTGGAAATAGAAATATTTTTGACAATTAAACTGTGTACTGTTATGTCACCATTTGCCCAGTGGGCTTGCAGGATTCCATTCATTCCCACCAAGTCCACCAGTTAAAGTTGGGCACTTAGGTGGGCTATGGTTTGCCAACACTATTTAATATTACAGATATCACCAACCCCTTAGTTGAACCACATTTTAAAGCCACTAGGTGTGTTATTAAAATTCAACGCAGCTAACTGACTAGCTTTTCCCCTCAAATACAAGGTCTTCGACAAATACAATACTTCGACAACAAAAGAACACTGTGAACTGCCATGTTAGGGTCAACAAGATTAAGATAACAATATTCTTTTTATTAGATAAAAAGAAAGAAACAAGAAACAATTCAAGTAAAAGCCAGGAGTGAGAAAGTTTTCTTTTAAAGGACAGAAGGTAAAAACACAGTTCTTCAGCATGGTAGATACCGTCTGCTTTCCTTCAGACTTTGAGTTTGATGGCAGAACACAAATTCAAAATCTCAAGTTTATCTCCAATGAACAAACAGCAACAAGTTATTTCCGTAGTTTGAAAAATGACCACATGTTGGCTTTTTGGTGGTTTATCCCTTCCCCCAAACATGGTTGCTGTCTGCTTCTCTCTGCTGACGCATACATAGTTAATAGTGAGAGGGATTCTCTCGTGACTCCGTCTCCTAATGCTAGTAGGGAGAGTTGGAGAGAAACAGCATTTCCACTGCCACTTTCTTGGTTACTACTATAGCCGGCTAACGATTCAACGTGTTGCCTCCTTTTCCCACAACCCGGCAAATGTATGAGGGTGTCATATTTCCTTGTCACAGTATTTATGCTAAACTGAATTGTTTGAAATGAAACTGTTTTTGTCTGCTAAACTGGATTGTTTGAAATAGAACTGATCATTTGTATAAAAATGAATTTGGCATTAAATAACCTACATAAAAACCCAAACAACCAACTAACTAAACCATAGAAGCAAATCTGGTGAATTGCACTCAGAGTATCACAGTGTAGCATAATTTGTCACTTTCATGATCTCAGCAAAAACATCTTGAACTGTCCAATTGTGTCTCATACTACCAAAATATTGCAAAGCTTTTGATTCAACCTAGTATCTATGAAATTAAACTTAGTCTGACAGAAAAAAATAGTGGAGCATCAAGTATACATTAGTAATGGTTGATGAAGCTAATTCTCTAGTCATTGTTTAATGGCAGCTGCAGTGACCCTTTAAAATATTTTTTCAAGATGTATGCCAATTTCCATGATCTGAAGCAAATCTGAGATTTTTATGATTATCATAACTATTTCTATTGTTGTTACTATTGCCAAGAGTAATGGAGGCTGTAAGTATCAGACTTTCCTCTTGATTTATTTCATCGACTTTGTTCAGTACTCTGATGACAGGGTGTGGGTGTGTATGTACCTGTGTGGATAGTCAAGAGACTAGATGTGTTTGAAACAAAAAAAGATTTAATTCTCATTTTCAATTGTTTGAAATGTCAATCATTTCTTCCTTCAAGGATATATCATGTACCACTCTTGAAGTTAGGGGGAACCATGTGGGAAATTCACATGTGAGGTAAGGCTACTAGTGACTTATTACACTGCCATGGATGTTCAAGTCTGAAGAAGCTACTGCCCTAACGCACAGGAGAAAATAATACTTATCAGCTCGGTGGCCCGGCTGGCATCAGCTAACAGACAAATGCCAATGAGTAGGCCAGCATATATGGATTCTAGCGTAGCCACTTCTAGGCTCACAGCCAATCAACACACTGGGAATGGACGAGACCACCTGCGCATGATGGAACACCCCTATGTGCATATAATCTTCCCTTCCTGATGCTCAAGTGATTATTCACTTTCACATGTAATTCAACACGTGAACTTCACTCAAGTACCGAACTTTGACAAAGTCATTTGTTGGACATGTTTTCTCTCTTCTGCTTGGGTCAGATTAGGTTTTCTTATATAATGCATGTGAGGTTCTGATTGGCTTGCTGATAGTTGCATAACTTAGTTTCTGAATGGTCCAAATATATTTTTATGACCCTTTATTTTTTTCTTGTATTTGTCACAGAAGTGGGTGCATGGAGCCTGTTGAATTTCAGTCTATCTTTGTCATATAAGTAGTGGTTGTCAAAGTGAACAGTTCAGTTTAGGTTGTTGAAAGGAGTTCTGACAGGTTACTATAGTTCACGTTTATTTTCAAGATATCCTTTATTTCAAGCAGCAAAGACAGCTGAAGAACACATGTCCCCTGGTGAGACCAGGATAGTTTATACACTATGTCTATTATTGTAGAATACCAAAGAATATGAATATTCTTCAGAGAAACATCAGATGACAATATTGATACCGGCTGTCTTGGAATAAGAATTTCTTTCTTTTCTTCTTAAAGAACTCTTGGGGTTTGACTCATTTTGGAAATTATTTTGCTGTATCTTCTGTTCATTTTTTCTTACAGACTTACAGGAATTCAGCAAACATAAAACTCAAAAATATTAAATGTATTTTTTACTAAGGTATTGTTTCCATACCCTGTGGAAATTAATGAAAATAAATAAAATGAAAATAAAACAAAATTAAATTAAAAATAAGTACAAAAATGCAGAAAATCCCAGAAGCTCTTGACAGGAAAAATGGTGATGCATGCACAAAGAAGGAATCCTCTCAGCAAAAGAAAGAAGCCTGTTCTCTGTCTGCAGTGACCAGCAGAGTGACGACACCTAAATCTTTCTTGTTACTGGTGGAAGGCGCTATGTGTCCGTCTCTAGATGGCACGTTGGCTGACCTTTCTACTTGTTGCAGCTGCCTCTTTTACCATGACTAAAAACTCCAAATAATAGACACAATTAACAGACTTAATGACTAACACAATCAACACCTTGACTGGGAGATGCAACCATTTCATTTGTATTCAGGAAGAATTTCCTCACCCACTGAATGGTTGTTGGACCCAGAAATAAAGGCAAAATATAAAAGATATCTTCGTCTCCTATTTTCTCTTCCTATCTTCTTTCCATCTAATTTCTTTACAGCTTTCATATCCAAGAAGTTGAATCAGCAAGATAACATGGGGTAAGAATAGAATAACCCAGAATGGAGTCAGATACCAAACAATAACATAAATTACCTTGAAACTCCATAACCCCATCAATGTAAACATCTAAGGAGAAAATACAAGTCAGTGACATATTCCCCCAGCAATAAATTATGGAATTAGCATATTTAGAGGATTTTTCCCTTAGATTTATTATTAGCGATAAATTAACTTGTAGCAGATAAAATGCAAAACATTTTTTATTTTAGAGGTAAACATTTTGGCTTCATAGAATATACCTTAAACAAATTAGATTGAATTATCTAAATTAATGGTACAATTTTTTTCATCATGTATCAATTTTTCAATGAATTACTAAAATAATATTTTTATCTAAAAGCAAAATTATATCAATTCCTCTTTTTAATATCAATTTATTCTTTTGTTGTTGTTTGGAAGGTTTTCCGTTATGAATATTATTAGATATTACCTATTACCAAACTTTCACAGCATTGAAACTCTGTATCCCAAAACCTCTGTAACTAAAACCAAAATCATATAAATACATATAAGTAGTATACATGGAGGTGCCTGTGGTGTAATGGTTATCATCGTTGGAAATGGATACAGTGATATGTGTTCAAATCCTGGATGAGGCTGACTGCATTTCACATAGCACTAGTACCCTCAGGAAAAGTATGAATTCAATCATGCTCCTTCCAGCTATGGGTAAATAGTAAGACACGCTGGGTTTTTTAGCCTTGGTTTGACAACCACTCTAGGAGAAGGAAAACTTTGAATTCAAATCTGTCAAACTCTGTTTAAAACAATTGACCTTGCATCACATCCTGCCCGTGTGGAGAGGTTAGTACATACACATAAGTGGTGTACTTATTTTTGAATTGCTACATATTCGTGTTTTTGACGACTGAATATTGGCAATAATGGATTCAAAATAAATTTGTCTTGTATTAGAATGATTATCATTGGTCTTTATTATTCTTGTTTTTCACTTGATTTTCCTTTCTTATTTTCCTCTTGACCATGATTGCAAAACTGCTTCTTTTTCTCATGCAATGAAATCTTTAGCTACTTGAGACAATTTCAGACAATGGCACAGAACGTGTCAAATTAAATCATGGCTCAGTCAGGAGATGCGCTCAAGGCAGACTATTTTATTTTGGGTCTTGTTTGGTTCTGTTTTTATGTTTACTCTTGCCAGAGAGACCATCACAGTATCAAGTCAGTCATAAATAGCTCAAGTGTCTCATCATGTCACATACGTTCACAATCTTCAAGTTCTATTTATAGTTTACGAATCATCAAATTTTCAATTTTTATGAATAACAAAAAGAAAAAGGAATTATTGCTGCCAACAATAATTAGGGGAGTGTAAGCATACAATAAACCCTGTGGGTTAAATTTGGTTACAATGGGTACCCATTGATTGCAACCTTTTTGCAGAAGAAATGTTTATTGGAAAATTTGTTGAAACCTTGGAAGTCAATTCAAATAAAATTCTATTGAATATGATGAATAACTTTTCTTAATTTTTAAGCTAGCAAGTGTGAAGGAGATTTGAACCTGGACAAAATGGCAAGATAATACATATAATCTAAAAAAAAAGACTGCTAAATTCAGTTGATGAAATTTTATTAAAAGAAAGAAACATAGTTATTTTTCTGATCTCCCAAGTGAAGAGGGGTTGCCTGCCTTGAAGATATTTGGTGAAATGATCTTAGTGAAACACAAAGCCAAATGGTGGGAAATAGAAGTAGGAAGATTATGTTGTGCCAATCTTCTAAATAAGGAGGGCCTGCCTTGAAGATATTTAGTAAGCTTTGTTTAAATCAGCACAATGTCAAATGGTAGGAAATGGGAGTTGTGTTGTGCCAATTTTCTAAATGGGTAGGGCCTTCATTGAAGATATTCTCTTTGCTTAGTTTAGTGAAGAACAAGGCCAAATAGTAAGAAATGAGAGTAGGAAGATTGTGCAGGCCAGCATTGTAGATATTTACGAAACTTAGTTTAATGCAGCACTATGTCAAATGGTGAGAAATGGGAGGAAGAAGATTGTGTTGTGCCAATCTTTTAAATGGGGAGGGCCAGCCTTGAAAATATTCACTGGTGACTGCATCCCTACAGTGAGTTAAGACTTTTAGAAAAACAGAGACCTAGGTATGTCACTAGACTCTAGATCTAAATCTCTGGGGAGTGTAGAGTTGCTCCTTTGTTACCATTCTTCCTAAGTCCACCTTTACCCAGAGCAGTTGTTCCTCTTAGGGTTTCATCCTAATCAAAATCATTCTAAACATTGATCTATTTGACCAATAGATCAATGTTTAGAATGATTTTGATTGGTTGGTTGGTTTGTTGGGTTTTATGACATATCAACCCTTGTAGGTTATTTAATGCCAAATCCATTTTTATGTAAATAATAGGCTGTATGCTAATACGGCCTACCAGAAGAAACCGTAGCAGCAATAACGATTCTCTACAGAAACACCAAAGTAAAAGTGCGTTCACCAGATGGAGACACAGAATACTTCGACATTGTAGCAGGAGTACTACAAAGGGACATGCCAGCCCCATACCTCTTTATCATCTGTCTAGACTATGTACTTTGGACATTGATCAATAAGATTAGGGAAAACAGCTTTGTGCTGACAAAGAAAAGAAGCAGAAGGTACCCCGCAAAAACAATTACCAACGCCGACTATGCCGATGATATAGCGCTACTGGCCAATACACCCAATCAAGCCAAAACACTACTGCATAGTTTGGAACGAGCCACTGCAGGCATTGGACTCCATGTTAATGTACACAAAACTGAATTTATGTGCTTTAATCAGAAAGGTGACATCTCCACACAAGACGGAACCTCTCTGAAACTGGTTGACAAATTCACCTACCTAGGAAGCAGCATCTCATGAACCGAAAAAGACATCGCCACACGGCTAACGAAAGCATGGACAGCTATCGATAGGCTTTCGATCATATGGAAATGAAACCTGACCGATAAAATGAAACGCAGTTTCTTCCAGGCTGCGGTCATATCGATACTGCTATATGGATGCACTACTTGGACGCTGACTAAATGGCTGGAGAAGCTAGATGGCAATTATACAAGAATGTTGAGAGCAATATTGAACAAGTCCTGGCAGCAACACCCAACAAGGCACCAACTATATGGTCACCTACCACCTATCACGAAAACTATCCAAGCTAGATGAACCAGACATGCCGGACACTGCTGGAGAAGCAAGGACGAGCTCGTAAGTGATTTACTCCTGTGGACCCCCGCATATGGCCAATCAAAAGCAGGACGACCGACTTGAACATACATACAGCAGCTATGTGATGATACGTGATGTAACCCTGAGGACCTGCCAGAGGCGATGAATGATAGGGAGACGTGGAGAGAGAGGGTCAGGGATATCCATGCTGGCCGCATGACATGATGATGATCATCATCATGTAAATAATCAGTTCTATTTCAAACAATTCAGTTTAGCCTGAGTGTACAGTTTAATTGTCAAAAACATTTCCATTTCAAACTATTCAAGCAGTTATATATAACAATTCAGTTTAGTGTAAGTACAGTTTCAATGTCAAAAACAGTTCAATTTCAAACAATTCAGTTTAGGATAAGTACGCAGTTTAAATGTAAGTACAGTTTAATTTTGAAAAACATTTCTATTTCTAGCTATTCAGTTTAGTCAAGCAGTTCTAATTCAGCTAATTCAGTTTAGTATAAGTACAGATTTTGTTTACACACAGTTAAATGTCAAAATATTTCTATGTTAAAGAATTCAGTTCAGTGTAAATAGAGTTTCAATGTCAAAAAACAGTTCTATTTCAAATAATTCAGTTTAGCATAAGCACGCAGGTTAAATGTAAGTACGGTTTAATTGTCAAAAATATTTCTATTTCAAGCTATTCAGTTTATTCAAACAATTCTGTTTAGCATAAGTATGCCATTAGTTCTATTTAACCCATTGATAGGGCCCTATCAGGTGCTACCACTCTGGGCCAGTGTGGATCCTAGAGCAATGGCAATGAAGCTGTGCTCCGTATTCACCAAGGCCCCAGCATTACTGGAACCTCACCATCAGATTGTTTAGTGTCATATCCAGGGCTCTCATTGAGTGGGGGGGTCTTACCCCTTTGCAGAGGTGCAGTCAGTGTATTCAACAGCCCCGGCCAACGGGTCAAAATGATTTTAAACTTCATAATGCACTGGGTGTTGAAACATTGATATTGCAATTAGATATAAAGTTTCTACCTTTTTAAGATGATTGTGAATTCATTGGCTCAAAAAAACAGAATTGCAAATAAGTGTACAGAGTTTATCTATTTAAAATCATTAAAAGAGATCTTTATCTGTTTATAGTTCACTCATAATCAGTATTTCAATTGCCTCTTATGTGTTCACATGTTCAAACATTCTGTTTTACCAATAATTTTAACTCTCCATTTTAATTTCTCTCAATCTGACACTATCTTGTGTTCTTCTCTGTTTTTTTCTTTGAATCAATGTATCTGTTTCTCTCTCAAAATATCTAAGTCTGTTCATTATCTATAAATCTATCTCAGTCTTTTTCATATCTATTTACTGCTCTTACTCTAAGGTCCATTCTGACTCATTGTGGTCGTCCCTGTTAAGTTTCTATCTGTGGGTCAAATAGATTTGCTTGAGATAATATGTCAAATGATTTTGAACTTTAATTATATGTTGACTCTTAAAACATTGATATTGCAAGTAAGTATGAGACATGTTTGCCTGTTGAAAAAGATCATAAAGATATATTTTTGTACCTTATATAATTGGAGACCATAATTGTTAAATTAACTCTGGCTTAAAATAACCCAACAAGCTTTTATATACCATAAAACCAACCAACCAACCAACCAACCAACCAACCAACCAACCAACCAACCACTGCATGTAAAAACATTGTTGAATTGATCGAGAAATTGTTGGTGAGTTTATCTTTGTTCCTAACAGTTTTTATTTGGGTCACTGTGATTCACAGATTTTAGAAGCATCATTTTTTCTGATTGATTACTTATCTATGAGTACTTGGCTCTATACACTCTTTTAAAAACTTAGGCAGTAAGTACATTTATATGATAGCCAAATCTGCAAGGCAGTAGAAAAATAAATTTGCTATAAAGCTTACCTTAATCATCAAATGAGTGGGTGAAATAATGGTAAGGAGGTTGTTTTATGCCAAATTTCCGAGTAGGGTTGGGTGGGGCTGCCTGATTTGAAAATATACAACTGAAATCCAAACTTTCAAATGGGTTCAGTCACTGGGACATGTAAAATAATTTTCGTGACTATGCACTTTTAGTATTTATATACAAGGTGCCTTCAATAAGTTTCCAGACTTTTTTGTACAGGCATTTAAAATTGTCATAGACTCTTGAGAATTCAGTATGTTATTACAATACATCTTATGAGATGACTGACCAATTTTCATGATTTTAGGTTCAAATGAAAAGCTACAGAAGCAATTGGAATACACCCTACTAAAACCTGATTTTTCACAGCTGTTGAATTTCAAAAATGCAGTCTGGATGTGAGGACACTTTAGAAGAATGATATGCAATAAAATTGTGTTTTAAACTTGGAAAAAATGCCATGGAAATGTATGGAATGCTTCAGACTGCTTTTGGAGCATCTTGCATGAATCGAGCATCAGTTTTTGAGTGGCATAAGAGATTCAAGGAAGGCAAGGAGTCTGTGAGGGATGATGAGAGGTGTGGGAGGAGTAAGGAAGTCAATACACCAGAGTTGATTGGCCAAATAAAGAATTTCATGGATAAGAACTGTCGTGTGTCTATAGAGACAATAAGTGCTCAGTTTGATGTCAGTGTGGGAACTGTACACACAATTATTCGTGACGAACTGAAGATTCAGAAGATTTGCATGAAGTTTGTCCCAAGGGTGCTCTGAGAAGATCAGAAAGAAAGACGTTGTCATGACAGCAGGGAGATGGTCGAGCTGATCAATTCAGATCCCGCACTTCTTGATGCTCTGGTGACCTGCGATGAAAGCTGGATCTACTGCTATGACCCAGAGACCAAGAGACAGAGTTCGCAGTGGAAGCATGCTGGCTCTCCCAGACCCAAGAAGGCCAGACAGAGCAAATCCACCCACAAACTTTTGATGATCCCTTTCTTTGACAGCACTGACATGATTTACATACACTGGGTTCCCATTGGAAAGACAGTCAACAAGGAATACTATGTTGAGGTTTTAAGGGAGTTCAGGAAGAGATTCCGTTGGAAGAGGCCAGCACTCTTCAAATCGGGTCAGTGGCATTTCCAGCTGGACAATGCACCAGCCCACAACTCCAGCCTTGTTACAGACTATTTGAGCAAGATGGGCATCAACACAGTTCCTCAGCCTCCCTATAGTCCAGACCTTGCTCCCTGTAACTTTTGCTTATTCCCTAAGCTCAAGGAAAAACTTAGAGGCTGTTGTTATGAGACAATTGGGGAGATGAAAGAGGCTGTGACGAAGGTCATTGACATGCTCACACAAGAAGACTTCCATGGGGCCTTCCAGAAGTTGTTGGAATGGTACAACAAGTGCATTGCAGCTGGAGGAGATTACTCTGAAGGGGACTAGAATTTCATGTGTGTACTATCAATAAAAGTGCCCATACGAAAAAAGTCTGGAAACTTATTGTGTGCTCCTTGTATTAACTAATATAAGCTTAGCACAAAGTCATATGTTATTCTTCCCTGGTGTGGAGAGCCTGCCATCTTGCCTAGAAAATTTACATATAAAGTTCTGGTTTGAATCTATGCTTGACCTCTAACTTCTCCCATTGTGATCCTGTAGACTCCTTTTCTAGTGTAGGATTGCACTCACACCAAATCAAGCATGGTGCTGTGGTCTCTGTTGCAAGGATGTATTTACCCAACCCTTCTGCAACTCGCAGGATGTGACACAAGGTCAATTTTTTAGCACAGTGAAGGTGTTTTGAATTTAGTATATTCCTTCTTTTAGAATGGTTGCCTAACTATGGTTCAAGAAATCAGCCTGCCCTACTATTCACCTATTGCTGGGGTAGAACAAATGGATTCATGCCTCATCCAGTATTTTGAATTGCCAATTCCATTTCCATATGATAATAACTGTTACACAAAGCACATTGTGATAACAAGTTGCCCTACATCCCCTGGTTTTGAATTCAGAATCTTTCCTTCTCCGAGGTTGGTTTGCACTCTTACAAGGTTAGAAAACCCAGTCTGTCCTACTACCTACCCACAGCCAAGAGATGAATCTATGCTCTTTCCAATGGCATTAGTGTGAAATGAAACGTATCTTGTGTAACATTGTAAGCAATCGATACCTGGGTGCAAATTGATAAGTTATTAAAAAAATGTTGACAATGTTCAACATCTTGTTTGATATGCTTGATTTAATACTCAGGACTGAAAACAGCAAACAGGGACTTGCTGAAATCACCAAACATTTTGGCCTTCTGAGTGGTGGCAGAGTCTGGCTTGATGATGCCATCTACATGAGACAGAAAGTGGGGTGGATTCTTCATTTCCCCTCTCTTTTGGGGACTGGGCTACCAGGAGACAATCATTTGTATGTATGATGAATGAGAGACTATTTAGGGATAGGGGAAGAGCTGATACCTTCTCGAACAAAGAAGCTACCCCACACATTATGTCTATGATCCAGTTTCACATGCCTCTGAGGTCTCAGAAACAGTATAAAGCAACAGAGGTCCTAACACTTAAGGTGAGTTGTGTTCCTGGCTTTTGCTGGGCCATCTGGCATTTGTGCCGGATGGGGTATCAAAATTAATGACAGATTCAAGGCCGAAAGGCCCCCAGCTTCGGTTGGGCCACCTTCATGTGGGCGAGCTGCAAACTTTGTCCCCAATGTATGGCACTAGACCTTGCTGTCTAGTTCAAGCCATAACCTAGCATATGTGCCTGGATCCAGATATGGATTCGTGAAACTGCTTGGCTTATTAGATCCACATTACACTTAGTGGGTCGATGAGCAGCACAGACCAGCAGGGTTTGTGTCTCAGCTCGTTCCCGACCTTCCTCTCCCCTTTATCCCCACTTTATTTGGCTTTTGGGCTTTTTACCTTGTGTCAAGTCCAGTCTGGTGGGAGGCAGCGACAAATAACTTAAGGTGAGTTATGTTTTTGTGTCTCTTCTCCCCTATCTGATTATTAGCCATCACCGGCATAACAATTGGCAGTAACTATATTTTCTAACATAGCCATAACTGTTATACCACGTGTGTCTTTTACTGGTTGGGAAATATTTAACTACCTGAGCCACTAACCCAGAATGTATGTTTATTTTTTAGCAATATTGTAGTATGTTCATAAGTTTGTTCCAATCTGTTGATGATGTCACATCTTTCAAAGAGCTTAGTGGAATAGTTATTGTCATAAGAAATAGAATTAGTGAACCTGGATCAAGTTTTTTGTATTTCCCTTTGAGCTAATGCTCTAAAGGAAGGCATGAATCCATTTCTTTTTTCCTCGGCTATGAGTAAATAGTATGGTAGCCTGGGTTCTTTGGTTTTGTTTAGGCAACTGGTCAAGAAGAAGGAAAATTCTGTATTCAAACTAGCTGTTTTCTGCTTAGAAATTTACTTTGTTTCCATCCTGCCTGTGGAAGAGGAGTTGGGTAAATAAAAACCTTCCAAAGCCCCCAAAGGATTACTTTGTGTTTCCACATAATTTTAACCCTGAAATATTGATCCATGAAACCCTAACCATATTTCTTAAGATCAGGAGGCATTGAATATAACTAACACAAAGCCTTGGATGCATTTTCTGCCCCGTCTTTAAATTCTGAAACTTGTTCCTTTTACTCTGAGCTTAAGGAACTTCAGATCTTTTGAGGCTGAAAGAGCTACAAAAACCTGGCATCCAACTCTGATAGGAAATATATCACACTGCTAGGTATTTCCTTCGATTTTTATTTTTGAGTTGAATAAAAAAAACGAAAAAAACTGATTGGTAGTGATGCCAATATTGACTGAAATTCTTATATGGCCAAATATAATCATGTCTACATTGAAATGACATGTTGTGAAGGATGTCCAATATTGGGAAAAGACCCACAGGCTATGGAATTATGAGAACCAATTACAACGCAATGGAATGGCTTCTCTTGTGTATGATTACATAACTAAATATAGTTGTGCTTTTCAAGTAAAATGATAACAGTCACAAAATGAATAGATCTTCAGCCATTGCATAAGACTAAAAGGCTGTGACTAAAATAGATGATTTAAGAAAGAAGCCAAAACAGCAAAGCAAAAATAAAGTCTACAAAAAATACAACATATACAGAAAAAAGATGTCAACAAGAAATATATATATTGTTGTTGACATGTTTTTTCTGTGTGTGTGTATATATATATATATATATATATATATATATATATATATATAATTATATACACTAGGTGTATTCAAAAAGTGTAAAGACTGAAGACACCGAAGTAAAAAAGGACAATGAATAGAATGTTAATTTTTTTTTTCAAAATACAAGGTGTGTTCAAAAACTTTCAAATAATTTTTTCAAGCTATGCAAAAGAAAGGATGGAATTACCCAATATTGAGGAAAATATTATACCATCAATTTAAATAATTTAATGTAGTTTGTTTAAAGAACATTTTATGAAGACAGAAATGCTAATTCCATAATTTTTGCCATAGGTAGTATATATATATATATATATAGTTGATACAAATGTTTTCTGTGCCTTTTGTACTGATTGGTTGTTTTTTTTTGCATGTTAACCTTTGTTGGGTGATTAATACCAAAATCAGTCATTTTTTTTGCAAGCAATTTTATGGTATTAAATAACTAATGTTAATAATCTTTTGAAACTAATGAGAGCTTTGCATAAATATTCTTAATACAAATAATTTGTATGGTTATTGTTTCAAGTATTTATATCTAATACTAACAATTATCAAATGTGTCCTGCGTCTGACATTGAACTACATCGAGTAGTGAAAAATCCATGAAAGTCATTTGTACTGAAAGTAAAAAAACTTGAGATTTTTTTAATTGAAAAGTCATTTACAATAGCCGTTCCCACTTGGAAGATTGGCAAAATATAAGCTTTCTATTTCTCTTATTTGGTACAATGCTGTAACTTGCAAAGTTACAATAGATAGCATGAGTTTATTATGATAGATCAAAACTTTCAAAGTTTGGTTTGGTTGGGTTTTATGGCATATCAACCATTGTAGGTTATTTAATGCCAAATCCTCTTTATACATATATATTAGATATATATGATTTGGTTTGGTTGGGTTTTATGGCATATCAACTATTGTAGGTTATCTAATGTCAAATCCTCTTTATACATATATATTAGATATATATGATTTGGTTTGGTTGGGTTTTATGGCATATCAACCATTGTAGTTTATTTAATGCCAAATCCTCTTTATACATATCTATCATATATATATGATTTGGTTTGGTTGGGTTTTATGGCATATCAACTATTGTAGGCTATTTAATGCCAAATACTTTTTATACATATATATCAGATATATATGATTTGGTTTGGTTGGGTTTTATGGCATATCAACTATTGTAGGTTATTTAATGCCAAATCCTTTTTATACATATATATTAAATATATATGATTTGGTTTGGTTGGGTTTTATGGCATATCAACTATTGTAGGCTATTTAATGCCAAATACTTATCATACATATATATTAAATATATATGATTTGGTTTGGTTGGGTTTTATGGCATGTCAACCATTGTAGGTTATTTCATGCCAAATCCTCTTTATACATATATATTAGATATATATGATTTGGTTTGGTTGGGTTTTATGGCATATCAACCGTTGTAGGTTATTTAATGCCAAATCCTCTTTATACATATATATTAGATATATATGATTTGGTTTGGTTGGGTTTTATGGCATATCAACCATTGTAGGTTATTTAATGCCAAATCCTCTTTATACATATATATTAAATATATATGATTTGGTTTGGTTGGGTTTTATGGCATATCAACCATTGTAGGTTATTTAATGCCAAATCATCTTTATACATATATATTAAATATATATGATTTGTTTTGATTGGGTTTTATGGCATATCAACCATTGTAGGTTATTTAATGCCAAATCCTCTTTATACATATATATTAGATATATATGATTTGGTTTGGTTGGGTTTTATGGCATATCAACTATTGTAGGCTATTTAATGCCAAATCCTCTTTATACATATATATTAGATATATATGATTTGGTTTGGTTGGGTTTATGGCATAGCAACCATTGTAGGTTATCTAATGCCAAATCCTCTTTATACATATATATTAAATATATAGGATTTGTTTTGGTTGGGTTTTATGGCATATCAACCATTGTAGGTTATTTAATGCCAAATCTTCTTCATACATATATATTAAATATATATGATTTGTTTTGATTGGGTTTTATGGCATATCAACCATTGTAGGTTATTTAATGCCAAATCCTCTTTATACATATATATTAGATATATATGATTTGTTTTGGTTGGGTTTTATGGCATATCAACCATTGTAGGTTATTTAATGCCAAATCCTCTTTATACATATATATTAAATATATATGATTTGGCTTGGTTGGGTTTTATGGCATATCAACCATTGTAGGTTATTTAATGCCAAATCCTCTTTATACATATATATTAGATATATATGATTTTGTTTGGTTGGGTTTTATGGCATATCAACCATTGTAGGTTATTTAATGCCAAATCCTCTTTATACATATATATTAGATATATATGATTTGGTTTGGTTGTGTTTTATGGCATATCATCCATTGTAGGTTATTTAATGCCAAATCCTCTTTATACATATATATCAGATATATATGATTTGGTTTGGTTGGGTTTTATGGCATATCAACCATTGTAGGTTATTTAATGCCAAATCCTCTTTATACATATATATTAGATATATATGATTTGGTTTGGTTGGGTTTTATGGCATATCAACCATTGTAGGTTATTTAATGCCAAATCCTCTTTATACATATATATTAGATATATATGATTTGGTTTGGTTGGGTTTTATGGCATATCAACCATTATAGGTTATTTAATGCCAAATCCTCTTTATACATATATATTAGATATATATGATTTGGCTTGGTTGGGTATTATGGCATATCAACCATTGTAGGTTATTTGATGCCAAATCCTCTTTATACATATATATTAGATATATATGATTTGGTTTGGTTGGGTTTTATGGCATATCAACCATTGTAGGCTATTTAATGCCAAATCCTCTTTATACATATATATTAGATATATATGATTTGGTTTGGTTGGGTTTTATGGCATATCAACCATTATAGGTTATTTAATGCCAAATCCTCTTTATACATATATATTAGATATATATGATTTGGCTTGGTTGGGTTTTATGGCATATCAACCATTGTAGGTTATTTGATGCCAAATCCTCTTTATACATATATATTACATATATATGATTTGGTTTGGTTGGGTTTTATGGCATATCAACCATTGTAGGTTATTTAATGCCAAATCCTCTTTATACATATATATTAGATATATATGATTTGGTTTGGTTGTGTTTTATGGCATATCATCCATTGTAGGTTATTTAATGCCAAATCCTCTTTATACATATATATCAGATATATATGATTTGGTTTGGTTGGGTTTTATGGCATATCAACCATTGTAGGTTATTTAATGCCAAATCCTCTTTATACATATATATTAGATATATATGATTTGGTTTGGTTGGGTTTTATGGCATATCAACTATTGTAGGCTATTTAATGCCAAATCCTCTTTATACATATATATTAGATATATATGATTTGGTTTGGTTGGGTTTATGGCATAGCAACCATTGTAGGTTATCTAATGCCAAATCCTCTTTATACATATATATTAAATATATAGGATTTGTTTTGGTTGGGTTTTATGGCATATCAACCATTGTAGGTTATTTAATGCCAAATCTTCTTCATACATATATATTAAATATATATGATTTGTTTTGATTGGGTTTTATGGCATATCAACCATTGTAGGTTATTTAATGCCAAATCCTCTTTATACATATATATTAGATATATATGATTTGTTTTGGTTGGGTTTTATGGCATATCAACCATTGTAGGTTATTTAATGCCAAATCCTCTTTATACATATATATTAAATATATATGATTTGGCTTGGTTGGGTTTTATGGCATATCAACCATTGTAGGTTATTTAATGCCAAATCCTCTTTATACATATATATTAGATATATATGATTTTGTTTGGTTGGGTTTTATGGCATATCAACCATTGTAGGTTATTTAATGCCAAATCCTCTTTATACATATATATTAGATATATATGATTTGGTTTGGTTGTGTTTTATGGCATATCATCCATTGTAGGTTATTTAATGCCAAATCCTCTTTATACATATATATCAGATATATATGATTTGGTTTGGTTGGGTTTTATGGCATATCAACCATTGTAGGTTATTTAATGCCAAATCCTCTTTATACATATATATTAGATATATATGATTTGGTTTGGTTGGGTTTTATGGCATATCAACCATTGTAGGTTATTTAATGCCAAATCCTCTTTATACATATATATTAGATATATATGATTTGGTTTGGTTGGGTTTTATGGCATATCAACCATTATAGGTTATTTAATGCCAAATCCTCTTTATACATATATATTAGATATATATGATTTGGCTTGGTTGGGTTTTATGGCATATCAACCATTGTAGGTTATTTGATGCCAAATCCTCTTTATACATATATATTAGATATATATGATTTGGTTTGGTTGGGTTTTATGGCATATCAACCATTGTAGGTTATTTAATGCCAAATCCTCTTTATACATATATATTAGATATATATGATTTGGTTTGGTTGTGTTTTATGGCATATCATCCATTGTAGGTTATTTAATGCCAAATCCTCTTTATACATATATATCAGATATATATGATTTGGTTTGGTTGGGTTTTATGGCATATCAACCATTGTAGGTTATTTAATGCCAAATCCTCTTTATACATATATATTAGATATATATGATTTGGTTTGGTTGGGTTTTATGGCATATCAACCATTGTAGGTTATTTAATGCCAAATCCTCTTTATACATATATATTAGATATATATGATTTGGTTTGGTTGGGTTTTATGGCATATCAACCATTATAGGTTATTTAATGCCAAATCCTCTTTATACATATATATTAGATATATATGATTTGGCTTGGTTGGGTTTTATGGCATATCAACCATTGTAGGTTATTTGATGCCAAATCCTCTTTATACATATATATTACATATATATGATTTGGTTTGGTTGGGTTTTATGGCATATCAACCATTGTAGGTTATTTAATGCCAAATCCTCTTTATACATATATATTAGATATATATGATTTGGTTTGGTTGTGTTTTATGGCATATCATCCATTGTAGGTTATTTAATGCCAAATCCTCTTTATACATATATATCAGATATATATGATTTGGTTTGGTTGGGTTTTATGGCATATCAACCATTGTAGGTTATTTAATGCCAAATCCTCTTTATACATATATATTAGATATATATGATTTGTTTTGGTTGGGTTTTATGGCATATCAACCATTGTAGGTTATTTAATGCCAAATCCTCTTTATACATATATATTAAATATATATGATTTGGTTTGGTTGGGTTTTATGGCATATCAACTATTGTAGGTTATTTAATGCCAAATCCTCTTTATACATATATATTAGATATATATGATTTGGTTTTGTTGGGTTTTATGGCATATCAACCATTGTAGGTTATTTAATGCCAAATCCTCTTTATACATATATATTAGATATATATGATTTGGTTTGGATGGGTTTTATGGCATATCAACCATTGTAGGTTATTTAATGCCAAATCCTCTTTATACATATATATTAAATATATATGATTTGGCTTGGTTGGGTTTTATGGCATATCAACCATTGTAGGTTATTTAATGCCAAATCCTCTTTATACATATATATTAGATATATATGATTTTGTTTGGTTGGGTTTTATGGCATATCAACCATTGTAGGTTATTTAATGCCAAATCCTCTTTATACATATATATTAGATATATATGATTTGTTTTGGTTGGGTTTTATGGCATATCAACCATTGTAGGTTATTTAATGCCAAATCCTCTTTATACATATATATTAAATATATATGATTTGGTTTGGTTGGGTTTTATGGCATATCAACTATTGTAGGTTATTTAATGCCAAATCCTCTTTATACATATATATTAGATATATATGATTTGGTTTGGTTGGGTTTTATGGCATATCAACCATTGTAGGTTATTTAATGCCAAATCCTCTTTATACATATATATTAGATATATATGATTTGGTTTGGATGGGTTTTATGGCATATCAACCATTGTAGGTTATTTAATGCCAAATCCTCTTTATACATATATATTAAATATATATGATTTGGCTTGGTTGGGTTTTATGGCATATCAACCATTGTAGGTTATTTAATGCCAAATCCTCTTTATACATATATATTAGATATATATGATTTTGTTTGGTTGGGTTTTATGGCATATCAACCATTGTAGGTTATTTAATGCCAAATCCTCTTTATACATATATATTAGATATATATGATTTGTTTTGGTTGGGTTTTATGGCATATCAACCATTGTAGGTTATTTAATGCCAAATCCTCTTTATACATATATATTAAATATATATGATTTGGTTTGGTTGGGTTTTATGGCATATCAACTATTGTAGGTTATTTAATGCCAAATCCTCTTTATACATATATATTAGATATATATGATTTGGCTTGGTTGGGTTTTATGGCATATCAACCATTGTAGGTTATTTAATGCCAAATCCTCTTTATACATATATATTAGATATATATGATTTGGCTTGGTTGGGTTTTATGGCATATCAACCATTGTAGGTTATTTGATGCCAAATCCTCTTTATACATATATATTACATATATATGATTTGGTTTGGTTGGGTTTTATGGCATATCAACCATTGTAGGTTATTTAATGCCAAATCCTCTTTATACATATATATTAGATATATATGATTTGGTTTGGTTGTGTTTTATGGCATATCATCCATTGTAGGTTATTTAATGCCAAATCCTCTTTATACATATATATCAGATATATATGATTTGGTTTGGTTGGGTTTTATGGCATATCAACCATTGTAGGTTATTTAATGCCAAATCCTCTTTATACATATATATTAGATATATATGATTTGGTTTGGTTGGGTTTTATGGCATATCAACCATTGTAGGTTATTTAATGCCAAATCATCTTTATACATATATATTAAATATATATGATTTGGCTTGGTTGGGTTTTATGGCATATCAACCATTGTAGGTTATTTAATGCCAAATCCTCTTTATACATATATATTAGATATATATGATTTTGTTTGGTTGGGTTTTATGGCATATCAACCATTGTAGGTTATTTAATGCCAAATCCTCTTTATACATATATATTAGATATATATGATTTGTTTTGGTTGGGTTTTATGGCATATCAACCATTGTAGGTTATTTAATGCCAAATCCTCTTTATACATATATATTAAATATATATGATTTGGTTTGGTTGGGTTTTATGGCATATCAACTATTGTAGGTTATTTAATGCCAAATCCTCTTTATACATATATATTAGATATATATGATTTGGTTTGGTTGGGTTTTATGGCATATCAACCATTGTAGGTTATTTAATGCCAAATCCTCTTTATACATATATATTAGATATATATGATTTGGTTTGGATGGGTTTTATGGCATATCAACCATTGTAGGTTATTTAATGCCAAATCCTCTTTATACATATATATTAAATATATATGATTTGGCTTGGTTGGGTTTTATGGCATATCAACCATTGTAGGTTATTTAATGCCAAATCCTCTTTATACATATATATTAGATATATATGATTTTGTTTGGTTGGGTTTTATGGCATATCAACCATTGTAGGTTATTTAATGCCAAATCCTCTTTATACATATATATTAGATATATATGATTTGTTTTGGTTGGGTTTTATGGCATATCAACCATTGTAGGTTATTTAATGCCAAATCCTCTTTATACATATATATTAAATATATATGATTTGGTTTGGTTGGGTTTTATGGCATATCAACTATTGTAGGTTATTTAATGCCAAATCCTCTTTATACATATATATTAGATATATATGATTTGGCTTGGTTGGGTTTTATGGCATATCAACCATTGTAGGTTATTTAATGCCAAATCCTCTTTATACATATATATTAGATATATATGATTTGGTTTGGTTGTGTTTTATGGCATATCATCCATTGTAGGTTATTTAATGCCAAATCCTCTTTATACATATATATCAGATATATATGATTTGGTTTGGTTGGGTTTTATGGCATATCAACCATTGTAGGTTATTTAATGCCAAATCCTCTTTATACATATATATTAGATATATATGATTTGGTTTGGTTGGGTTTTATGGCATATCAACCATTGTAGGTTATTTAATGCCAAATCCTCTTTATACATATATATTAGATATATATGATTTGTTTTGGTTGGGTTTTATGGCATATCAACCATTATAGGTTATTTAATGCCAAATCCTCTTTATACATATATATTAGATATATATGATTTGGCTTGGTTGGGTTTTATGGCATATCAACCATTGTAGGTTATTTGATGCCAAATCCTCTTTATACATATATATTAGATATATATGATTTGGTTTGGTTGGGTTTTATGGCATATCAACCATTGTAGGCTATTTAATGCCAAATCCTCTTTATACATATATATTAGATATATATGATTTGGTTTGGTTGGGTTTTATGGCATATCAACCATTATAGGTTATTTAATGCCAAATCCTCTTTATACATATATATTAGATATATATGATTTGGTTTGGTTGGGTTTTATGGCATATCAACCATTGTAGGTTATTTGATGCCAAATCCTCTTTATACATATATATTACATATATATGATTTGGTTTGGTTGGGTTTTATGGCATATCAACTATTGTAGGCTATTTAATGCCAAATACTTTTTATACATATATATCAGATATATATGATTTGGTTTGGTTGGGTTTTATGGCATATCAACTATTGTAGGTTATTTAATGCCAAATCCTTTTTATACATATATATTAAATATATATGATTTGGTTTGGTTGGGTTTTATGGCATATCAACTATTGTAGGCTATTTAATGCCAAATACTTTTTATACATATATATTAAATATATATGATTTGGTTTGGTTGGGTTTTATGGTATATCAACCATTGTAGGCTATTTAATGCCAAATACTTTTTATACATATATATTAGATATATATGATTTGGCTTGGTTAGGTTTTATGGCATATCAACCATTGTAGGTTATTTAATGCCAAATCCTCTTTATACATATATATTAGATATATATGATTTGGTTTGGTTGGGTTTTATGGCATATCAACCATTGTAGGTTATTTAATGCTAAATCCTTTTTATACATATATATTAAATATATATGATTTGGTTTGGTTTGGTTTTATGGCATATCAACTATTGTAGGCTATTTAATGCCAAATCCTCTTTATACATATATATTAAATATATATGATTTGGTTTGGTTGGGTTTTATGGCATATCAACTATTGTAGGCTATTTAATGCCAAATACTTTTTATACGTATATATTAAATATATATGATTTTGTTTGGTTGGGTTTTATGGCATATCAACCGTTGTAGGTTATTTAATGCCAAATCCTCTTTATACATATATATTAGATATATATGATTTGGTTTGGTTGGGTTTTATGGCATATCAACTATTGTATGTTATTTAATGCCAAATACTTTTTATCCATATATATTAAATATATATGATTTGGTTTGGTTTGGTTTTATGGCATATCAACTATTGTAGGCTATTTAATGCCAAATACTTTTTATACATATATATCAGATATATATGATTTGGTTTGGTTGGGTTTTATGGCATATCAACTATTGTAGGTTATTTAATGCCAAATACTTTTTATACATATATATTGAATATATATGATTTGGTTTGGTTGGGTTTTATGGCATATCAACTATTGTAGGCTATTTAATGCCAAATACTTTTTATACATATATATCAGATATATATATATATGATTTGTCAACACATTTTATAGATAACATTCTTAAATGAGCCTGTGCTCTTTTTTGCACAGTTAAATGGTTTCAAGTATTGCTATATAACAGTCACAATTTAACATCAGTAATTTTTTTGCACACAGTTTGTTCTATTTGATCCATTGATAGGACTCTTTCAAGTGCTACTACTCCAGGTCAGAGTGGTCCTGGGAGCAATGGCAATGAAGGGGTACTCCACATTCCACAAATCTCCAAGGCTGAAGCCCCACCATCAGATGGTTTAATGTCATATCCAGGACACTCAGCATAAGATCTTACCCCTCTGCTGAGATGCAGTTGATGTATTCTACAGCCCCAGCCAAATGGGCTGTCAAAGCTTGGTGTTTTAGAATGCACTTGGTTGATTTGGAAGGCAGAGAGGATCGATACGATATGTTTGACATAAAAAAAGGTTGTTTATTTGGTTTTCAAAAGCAATGTCTTAACACTTTCTGCTAAATGCATAATGACTATTATATTATTATAGATGTTTCACATATATTTTATAATACATATTACCTATTATAAAGTTAGCGACCATAGTCGAGGGTGACCCGAAGGCTCCCTTTTCGATAGCTACAACACCAAGGTGTAGGGGAGGGCGCTACTCCATTCCCTGGATTGCTCCACTTTACCCTTGAACCATACCTTATAATGCTGAGTGTTAAGCAAGGTGGTATCAAGTTCCATTTTTAAAGTCTTTGGTATGACTCGACCTGGGACTGAACCCAGGTCTCCCGGGCCATTGGCGAACACTCTAATCGCTGGGCCAATGTCCCGGTTACTTATTATAACCTTTACCAATTATTGTTTACTTTTTACCTGGTGTCTTTTACCTTTTACATATCTCCTCTTTTACCTATTTATTTATCCGTTCACTAAAGACACACCCCAACAGCAAATCAACATTGATACTAACACACTACTGTTCCATTTACATTCCACTTCATTGATGACATAAATGAAACAAAATTAAGCTAATTGTTGAAACCTAACAAAAAGATTACTGAACAAGAATAACCAAAACAAAGTTAGGAAATGAAATGGAAATCTTTATAAGATTAAGAAAATGCAATACTTGCCAGCGGTGTGAAGAAGGTAACCACTGCTGGTAGTGACTATTTAGTATATTTTCACCTCCTCACAATAGTGTTCACAGTATTTATGAGGAATGGGACATACCCATTAATGTTTATAGATAGAGAATATAACACTAATAGAACAAATCCCTATATCCTATATATTACTGGGTGTTCTTAACAATCCCAACATTCTATGCAGGCACCAGAGAACCAATAAAAAAGACAAAGACTTTGAAAAACTAATCAACAACAATAACATCTACATTCTAAACAATAAATTCCAAACTGATCTCAATCCATCTACGAGTTCCTACTCAGCCATAGATTTGCAATCACTCAAGTTACATAGACTATAAATGGAAGATCCACAATGATCTTTGAAGCAGTGACCCCTTCCCCATTATACTTGAAAGTTCATAACCAGCTCACGATAATAAACTCCCCTGTAGTAAAATGAATAAAGCAAACTGGAAAGAATTAAAAACTCTTTGTGACCAAAAACTGATACAAGATTGAAACAACAAAGACCTAACAAATCACTTGAAACCCAAATCTCAATAGCAAAGGAAATCATACCAAAAACCTTATTGTCAAACAGATGTAACACACTCTAGTTTAATGATGACTGTAAAGCAGCAATCCGTTGGCAAAAGACTGCCCTACATAAATTTAATAAAGAACTCACTGACATCAATTTAAACTTCTAACTACTCAGAGCATCAACAAGCAAAACTCTGTAAGCCAACGTAACTCCTCCACTAAAACGAATACAATCTGGAAAATGATCCGAAAAATCTCTGGGAAAATCCAGCTAGCACCTCTCAAACACTTCAGGTAAAACAATACAGAGGCAACCAACAAAAATGATGTAGTAGATACACTAGCTGAGACCTTCTCAACAAATCCATCTCACCAAAGAACAATAACTGACAATTCTCAAACTTCAAACAAAATGCCTGAATTTCAAATCAGACAACTCTGAACAGTATAACAAGCCTTTCATATTACCAAAACTAATAGAAGACATCCAAAGATCCCACAACAGTCAGATAAGATGAAATCCATTACAAACTCCTTAAACAGCTACCAAAAAATCTCTGGTCTATCTTCTTATGACAATTAATGATATCTGGATAAATTGTAGAATCATGGAAATTATCTACTATCATCTCCGTACCCAAACCAGGGAAAACAGCTTGAATTTAGGGAACTACCATCGAATAGCACTAATAAGCTGTCTTTGCTAGAGTATGGAGTGTATGGTCAACAAAAGGTTAATTTGGTTTATTGAATCCAACAACCTTATTACCAATGCAGCTTTAGAAGCCAAAGATCTACAGTGGACCATTTGGTTAGATTAGGAACCATTATAAAAGAGACAAATATTCCAAAACAGCACCTCATAGCAAAGGTTTTTTGACCTGGAGAAGTTGTATGAGATCACCTGGAAATATGGTATAATTAAAGGACCTAAATTACTTGGAACTGAAAAGCAGACTGCCTAACTTCATGAAAAGTTTTTTCTCAAACAGAAAGATCTAAGTCCAAATTGGATTAACCCTGTCAGACTTTCATAGTCAAGAAAAGGGATTCCCTCAGGGAAGAGTCTACTGTCAGTGACTCTCTTTAACCTAAAAATCACAATCACCAAATGCCTGAATCCTAAAATTGATGACTATCTACATGTTGAGGATATCTGTATCACCTCCAGATCTAAATAGATGCACACTGGACTGCAGAGCATCAACAATAAGTAAACACTAATGGCTTCTAAATATCCAAAACTAAAACTCAATGCATTAATTTTTGCCAACAAAGGAAAAGGCATAGCAATCCTAGAATAAAACTAAATGGAACAGAAATATTTACAATACCTAAAAGAAAAATGCAACAAAGTACTACAACTCCTCCATGTAATAATGCACACAGAATGGGTTGTAAACCAGTAGACCTTATTAAAACTGTATAAAACTCTAATCTGCTCAAAAATTGACTATGACTGCAATATATATATAGAGATCAACCAGGGAATTTTTTCAGAAGTCACTGAACACAATCAACCATGAACAATTGAGACTTGTCCTAGGTGTCTTCAGAACATCCCCTATGGAGAGCCTCTACACTGAGGCTCATAAACCCCTTCTACATTTCAGATTCCAAAAACTGGGCCTTCAATATGATACAAAAATAAAATCCTTATCAACTAATTTGGCTCTTAATTGCATTTTCAAACCTTAGACAACCAGTTCAATTTAAGTAAAAAGAAAAGCAATAAAACTTTTTGATCTCAGCATGAAACTCACCCTGAAAGCAGCAGAAATCTCACTCCCAAACATCCATGATACGATAGAACTAAGCTTTCCCCCTGGCTCCTTAAACAACCAGTAGTAATCACCAATCTTATACTCACTCCTTAATCTATCAAGAGAAACTCTCCAACATCCAAGAAAAATACCCTAACTATTCCTAAATTTATACAGATGGCTCCAAAGGCAGCATCAGAAGTGGATGTGGAGCAGTTTGCTATGATAAAACTATCAAAAAATACCTTCCAATGAAAACTTCCATATTCACTGCTGAAGACTGCACAATAAGAATTGGCTCTCAACAAACAACTCAAAATAGATTCATCATCCATTCAGATTCTTTCTCTGTACTTTCATCAATCAAAACTAGAGAAGTGGATAACTTCCTAATCATCAAACTCTTAAACATTCTAAATTTCATGAGGTATACCAAAAAGGTGTTATCTGCTGGATCCCAAGCCATATAAGAATCTATGGTGATCATATAGGAATCCAGGAAAACCATAAAGCTGACTTAATAGCCAAATCTGCACTCAACATGGTGCCCAACAAAAACCCCAAAATACCATACACTGACCTAAAACCTAAAATCAGCCAAATAATGACAAAGAAATAGCAACAGCTATGGAATGAAAATACCCATGACAAGCTTTATGAAATACAACCTATTTTGAAAGAAAAGAACCAAATGTTACTAAGACTAGAAGAGAGGAGACCACTCTAACTTTATTGTGCATAGGCCAGACTTAATTAACTCACTCCTTTATTCTAAAACAGAAACCTTCACCAAAATGCTAATGTGAAACACCATACACAGTGAAACACATTTTGATGCAATGTAATCTCGTTCATACTCAAAGAGATTTCTCCAACATAAAAAGCTTGAAAGAACTATTTAAAACAACAGATCTTAATAACAATCAACTAATGAAAAAAAAATCAGCCTCCACTCGAGGATATAGGCCCATAGACCAACATCTCATCTACAGATACCTACATACACTGTTGGGTATCTAAACCTTCAGATTACTACTAAACCCTTACAATTACCAACTGAAAAAAAAAACTGAAATAATATACAAATATCTACACAACTAACAATCATACCCAGCAAAGAAGGAATAAAACAAAAACATCTTCTGCATAAAATAACCCAGTAAGGGTTGACATGTCATAAAATCCAACTAATTAACCAACCATTCAATGTAGATGACTGGACCATTTAAGAGAAAAAAGAATTACCTACTTTATATGTTGATACTGTAAAAATTGTTTGATTAGAAATTTGATAAAGGGACTAAAATAGTTGTGTATATTCTAGTTTAAGCCTAGCGTTTTCAAAGGCTGATTTTCAAGTCAGGTTCATCCACTTGGTAGATTATTAAAGCAGATTTTCTATCTCTGTCTGCATTATCACATTATCACTAAGCTGAGTAAATATCAAATAGTCTCATAATTTATCCTCAGTCGATTATTGGAAGCCATTATTAAGCTAGTTTTCTACTTGTGTGTTGGATTCTTATTAGATGCTCTGATATTGTGACCTTGTGCCAGACTAAAGGGATACTTAATAATTACCTGTAATGCATTTGAAGTTTACTTCCCCCCTAAGTATTTCCCTTTTTATTTTCTTTTACTTTTTAATCTTCTTTCAGGATGAAAGTCTAACTGATAGATTCACATTGTCATGAAATAATTTTAGTTTAGATTCTCTGCAGGGATCAAATTCTTCCTCTTCCTCCTCCTCCTCCTCCTCTGATTACATTTTGAGGAGATCAAAGTTGATCTACACTTTTCAGATTAATTAGCTTTGTGACATGACATTTAGCTCAGTCAGATCAGCCTGGAACTTCAGCTGGTTTTTCATTCTGGCTGTAGGCTAATTAAGGCTGGTCTAATTATATATATATATAATGTGGAGGTGCTTCTGGCATAAGAGTTACTGCCATAAGCAAATGGACTCAATGATTTGAGTTCAAATCCTGGACAAGACCATTTGCATTTCACTTTGGATGCATGTTTTGGGAATTGCATGTCGCCATCTCTTTTATCCCCAGTTATGGATAAAATAGTTGGGCAGACTGGGTTCTTTAGTTTTGGTCAGGTATCTGATCTTGGAGACAAAAAATTCTGTCTTCAAAACCTGAAGAGTGTTCTTCAGAGAATCTACAGCACTGTGGTACTTCATCATTCTTCTTCTCCCAGCTTATCCAAAAAGTGTGGTTGGTCCCACACAAGGCTACACGACAGTAAGCAAATTGCTAATGTACGCAGTCTGGAAGTTCAAATCTTTAACTAAACTGTAGAGCACTCATATATCCAGCATGACTGAAGAGCTTCTATAAAACACACACACACACACACACACACACACACATATATATATATATATATATATATATAAAGGATAGTTTAGACATAGTCAATGTTTCTTGTCTATGTGAGATTTTCAAATGAAAAATGAAACAAAAAGATGAAATACATCGAACATTATGTAAATATATTTGATTTTCTACCTGAAAAGGAGGCGTGCTTAGTGTAACTGTTATCATCATAGTAAATGAAATCAGTGACCAGAGTTCAAGTCCTAGTTGCAGCTATTTGTGTTTCAATTTGCACTAATGCCATTGGGAAATACATATATTGATCTGTCTTCTCCCAGGGGTAAATAGTAGGGCAGATTAGGTTTATTTGCCTTGGTTAGACAAAAACAGTCTAGGTGACTCTGAATTCAAACTAATAGCCTAGCCTATTATAGAACACTTGTTGAGCTGACATTTATTACTGATTAATAATGACTTTAATTCTCATCAAGAACTCTATACTTGTGAATTTGTTAAAATTTAAGTTACATTTAGTTTTGTTTTACTTTCAGTCATGTTATGTTTTAAGCACTGTTTTGCTGCAAATCCCTAAAGTTAAGCAGCAATGAGCCTGTTCAGTACTTAGATGAGTGACCACCTCATAATAATAAGTACTGTAAAAAAATCAAGTGCTATGTCCTATACATAGTTGTATTCCATTTAAAAAAATTAACCTTGTGTCACATCTTATTGTGGTGCAGGGGTTTGTATAAATACATACCTGAAGATGTCTGAAGAATGGATCAACCAAAACATTGATGCTCCAACATCAAGAATGAATTCAGCTGCTGGAACAAAATTTGCAATGTGAATGATTCTGAAAAAAGTTACAAAGAGTATATCGCAGAAGCAGGAAATTTATCAGATCTTTTATCTCCTCTTCCAGAATTTCTAACCAAGTTGCATTGAAAAAGGAAGGAAAATCTTCTTTTGTTGAAAATATCTTGGATATTCCTGATGCCAAATAACCCAGACATATTTAGTAGGAATCATATTGCAAGACTCAGTCATTAGAATCATCTCATAACTTTTTGAATCTGTCATTAAAAAGACTTCTTTTTAATTCTTTTGGCCATACAGCACTAAGTCTCTATTGAGTATATAAAAGTATCATTTTTGTTTAGATATTGTAAGTTGTTCTTCCTTCAAAATAACTATGTCTTTTTCTAAATGAATGTCATTTTAACCACTTTTTCCAAAGAAACCTTGATAATGAAGTGGTGTTATTATAAAAAGCAACAATAATGCAATGTATAAAAACTAATAATAAAATAATTCTGTAGCTCACTGAATGTCTGTCTATTCGTACAACTAAAGTTCTACCATTTTTAAGCTGATTTTAACCAAAATCTTTTGGAATCATTAGTCATACCTGGAAAAGTTTTAAACTAGATTAGGAGATCCAGCTCAGACTACTTTTTTTAGTGGAATCTCTCTCTCTCTCTCTCTCTCTCTCTCTCTCTCTCTAATTCTTTATATTTTATAGTCCACCTCACTGTAAAAAAGTGTTTAATTCAGACCCAGTATTAGTGTCATGTAACCTTTAGAGCCCTTTACTTGTCCAATATACGTTATATTAGCTTTAATTTATAATTTATCAGCTCCTCTCTTTTCATCTCAGTTCATTTCTTTTTGTCATCTATTGTTATTCTTTCTATCATTTCTTTGGCCTCGTTCATTGATAAAGAATCATAAGGTGCCCACAATTTCATGTACACATTTTACTTTTTATTTCTTGCTGACTTTTCAATCCTTATTACCAGCTGCGGTGTAAATAAAGAATCAGTAAAAGCAAGATGGAATATTTGACTGCTCAGCTCAATTATTTCTCACTAAATGATTTATTTCTAACTCTTGAGCTGTTTTTGTCACCTGATTGAAATCATCCAATCAGATTGATTCTGAGTTCAATGGCTGTTAATCATACTGCTGTGTTTTTCCATGTATTTAATGGCTCAGGACTTAATTTGAATGCTATACTACATGTCAAAAATATATAGAACTGATCTTTTATGTAACATTAGTAATCCACTTTTTGGTGATTATTATATCTGCAGAATGAAAAAGTGGCAATAAATGATGGATGATTTTTATAATTAATGTAACATTCACTGTATATTTTCACATATTGAATTTATTTATGGGAATTTCGACATTTCCAAACTGTAGTATTTACTATGGTATTATCTTACGTTTGGAAATCTGATCTCACTTATAAAATAAAATGAGAATTTTTCAAAATTGTAGAAGTATCAGTACTATTGGTTTGGTTTTATGGCATATCAACCATTGTAGGTTATTTAATGCCAAATCCAGTTTATACATATATATTAGGTATATATATTTGTAAACGTAAATCAACAAAGTTAAATTGTTCCAAGTATTGCTATGTATCACTAACAATTCACTTAAACATCAGTCATTTATTTACACAGTTAAATGATCAAACAGTTCTATTTCTAGCAATTTAATTTAACATCAGTCATTTGTTTGCACACAGTTAGTTAAATGATCAAACAGTTCTATTTCTGACAATTCAATTTAGCATAAGTCATTTGTTTGCACACAGTTTAAATGTCAAACAGTTCTATATCACCCATAGATATGACCCTATCAGATGCTACCACTCAGGGCCAGAGTGAACTCGGGGGTGGTGGCAATGAAAGGGTACTCTGCATTTCCCAAAGTTCCAGCATTACTGGAGCCTCACCATCAGATTGTTTAATGTCCTATCCAAGACACTTGTTACAGGGGGGATATTACCCCTCTGCAGAGAGGTAGTTGGTGTATTCTACGGCTCCAGCCAACTGAGCAGGTCAGTATTGTTGTATGGTTGCATCACTCGGACTTGAGCAAAAATCCTGGAGAAAAAACTAAGTGGGAACTATACGAGGATGCTGCATGCTGTTTTGAACAAATTCTAGAAGCAGCATCCTACAAAACATAAGCTGTAAGGGCACTTACCTCCCATTTCATAAATTATCTTTGTTACTTCTGGAGAAGCAGGAATGGACTCTTAGAAACGGACCCACAAGTGTTGGTCAACCAGTAAAAACTTACTTTCATCAACTCTACACAGATGTTGATTTCTAATGAGAAGACTAGCCAAAAGTGATGGTCAATATGGATCGATGGTAAGAGAGTCACAGGAATCTATGCTATCAGTAGGCCTTGATGAACTTCTTATAATTCATCAAATATCAATCCATTTAAGGCCTTATCCTCTTTAGAAAGATTCCAACCAAACTTCCAGGGAATTGTAAGTCATGCCTGCAAAGGTTTTAAACTATATAAGAATAACTGGTTTAGATTGCTTTTTAGTTGGGTTCTGTCAATTTCCGTGTCTATATCTTACTGTTCCACTCATTGTAAAAGGATGGTCATCTCTCAGTGCTTACCCACTTTCACTTGGTAATCATCTGAGACTTGTTCCCTATATATGAAGTGTGTCTGAAAAGTAATGGGATTGGTGTTACAAACTATATGGTTTCCCCCTTCAAAGTAATCTTTTCAGAGTCTAATGCACTTTTCCATCCTTCTCTGCCACACTTTTACGTATTCTTGGAAGGATTCTTCAGGGATGCCCCTCAACTTTATCATTATAACTCTCTTAGTAGCCTCCATGCCTTCAAAATGGCTCTCCTTGATGATCCTCTTGAGCTTGGGAAAATGAAAAAGTCAGGTGAAGAGGGAGATTGTTCAAGTATGGTGATATTCCTCTTGGCCAGGAAATGCTGGATGCTAAGGGCTTTTTAAGCAGTTGCATTGTTGCAGTGAAGCAGCCATGATTTCTCCTGCCACAATTCTTGTTTCTTCTCATGCACTGAGTGAAGTATACACCACCGGATCTCCTTGTAAACTTGCTGATTGTGGCAAGAACTCACTTTTGATGATACCCCTCACATCAAAGAGTGGGATCAATATGACTTTGACTCTCTTGCTTTCTTTGGCCTCGGCAGCATCAGAGCCTTCTACTGACTGGCCTAGTGCTTGGTCTCTGGGTCGTACTCAAAAATCCATGTCTCATCATCAGTGATGACTCTCAGAAGCAAGTCTGTTTCAGTTTGAAGATGCTCAATAATCTTCTCACACACCAGCATGCAGCACTTCTTTTGATCGTCATTCAGCAGTTTTGGTACTAATTTTGTGCAAACTTTCTCCATGCCCATATCTTCAGTGATAATCTTTCAAACATTGCCCTTTTTCATATCCAGCTGACTTCTGGTCATTTGAACAGTCAATTAATAATCTCCACACACCACCTGCTTTACCCGCTCAATGTAGACATCAGTTTTGCTTGTCAAAGACCTCCAACTATTGGTGTTATCTTTCACCTCCTTACGCCCCTCTTTGAACCTCTTCTACTACTCGAAAACACTCAAGTATGACATGATGTTATCTATAATACATTTGCTGAAGCATTTCAAGTGTTTATAATAGATTTTATTGCAACCAGACTAAAAATTTCAGGTTTATTTGTTGCTTGGTGTTTGTCATCTTTTGTGTTCATAGCTGAATGACCTGAAAAAGAGGAGGTGTAAACAAAAGCATACGAAAAATAGCATGATTGGAGAAAGCTAAGATTATTGTTATGTACTCATAAGACATCATATTAGATGATAGTAAAATCATTTAATCTCTTTTGTCTAATGCTCAAACAGCCCACCCAGACGCGTTACTTTTTAGACAGACTTCATACAATTAGCTCTTTTTTATTGAGGTCAGGTATCAAGCCACAAAAAGGAAATTAATTTAATCTCAGTCATCAACCAGCCTAAAAAAACAGGTTTGAAACCCACTAAAACAATTAGATTAAAAGTATTCTGGAAAATAATAAATTTTGACTTTAATCTGAAATATATTTGTAAGGATTTTTGGAAATATTAGAAATCTTTAAACAAACCCAAATCCATCTTCCATACACCACACTTAGAGCAAATAAAGCTGTGACTCATATTATGTAAATGATAAAAGCAAATCAAAATTCCTTCAAAATTAAATAATTACCCTAAGTTTTTATAAAAGCCACTCTATATCTATTTTAGAATGATATGTAAGATGGGGAGGTTTTACTTGTTGTTATAATGAAGAATTTCATTTCATTTCAGAGGATTGAGATAAAAAGCAACAATACTAAAATGGATTACAACTTATAAATAAATATGACACGCATATATAAAACATACTGTGCATCCATATACTTTTTATGGGAGTTTTCTGTGTGAGGAACTCTTTTGTTGCTGTCACATCTCAGAAAAAAAAGTTAGCTTTTTAGTTATTTAAAACAAATCTTGAATAAGGAAATTTATATTTCAGTTCATGCTAATACCCTTGGGAAAGGCATGAATCCATTTATTGAGCTCCCAGCTATTAAAAAATAGTAGGGGAGAATGAGGGTTTTTAGTTTTGGTCTGCCTATCAGAAGAAAAACTTAATTCAAACCAGCTGTTCTCAGATTAAAAAAATGACCTTATGTTGCACATCTTATTAGTAGGGCTTAGAATACACTGATTATATCCCTTGCAAAGATATGACTCCTACCAATAAAAAAAAGTGATATCCTGGGTATAATACTAAACTGCATGTGATGGTGAGGCTCCAATTCTGGAAATCTGGGGAGTGTAGAGTATTTCTTCATTGCTATTACTCCAAGGTCCACTCTGACTCGGAATAGTAGTACCTGTTAAGTTTCTATCAATGGGATACGAGGATCATTAAATAAGTTTCCAGACTTTTTTCGTATGGGCACTTTTATTGATAGTACACACATGAAATTCTAGTCCCCTTCGAAGTATTCTCCTCCAGCTGCAATGCACTTGTTGTACCGTTCCAACAACTTCTGGAACGCCCCATGGAAGTCCACTTGTGTGAGTGTGTCAATGACCTTTATCACAGCCTCTTTCATCTCCTCAATTGTCTCATAATGACACCCTCTGAGCTTAGGGAATAACCAAAAGTCACAGGGAGCAAGGTCTGGACTATAGGGATGGTGAGGAACTGTGTTGATGCCCATCTTGGTGAAATAGCCTGTGACAAGTATGGAGCTGTGGACTGGTGTATTGTCCTGGTGGAAATGCCATTGACCCAATTAGAAGAGTGCTGGCGTCTTCCGACGGAATCTCTTCCTGAACTCCCTTAAAACCTCAACATAGTAACCCTAACTCTTTGGTCAATCAACTGTGGTGTATTGACTTCCTTACTCCTCCCACACCTCTCATCATCCCTCACAGACTCGTTGCCTTCCTTGAATCTCTTATGCCACTCAAAACTCATGTTCGATTCATGCAAGATGCTCCAAAAGCAGTCTGAAGCATTCCATACGTTTCTGTGGCATTTTTTCCAAGTTTAAGACAGAACTTTATTGCATATTGTTCTTCTAAAGTGTCCTCACATCCAGATTGCATTTTTGAAATTCTCCAGCTGTGACAATCAGGCTTTAGTAGGGTTTATTCCAATTGCTGCTGTAGCTGTTCATTTGAACCTGAAATCATAAAAATTAGTCAGTCATCGCATAAGATGTATAGCAATAACGTAGTGAATTTTCAAGAGTCTACGACTATTTTAAATGCCTGTACAAAAAAAGTCTGGAAACTTATTGAAGGCACCACATAAATAAATCTTTTCAAAAATTATTTGTATTTGATAGGAATACTTGATACCATATAATTTACTTATTATAACAGTGTGCAAAAAACTCTTTAGACAACAACTTCACTAAAAATCTTGGCATAAATGTATGATAAATGTAATTCCTTAACTCTGAGGCATAAAATAACTCTTGACAGGTCTGCATGCCATTAAATTCAATTAAATAACCTTATGTTACATCCTGCTTGTGGTGGAAGACTTGAGATAAAAAAAAACTCTATAATTTATTCAGGAAATATAAAATATACACAAGAAAAAACAGAGTAACATATAGTTTTTTTTATATAAGTTCAATTGTCAAATTATTTCAATATTGCCATAACTTTTTGATGGCAATAGTAACTTAATGATAATGTAGTGTATATTGACGCTGGATGTTGTGATGAAAAACAACCATAAGATGGAGTAATGCTAGTAATAAAACAAGAAGTAAAAATCTAAAAGCAACAAGATGGAGTAAAACAGGGAATAAAAATATCACAAAATGCACAAATGTAATAAAAGGATTGATTACTCAAAATTACATTCAGCGAGTGCTTTTCTAATGAAAAATGAATCCTCGAACGATGTCAGTTAATTCTGTGGTAGGTCAGAAAATACAAATCGCATGATTAAGTATTTTCTGACTAATTGATATCTTTTCTAGATCTTTTTTTTTCCTGCTGTAAAAGCATTTCTAGAATAAAGACCAATCACAACCTATCAATTTTATTGTTTAATAAACAAACAGAAGTCTACCTGTGACTAAAGATAATTCCATTGGTTTAATAGGGACGAGCATGGTCATCTAGATTAAAACCTTTAGTCATTCTGATCATCTAAGTGACTATAATTACTGCTTATCTTTGCTGACCACTGTTATCTTATTGGTCAAGTTTAACTTTTATCTCAACTAATGGTGAAGGTGAAGACGTCACACTCGTGAAGGTAAAAAAAGCTTCACTATGAATATAAAAGAATGATGAAAAAATTACAATGAAGAAGATAAAAACTGTCAATACCATATGAAATGATGTCAAGGATGTCACATCTCATAAACTGACAACCAGAAACAGAATGCTAGCCTGGAATTTGTCCAAGAACTGACACTACAAGCTCTTTCATCCCTAGATACATATATTTAGGTACACTCAAACATATGCATGTAGGTATGAGCATTTATATGTATGAGTATGTATACATATAGGTGTAGTGCATATATATATATATATATATGTTCATATGGAAATCTGATCTCTCTGATAAAATCAAATGAAAAATTTTCCTAGCTGTCACTGTGTTGGTACTACTATATGGTTGTACCATTTGGACTTTAAAGAAATGTCTGGAGAAAAAGCTAGATGCGCACTACACAAGGATGCTACTTGCTGTTTTGAACAAATCCTGGAAGCAGCATCCTACAAAACAGCAACTGTGCAGCCACTGACCTCCCATCTCACAAACCATCCAAGTAAGACAAGCAAGACATACTGCTGGAAAAGTAAGCATGGACTCATAAGCAATGATCTTTTATTTACTTTTACGCATGCTCACACTAGTGTTGACTGAGCAGCAAACACTTACAGTAACCAACTCTGTGCAGGCACTGGATACGATCTAGAGCGATGGCTGATAAGGATGGATGGCAAGAGAGAAAGAGAGAGAGAAGGAGAATCAAGGTAATCTGTTTTGTTAACATGCCTTGATGCTGCTAATCTGTATCTGTATGGATGTGTGTATAGTATAATCATTTTGAATGGTAACTAAACTTTGGAGATAAAGAAGCTTTAAAAGGTTGATAATAAAAGATAAGGATTTCTGAAAATTAAAACAGGAATCCAGTTATAGATTTGTGCTGCTTAGCTCAAAAACAGTTCTTTTGTTTTATATTCTGGTCCTCTGATTTGTGGTTGGATGTTATGATATCATATGAAGTTGACAAGCCCATAATTTAGCTGCTTTTTGTTTGTTCTGGGTTTCCTGAAATGACGGCATCAAATAAAAAGATGGGAAAACTGCTTTGTATGAGCAAAGTTGTATCTTAATTCTTTTGGTTTTTAGAACATTTTTTTAGTAGTCAGAGAAAAGGGGTGCTTGTTTTGAGAGTTCTGCTAACACATGTTGGTCACATGGACTGGTAGGCACTGTAAAAGTCTGATTCTTTCTCTTTGGTGCTAAAAATTAAACTTTGGTGGAAGTAGAATTATGGGAAATTTTAATTTTATTTTGTATTTTATTATTTGTTTTCTTTTTGAAAAAAATTGATACATCTTAATATTCAGAAAGTGTATCATGTGACTTTGTGAGATGTAAATTTTTGCCTAATATTAGAAGGATACACCATATGAAAGATACAAACTAGGTTTAGACTTGGTAAACTATTTATACAAACAAAATGCGTATCTTGTATATGGTGTAACCCTCTAATATTTGGCTAAAATTTTGATCTCAAAAAGTTGCATGATACATGAGTATATATGGTTGGTTTGGTTCATGGCATATCAACCTTTGTTGGCTATTTAATGTCAAATCCTGCTTATGCACAATCACACACATATATATGATTTGTAGATGAAATAGGTTGTTGGTAACATTATTCTTAAATGAACCAGAACTCATCTGCCTTCACACAGTTAAATGGTTTCAAGTATAGAAAATGATTAAACAATTCTATTTGAATCATAGATAGGACCCTAACATGTACTACCACTCTAGGTCAGAGTGCACCTAGGAGTAATGACAATGAAGGGGTAACTCATATTCTCCAAAGCTCCAAGACTGGAGCCTCACCATCAGGTGGTTTAGTGTCATATCTAGGACTCTCTTTGGGCAGGGGTCTGATCCTTCTGCAGAGGTGCTGTTAGTGTATTCTACAGCCCCAGCCAACTGGGCTGAGTGTATATGGTAATTCTTACATTTTATCATGGCTATCAAATTTGGTAAATAAATTTCCATTCAGGCTTAAATCTATAAATTCATTTAAAAATGACCCTTTTATCTTTTTTATTTTTATTTTATATCATTAGGTTAAGCCACATTGGGCTTGGTTGTAACTGAATGAGTACAGACTTGAGATTCTAAATAAAATAAGCAAAAAAAAAAGTTCCTTTTGGGAATATTCTATCCGAGTTGATAAAAATATGAGATCATGAATCTTTTTTCCCCAAAACACAAAAAATTGAACTTTGCCAAAACCATTGTGAAAGTAAAAAAATGAATTATGTATTTGGAAGACAATCAGTAAAATCAATGATGCAATGAAGACACATGAATTTTGTTAGTCAAGATTTTCAATTGCCCTGGAGATTTGTGTTTTCCTCTGTTCTTATCTGTCTTGTTAATCAGGGACCATACTATATATATATATGAATCAATCAGTCTTTTTCAGTGAATTCACATTGTGTATTCCACAATCTAGCTATGCTTAGCCATGATACATACAAGTTGTAAGATGGTCAATATTAAAAATAAAGGACATGGTTACTTTTTTTAAAGTTCAGGACAATTATTTGTAAGCCATATTAAAGACAAGGTGTAAGGTTGCCATTATAAAAGATAAGGACCATAATCAAGTTTATTAATGTTTAGGATAATTATTCATTAGTTGTACTTATCCATATTATACACAGATTGTAAGGAAATCATTATTAAAAATAAAGGACATTGTCACTTTTTATTAAAGTTCAGGACAATTATATGGTGCCTTCAATAAGTTTCCAGACTTTTTTTGTACAGGCATTTAAAATTGTCGTAGACTCTTGAAAATTCACTATGTTATTGCTATACATCTTATGAGATGACTGACTAATTTTTATGATTTCAGGTTCAAATCAACAGCTACAGCAGCAATTGGAATACACCCTACTAAAGCCTGATTGTCACTGCTGATGAATTTCAAAAATGCAATCTGACACTTTAGAAGAACGATATGCAATAAAATTGTGTTTTAAACTTGGAAAAAATGCCACAGAAACGTATGGAATACTTCAGACTGCTTTTGGAGCATCTTGCATAAATCGAGCATGAGTTTTTGAGTGGCATAAGAGATTCAAGGAAGGCAACGAGTCTGTGAGGGATGATGAGAGGTGTGGGAGGAGTAAGGAAGTCAATACACCACAGTTGATTGGCCTAAGGATTAGGGTTACTATGTTGAGGTTTTAAGGGAGTTCAGGAAGAGATTCTGTTGGCAGAGGCCAACACTCTTCAAATCGGCTCAGTGGCATTTCCAGTGGGACAATACACCAGTTCACAACTCCATCCTTGTCACAAACTATTTCACCAAGATGGGCATCAAGACAGTTCCTCAGCCTCCCTATAGTCCAGACCTTGCTCCCTATGATTTTTGGTTATTCCCTAAGCTCAGAGGGTGTCATTATGAGACAATTGAGGAGATGAAAGAGGCTGTGATGAAGGTCATTGACACGCTCACACAAGAGGACTTCCATGGGGCGTTCCAGAAGTTGTTGGAACGGTACAACAAATGCATTGCAGCCGGAGGAGATTACTCTGAAGGGGACTAGAGTTTCATGTGTGTACTATCAATAAAAGTGCCCATACGAAAAAAGTCTGGAAACTTATTTAATGATCCTCGTATTTGTAAGCAGTACTTAGCCATATTATATAGTGTTGTAAAGTAGTCATTATTAGAAATAAAAGATGTAGAGTCACTTTTATCAAAGAGAAGGATAATTATTATTATAAGTACTTTGGCTATATAATAAATGAGTTTCTTGAAAATAAAGGGAATTGTTCATTACTCAGTAATTGCTAATGATTAAGGATTAATATTAATCTAACTAATAAAAAAATCAAACAAATCTTTTTTCAATATTTGTTAACTTTTTGTATTTGTTATATTATTATTTATCTTGGAAGTTGTTAAAATCCCTTTTTATAAATCTGATATTTTAAAAATTAATTTTTGTGATTGTATATCTATATATGCTGGCTGTTTAAAAAAAAGTTAACATTTCTAAAGGAGTTCTTTTATGATATTATGATTTTAAAGTCTCCATCTGTTCACCGTTCCTGTCAACACATTGTTGGAATATAATATGAGTTCTACTTTTCTAATAAAAATACTTCCATAGAAATATTAACATTTATTTTAATCATTTGTGGGAGATTCCAAGAATGTGTTGACTAGCATGGTAAACATGTGGAGACTGTTTGAAGTTGTATCATAAAGGTACTTCCGTAAGGCTGTTAACACTTTTTTGAAATATATTCATAAATATATTACTAGTAAGGATATCCAGCATTGCCCTGTGGGAAAATGACTTTATATATGACAATATTAAATCTTTCTGAGCGACCCTGGTAGAAAAAGTACAAAACCAAATAAATGTTATTTATTTGGATTTTGTATTATATACTCTTTGCGTTTTTCACATCAGCATCAGCTGATGGTTTTTCACTGGAGTTTGAGTGACAGCAAGTCTCCTCAAGTCTCCAGGACTCTTCTCAGTATTCTGGCTGTCTTCAATAATGCTATAGTTTGGATGGTCTCTACTCGTCCACCAACTTCCAAATCCTCCAGGCTCTTTAATAATCCTTTAGTCACTGTACCAACAGCACAAATCACAATTGGTATAATCGTCACTTTATTAATATTATTATTATTATTATTATTATTATTATTATTATTATTATTATTTGGTCTAAATATTGTCTGTTTGAAAGCTGTGTTAGTATTTTGAAATAATTTTAATTTCATAAATTTGTTATTTTATTATATGATATCTTTATGATTTCTAAAATTTTATTACTTTTGTTATTATGATTGTATATCAATTCTGAGAATGAGAAACAGTTACAACACTCAGATCCCAATCCTAAGGCTGGAATGCAACACTTTGATCTGAGACAGAAGTGAGAGATGTGACATTTTGATCCTTGGTACTCTCTGATCCTAGACACAAATATAAATACATAATAAATAACCTCATCAATTTATTACAAACTATGCTAGTATAATAATAATAATAATAATAATAATAATAATAATAATAATAATAATCATTGACAGAGGTGGAATAGAATGAATATAAGAGTGAGCAATATTTATATGAATTTTGTATTTGTTGTATTATTCGTTTTTGGTTGAAATTTTATTGGTGAGAAGCTGTATTTTTCTTCATCTTAATTTTGCTAGCTTTTAAATCACACTTCACTTGGCTCCTCTTTTCTCTAACAGAGAGGAACTGTTTGAATCAGAAACCACAATAAAGATAAGCTCTAGGCAAGCTTTCAGTCTCCTTTTTGCTTATCTCTGTTGGGATTTAAAAGATAACCAAAATTAAGATGAAAAAACTACTCGTTAAACATGAATAATAAATATTTCTTTGCCAATATAAGGTATAAGTAAACCTTGAAATTAAAATTTTTTAAACTTTTTTTTTAAATGAATGATTTTCTTAATTGATTTTCTGCACTCCCTCCACCCCCCCCAAAAAAAACACTTTACACTAGAGATCTAAAAACAAACAAACAAAACAATTTATGCTGAAATTGTTGTGATTTTCTTCAATTTTCAATGTTAGTCAATAAACAAAAACGTATCTTAGACTGAAAGGATAACTATAAGAAAGCAAAAGAAAGCATTAAACTTAAAATAAAGTTCTCTTAATTCCATCTAGTGACAAAGACAGAACAAGTATTCAAGTAATTATTATTAACAGTTACATATTTTCTTTCAGTGAGAAAGAATTATTGTTGGTTAATGAATTTGTTGGTATATTGGATTAATTTGTGGCTGTACATTTTTCCTTTACTTACACTCAATTCTGTTATTGTATATTTAAGTAAATATACATAAATAAAAACATCTTTCCTTTTGGTTTTTTAAAAGAAATAAAATACAAATCAAATTTAAAACAACTGTGACCTAACTTCACATTGTCACAGCTGTCAACTTGTAAAAACTTGCAAAAACCATGTCTGTATTTATCTATTTGCAAAAAATCAATAAAACAACAACAAAAAGCTAATAAATTTTAATGCCTATCTTTAAACAATAACAGGAGAAAAACAAAAAGGAAACAAAAAACCTTTAGATAAATAATTAAAACACTTCAATCCTGTTTCATCACACGGGTAGCAAAATATATCAATGTTTTATTCTATTTTGATTAGTTTATTTTTAATCTAATTTCTGTTGTTTTTTTATCACAATATACTGATGATTTTGTATCCTACAATCATTAAGCAAGCAAACAGATAAAAATAAGTACCCTTTGATTTTATTTCAGTGATATCTGCTGATGGGAGGTTTCCATGGCTAAATCAGTAAGGTGGTGACCATCTTAGATGGCTTCTCAAGAATATTGGATAAAAGAATAATTTCCTTGTTTCTCATGTTGACTACTTAACCATTGAAGAATTTAAAAACATTTCAAGTGTTGTAATTAAATTTGTTTTGGACTACTATTTTCTTCACCGGAACAGGAAAAAAAAAACAAAACAGGAATTTTTCCAAGTTGTTGCTGTGTCAGTGGCTGCCCCACTTGGACTCTAATGAAATGCTTGGAGAAGAAGCTAGATGGAAACAAGGATTTTGTGTGCTATTTTGAACACACCCTGGAAGCAGTACCTTTCAAAACAGCACCTGTAAGGCCACCTACCTCCCATCTTACAAACTATCCAAGTAAGACAAGCAAGACTTGCTGGACACTGCCGAAGAAGCAAAGACAAACTCACAAGCAATGTTTTCTACTTTTACATATGAATACATCAGGGTTGGCTGGCCAACAAAATCTTACATTTGTCAGCTGTGTGCATACATTCGGTGCCATGTAGAGGAGTTACAAAATTTGATTGCTCATTGGGTCGAATGGTGAAAAAGTGTCAAAGAAATCTTTGCTGTCAGCATGCATTGATAATGCTGATGATCACAGTGTTTTGGCTGCGTAAACTCTGGTTTTTTCCTGGTATCACTTGGGATGTTTCATACAAATGCTAAGGATATTTTTCTTGTTATAAATCGCCCATGTTACTTCTGTTTTTTCCCTTCTTCAGTTGTTGATTATCCATGCCTGTATGGTGCTGTTGGTCTCAGAGTGTTTGGTAGATTTTCTTTCCCCAGTATTGTTTCTGTTGATTATGGATTCCACAAAGATAAGACAACCTAAGTGTAAGATACAACAAACTGTTTAACATTTATTATCAATATGGAAAAGTATAATATATTCTCTTATAGGAAGAATGTTTGTTGTTGGTGGTCTATCTCAGAGTCCTGTACCTGGTTCTGTTCCCACCATCTCATTTTTAGAAGTAAAGGCCAAATACATGGCATATCCAAACTTCTTTTCAAGTGACCCAGAAGAAAGTCCTCTGCTTGGTTCTGTTCCCACCATCTCTTTTTAAGGAAGAAAGGCCAAATACATGGCATATCCAAACTTCTTTTCAAGTGACCCAGTAGAAAGTCTTCTGCTTGGTTCTGTTTCCACCATCTGTGTGTAGGAGAGAGTTCTGTCTCTTCCTGCTCATTATAGTTTGACCCCCTTAATCAAATCTCCATGTGGCAAATGTTGAAATATTTAATGACACAAGACTTGTTATTTGATATTTGGAGCTACTAACAATTGCAGAGATCAAATCAGGACTATCATATATCAAAGAAAATGGGATGGGTGGGAGTAAAGACTTGTTTATATGAACTTCTTTATCAGAATAAGAGAAGAAGAAGATATAGTGATAAATAGGTTGATTGATTTTCATTTTAATTATGTTCATAGATTCTACTTATTCTTTATTTTTACCATATATATAGATATATATACACATGCTTAATTAAACAATAGAGACATTCTTTGTTTACACATTTTTGTATTTATCCTTTCAAGTCACTGCATCAATTTTATGGTATCTTGTGGGAATTGGTTAATAAACCTCCCATTAATAATTGGTTACCTCGTACTTTTTGCCTGATCTTTGGCCATCATCAGGTGTATGTATATTGCAAAAGCAATGTGACCTTTGCATGTACATTACAACTTTGTAAATGTTGAGAATTTATTATTTATACTGGTGTGTTGTAGTAGCATTTATTTTTAAACTGGTTCTATTAGTAGCAGCAATAGCTAAATACATTTAAGTTCATTAGTACTGGATTCAAAATTGATCCTATTGAGTTTTGGTAGTTTCTTTCTGATATGGAGCACTTTGACTATCTGTAATTTTTGCTTGTTATTTTGTTATTCTAATATTGTTTTCAGTAAGAATTTCTTGAAACTCAGTTTTTAGGTAAGAATGCTTTTTAGATGTTGTGCTATTGAAATGGTATCAGAGACATGCATAATAAATTCAAAAGTGAAATTAAGTTGATTCAGAATAAGAGATTTTTCTTTATATCTTTGCATGAAGTCAAAAAAATGAAGAACAATATTATCAAGCTTTGGCACTAAAGGGTGCTGTTCTTAGAATCAACTGCTCAAGTCAGGTTTTCTTTTTCTTTTAAAAATAATTCTTAGAGATCAGCTGAAAAGTTTTGAGCAAAATTCTTGATTGGTTTGAAAATCTGTTTGAAGAACATGTGATGTATTTTTTGGTATGGAGATCATTAAATAAGTTTCCAGACTTTTTTCGTACGAGCACTTTTATTGATAGTACACACATGAAACTCTAGTCCCCTTCAGAGTAATCTCCTGGAACGCCCCATGGAAGTCCTCTTGTGTGAGCATGTCAATGACCTTCATCACAGCCTCTTTCATCTCCTCAATTGTCTCATAATGACACCCTCTGAGCTTAGGGAATAACCAAAAGTCACTGGGAACAAGGTCTGGACTATAGGGAGGCTGAGGAACTGTGTTGATGCCCATCTTAGTGAAATAGCCTGTGACAATGATGTAGTTGTGGACTGGTGCATTATCCTGGTGGAAATGCCACTGACCCGATTTGAAGAGTGCTGGCCTCTTCCCTAGGAATCTCTCGCTAAACTCCCTTAAAACCTCAACATAGTAACTCTAATCCTAACCCTTTGGCCAATCAACTGTGGTGTATTGACTTTCTTACTCCTCCCACACCTCTCATCATCCCTCACAGACTCCCTGCCTTCCTTGAATCTCTTATGCCACTCAAAAACTGATGCTCGATTCATGCAAGATGCTCCAAAAGCAGTCTGAAGCATTCATTACGTTTCTGTGGCATTTTTTCCAAGTTTAAAACAGAATTTTATTGTATATTGTTCTTCTAAAGTGTCCTGACGTCCAGATTGCATTTTTGAAATCACCAGCTGTGAAAATCAGGCTTTAGTAGGGTGTATTCCAATTGCTGCTGTAGCTATTGATTTGAACCTGAAATCATAAAAATTTGTCAAGTCATCTCATAAGATGTATAGCAATAACATAGTGAATTTTCAAGAGTCTACGACTATTTTAAATGCCTGTCCAAAAAAGTCTGGAAACTTATTGAAGGCACCACATATATGTATGTGATTGATTGCAGGTTTCAGTGAACATATCATCATCATCATCTTCAATTATGTGCAAAAAACACAGATTCCTTTGATTCACTTTCACCATTCATCCCTATTGGCAAATCCTCTTGAGTATATCAAGTGTCTGCTCAGAGTTGATGAATGTAAGTTTTTTACTTGTCGGCCTAAACTGGTGTGTCCACATGTAGGAGTTCATAGGGTGACATCACTTTTGAATTTATCCTAGCTTCTTTAGTTGTGTTCAGCATGTTTTACTTACCTTTCTTGGATAATTTGTTAGGTGGGAGGTAAGTGGCCACACAGTTTTGTAAGGTACTACTTCCAGAATTTGTTCAAAACAACATGCAGCATTTTTGTTTAGTTCCCATCCTGCTTTTTCTCCAGATGTTTTGTTAAAATTCAAGTAGTGCAACCATACAGTTGTACTGATATAGCTACAATTTGGTAAAACTTCCACTTTATTTGAAAATAGAAAGCAGATTTCTGTATTAACCTATCAAAATCAGTCTATGCCTTACCTATATAAAAGGGCTGATGTACAGGATATTTTTTTTTTTATATATAATCTTTGGAGATTAGCTAAAAGGTTTAAGGTCAAAATCTTGATTGGTTAAATCATCTTTTTGATTATCATGTAGTATATATTTTTGGTATATTTATGAGTTTGATTGAAGTTTTCAGTGGATATTCGAAAAGATTGATTGAATTTTTAGTTTGAAAACATTTTAGTTGTTTGTTTTCTCTTTATCCTCTGCATGATTGGATAAATATATCTGTTATTGATAACTACTTGAATTCTGTTGTTATTTAGTCTCTCAAGATCCATGTCATATGTTTGACTTGTTTATCTGAATCTGAATTTAATTCTTCCACTTGACAAGCAATTGAGCAACTGAATACTCATCTTTTCTGTACCGTACATTTCTATACCAAGGTTATTTATTCTCTAGATCATTGGTTCCCAAAGTGGCCAGTACCCCTCTTTTAGAGTCTGGAAAGATTCCAAATGTTTGTAGGAGGCAATAAGAAGATATCAAACTTGAAGTGGTTGTCTTTTACAAAATCTACATAAACACTGAGGTTTATTCAAAAAGTATCAAAACTGAATCTATATTTGTTAAAACAGATATGGAACATTAATGAAACATTATCTTCAAAATAATCCCCTTGGTATTCAAAACTCATAGTCCAGCAAGTTTTCCATTGATAGAAGTACCTCTGAAATTTCTCTTTTGTTTTAAGAGAAATATGAAAAAGTCGCAGAGAGCTGGGTGTTGTGAATATGGGAGGTGTTGCATTTGTACAATTCTGTGTTTTGCCCAAAACTACTGATGAAAAAGTATTAAGAATTTACGTTTAATTTGGTTCATTTGTTTGATTGCATATCAATTCCTTATGTTAATACATTAATGAAAATTGAATGAAACATTTACCTTAAAAAATAATATCCTTGGCATTCAAAACATTTACTCCTGTAAGTTTTCCTTTGGTCAGAGCACATCAGAAACTTCTCTATTAATATGGCTGAAAGCTGAGTGGTTGTGTTTCTTTTAATGTTTAGGAAACAAGAAAAGTTACACAAAAGCATGAAAAATGCTGCACTTGCATAGTTCTGTTTTTTGCTAAAAATTGCTGATTAAAAAGTATTAAGAATAGGTGCCGACCCATCTAGATTGGATTTAGTTTGGTTTATTTAATTGCACATCAACTCTCTATGGGTTATTTAATTCTGAAATTAGATTCATTTATGAATATTTAAGTGTAATTATACCAATATTTTCAGTTTTACATTGCATTTTTATAAAAAAAACATTATTTTTTGTCTATAATTATTTTCTTGCATTCACTTAAATGATATCAAGTATTCCTATCTAACACAAATAATTTACCAGCCATTATTTGATATTAAGTATTCTTATCTAATACAAATAATTTACACACAGTTATATGATATCAAGTATTCTTAATACAAATAATTTACACAGAAGAATACATGATATCATATACGAGGGGCATACGATAAGTTTCCAGACTTTTTTCGTATGGGCACTTTTATTGATAGTATACACATGAAACTCTAGTCCCCTTCGAAGTAATCTCCTCCAGCTGCAATGCACTTGTTGTACCGTTCCAACAACTTCTGGAACGCCCCATGGAAGTCCTCTTGTGTGAGCGTGTCAATGACCTTCATCACAGCCTCTTTCATCTCCTCAATTGTCTCATAACGACATCCTCTGAGCTTAGGGAATAACCAAAAATCATAGGGAGCAAGGTCTGGACTATAGGGAGGGTGAGGAACTGTGTTGATGCCCATCTTGGTGAAATAGTCTGTGACAAGGATGGAGTTGTGGACTGGTGCATTGTCCTGGTGGAAATACCACTGACCCGATTTGATGAGTGCTGGCCCCTTCCGATGCAATCTCTTCCTAAACTCCCTTAAAACCTCAATATAGTAACCCTAACCGTAACCCTTTGGCCAATCAACTGTGGTCTATTGACTTACTTACTCCTCCCACACCTCACATCATCCCTCACAGACTCCCTGGCTTCCTTGAATCTCTTATGCCACTCAAAAACTGATGCTCAATTCATGCAAGATGCTCCAAAAGCAGTCTGAAGCATTCCATACGTTTCTGTGGCATTTTTTCCAAGTTTAAAACAGAACTTTATTGCATATTGTTCTTCTAAAGTGTCCTCACATCCAGATTGCATTTTTGAAATTCACCAGCTGTAAAAATCAGGCTTTAGTAGGTTGTATTCCAATTGCTGTTGTAGCTGTTGATTTGAACGTGAAATCATAAAAAATTGGTCAGTCATCTCATAAGAGGTATAAGAGGTATAGCAATAACATAGTGAATTTTCAAGGGTCGACGACAATTTTAAATGCCCATATGAATAAAGTCTGGAAACTTATCGAATGCCCCTCATAACAATCTGATACTGATTATCTATATGCAATTATATGATTTCAAGTAATTTTTCCTATTTAATAAATACTCGTTTGTTTGCACACTGCTATATGGTTTCACATATTCCTATCCAATACTAATAATTTTAAACAGGTCTATGGGTCCCTAATAGAACTACCACTCTGGTTCTGAGGGAACCTGGGAGTAATAAAAACAATGGGCTAGTTCACACTCCCCAGAGTTCCAGAACAGGAACCTCACCACCATATACAATTAGTGACATACCAGGATGTATCTTTTGTTGTGGGGATCTTACTCCTTTCCAAGAATTACAATTGATGTATTCTAACACCTGCCAACAGGATGTACTGAAATATCTAAACTTCATCTGGATGTCTAGACATCATAACATTATTCGAAAGGTTATCAGCTGTATGCATACCTATATTTAAATTTTGAAATTAAACTGATGCTTTTTAAGGAATATAATTAACATGAAAAGATGATTGAATTTTGTGGCCCAAAGTTAAGCGTCCAATCATTTGTATCTTGGTTATATAGTCTACATAATATATGCGTCACAAATCAGACTGCCGATCTTGAGGAGAGGTTGATTATTGAATTTTCACATCTGTAAATGTCAAGGCTCTCTACAGGGATATGATCATGAACTTGTTTTAATTTTGCTGTCAATCTAATATAAAGAAGATGGTGCAGTAAATATGGGGTACTTGGAATGTGGATTGGGAATAGCAGCTTGAAAACGTTTAGGTACCTTTGATCAAAAAAGAACCCTACAACTAATACTATCCCTGGCAAAAATGATGGAATAAGTACATTTGGAGGATGATTATCCTTTTTTTTTTATTATTAAGCAGTAAATAAACTAATTACAGATAAAATGCAAAACATTTTTCATTTAATAGCTGAACATTCTGGTTCCATAAAAAATCCTTGAATTAATGATAAAATTCTTTTTCCAAGTTATGCAAAGGAGGATATTGTGGAATAATTTGATACTGAAGAAAAAATTATGGAAGTTATTGTGAAAAAAAAAGACTCAAATTATTACTTAACTGTCCCTAATTAAGCTTTCCTGATAGCCTTTCCATTAAAAACTTGCAATTAGATTTAGATCCAGACTGTTTGTTAGCCATATCATTAATCTATATATACCTCTCCTGAAGAAAAGCTTTAATCCCTTAAGTTCTGTGATGTATTTTTATGCTGGAAAATAACTTCATCATCAAACAAATTTTCTATCAATTTTAATGAGAACATTATCCAGGATTTCAATTGACACTTATGTTTTAATTGTTGAGGTAATGATTTCTGTCTCCCCTACCCCTCCGGTCCTTTAAATGACATGCCACTCCATATCATGATTGACTTTGGAAATTTACTTCTTTTCTTCAGGCAATCAGATTATGTTTCATTGGAATAGTATCAGACAAAAATTCCAACATCATGACCTTAGCAAAGGCAGATTCTTGATTCATCCCTGAATATCACTTTCATCCAATTGGCCACACATCATGATTGTTTCTAATTAGCCCATTTTCACCAGGTGTGTGTTAGTGCTGGTTTTCATTTGGCTTTTCTCTATTCAAACCTATTTCATTCAGCTGATTTCTTACAGTTCTGTCACAAACATTAACTTGTTTTTAAATCGATTTGTTTTTCATTTGCTTTTTTGTACATTTTGAATATTGCTTTGAGTTTTGTATCTTGATGCTTTCACGTCTTTCCAGTATGTTTTCCTTTTTCAACCACCCCATTTCTTCTACATTTGCACCAAATTTTTGGCACAGCTGACTCGGAACAACCAACATCATCAAAGGCACTCTGCTATGGATTGCTTTTTTGAATCAGTTTTACAATCCTTTTCTTTATTTCAGTTGAAAGTCCTTTTGTTGGAATCATGTTTCCTTTCAATTGTATATGCCAAACCCTTTGTTATAGTCTGCAAGAACTATCTTTTGACTTTTGACCAATTTGCATATCTTGGCTTCTGCTGCAATTTGTTTTAAAAATGCAAATTACATCATTCCCTGATTTTTTCCTATGAATGATTTCGAAAAAAATTATATTTTAATAATTTAATCTAGTTTGTTTAAGCAATATTTTATGAAGCTATTAAAAATGTTTTGTATCTTATTTATCATTAGTTTATTTACAGCTAAATAAGAAAAAAAATATGGATGAACATTCTCTCAGTTTGCTAATTCGATATTTGCCAAGAACAATAATGAATCAAATTATACAAAGTTTTAAACAATCACCTGTCTTGGATCTTTTTCCCTAATATCATTCATAAAACTTGATCAATAGTGATAGAGCCTTTTTATTAAGAGTTAAATCTTTTATTATCTATTTGATTGGTTTTAAAAGAGATTAAATGAATAAAACCTTTCAAATATTCAGTATCTCAGTTAATGTTTCAGCTTTTTATTTGCTTCTGTCCATCATGTAGATCTTTTTTGTTTACTAATTACACAAACAGAAAATACATCACAACACCCTGAATGTGCATTTCAAATTATGAAAATTTCAAGGTACAAGAAATATCTACTCGGGTGAGTCAAAAGTTTTGCAATATTTTTTGCACATGCTAAGTAAGTAAGTAAAGTTGGCGACTGTGGTCGAAGGCGACCTGAAGGCTCCCTTTTCAATAGCTACTACACTGAGGTGTAGGAGAGGGTGCTACTCCCTTCCCTGGAATATGCTAGGTAGTGGCATGTATATCATGTAACCTATGCAGTTCAAGGTTCGGAAGGTAACTACTGTGGTTGGTAGTATTGTGGTAGTTGATGTGTTGACATGTTGTGAATTGCTTTACTCTGTGCGTGATTTGGAAGTTGCATGTACAATGTAGTTTAATTCTGCAATTTTTGCTTTTTGAACTCCTAGTTTTAATTCTTCACTATTCTAGAAAGTTGTCTTGGCTTGAATTTAATGTTCTACTAAACAAGTTGCTTTTACTAGGGCTTGAGAACCCAGTCTATTCTACCATTTATCGACAGCTAGCAGTGAGGGGTGGGAAGAATAGATGGATTCACGCCTTCCTAATGTCATTAACATAAAGTAAAATGCAAACAGCCTTGTCCAGGTTTGAACTTGGCTCATTAAAAAATAATGTTACCTACAAACTATTCACTTACAAATCATATATGTATATATATATATAGGATCTGGCATTAAATAACCCACAAGGGTTGATATGGTATTAAACACAGTCAAACAAATTCTACATCAATTATTTTTAATTATGCGTATCTTAAAACCTGTATATTCTATGAGTAAGTACTGATTATAGATAATCACCCTGAAATTTATTAAAAGCAACTATACATCCTTTATTTTTTGATAATGACCACCTTACAACCTGTATGAAATATAGTTAAGTACTGCTAGTAAAATAAATACTTAGTTGTACATTATTCTCTCAACATAAAACCCTATTTTTACAAATGAGGAATTCCAAATCATATTTTATGAATGAAATTAACATTTGTTTACTGGGTTGTAAATTTGACAAATTTGTTTCTGGTCTGTTTTCTAAAGGTCATACAAATTCATGTTGATTGATCATCCTTTCTTGGATGTATTGTGCCAATGAGAAAACATGGATGAACACTGATGGGAACGCATCATCCTCACAATCGGCTGGACATTATCTGTTAATTATTGACCTTTACTTCACACCAAACAATGTCCAAATGGTGCCAGCAAAATTAGCAAGTGTCTTCTTAAGCTGTGAATTAAATAAGTAAAATCATTTGCCGTCTATGTCCAATCAAACTTACATAAACAGGAAGCTATTGATCGGCAACGTGTCAGTCGACTGATTAATTTTCTGCTTCTTTCTCTGGGGATTCTGACTTGACTGTCAATGTCACTATTGTGTAATTGCATCAGTCACCTTAATTTTATTTTCTTCTGCCCACCATCTTGTTTTTGTCTGTTCTTGTTTATTTTTGTTGTTTGTTTTTTGTTTCAATCAACTTTGCTTTTTGTTTTCAAAGTTGACTTTAATTATATTTGTTTTAGCTTTCTTTCTTTAGCTCATTATCTTATTTTCTGTCTTATGAGACAATTTTATCAGTCTATTTCTGTCAGCCATTGTCTCATAGACTATTGTTTGAGAATTTACTCATATCTATCTCTATCTACATCTCAAATGGCATTTCAATCTAAAGAGATCAATCTCACAATGTTCATATTTCTCTATCTCGTTCTGTCGGTTCATACATCTTTATTTCTTGCTTGTTTGACGGGAGCTGTAGAATACACCAATTGCATCTCTACAGAAGAGTAAGACCCTCTGCCCCCAACGACTGTTCTGGATATGACACTAAACAATCTGATTGTGAGGCTTCAACCCTGGAGCTTTGGGTAATGTGGTGTACCCCTTCATTGCCATTGCCCCCAGCTACCTTCTGACCCGGCATGGTAGCAACTGATAGGGTTCTATCTATGGATCAAATAGAAGTGTTTGACTACTTATTTTGACTATGTGAACAAACAAATGACTGATTTTAAATTGAATTGTTAGAAATAGAACTGTTTGGCCATTTAACTATGTGGAAACAAATGACTAATGTTTAATTGAATTGTTAGTATTACATAGCAATTCTTGGAATCATTTAACTGTATGCAAATGAATGAATTGTGTTGAATAGAATTATTAGTGTTGAATAGCAATACTTGAAACCACTTCTGTGGGCAAACAAGTGATAGATATTAAGTAGAAATATTAGTGTTAGATTGTAATAATTGAAACCATTTAACTGTTTAGAAATAATAACAATATTAGTGTGTAAACAAATTAGTTTTAATTCATTTAAAAATAAAATTCTCTACAAACTATTCTCTTACAATTGATACATGTATAACAATTTAACTGTATGCAAACAAATGACTAAAGTTAAATCAAATTGTTTGTATTAAATAGGAATACTTGAAACTGTTTAACTGTATTCAAACAAATGATTTATAGTAAATAGAATTATTTGAGTTAGAAATACTTGAAACCAATTACCAGTGTGCAAAAAGAGCTCAAGCTCATTTAAAAATGTTATCTACAATATGTGTTTACAAATCATATATATTTAATTTTTTTTTTCATCATACAACGTGTGAAAGCATGTGCAATACCCTGCCCTCATCAGCCACCAACCAGTGTTGTTAACACATTTTTGGTTGCTCAAGGCAGACCTTAAGCTACCGAAACTGTGTTATCACCCCTGGTTGGCGGCTCGGGCTCATTTAAAAATGTTATCTACAAAATATATTTACAAATGATGTATATTCAATATATATGTATAAATAAATTTTGGTATTAAATAACCTACAAGAGTTGATATGTCATAAAACACAAACAAACATCTCTCTCTCAGCCAGTCTGTTAATGTCCATGCGTATATTTGATCTATATCAATTTGATCCAATCCATCTTTCTCAGTTTGTTCATGTTCATTTACCTCGCTCACTAGTTAAGTGTGTTTATATCTTTAATGGAAAAATGATGTAGACAATCTTTTTATTTTTTTAGACTTTATTTTTCACGTGAATTTGTATTGTTTCTTAATAGATAGACTTGCTGCTAACATCGAAGAAACTGTTACTTTTCAGGTTAAATTGGTGGATTTCACTTCAATACTTTGCTCCTTGGTGAACACATTAGAAAACAGAATTCCAAATCTCATTTGGGTTAAATGCACCAAAAAAAGACTTTTAACATTGCAAAGTGTTATATGAGAAACAACTTGTAATGTGCTGTAACTTTAGTTTATATATGGAACAGGTCATTTAGTATTCATTGTGATCAAACTGTTTCTAACATTATTATTATTAGTAGTAGTAGTTATCTATGAAATCTATTATATCATTTGTTGGATTTACTAAAATTGTATATCAAAACTTTCATCTGTAATACAATTAACTATATTCCTAACTAGAAAGAGCTCAATATTGGTGGTAGTATGTAGATCTACGTTAGAATAGCCAGAAAGTCCAATCAGCTGGGACAATAGAATATACAGACTGCATCTTTGTCAAGGGGTAAGAATGATAAGTGTCCTGGATTATGACACTAAACTATCTGATGGCAAGACTCAGGTCCTAGAGCTTTAGGAAATGTGCTGTACTTCTTCATAACCATTGCTCCCAGGTCTACTTTGACCTGGAGTGGTACCAAGTGATAGGGTCATATGTATGGATCAAATAGTACTGTTTAACATTTAAACTGTTTACTTATGCTAAATTGAATTGTTAGAAATAGAACTGTTCATAATTTAACTGTGTATAAACAAATAACTGATGTTTAATTAAATTGTTTATGAATCATAGCAATACTTGGAGCCATTTAACTGTGTACAAATGAATGAATAATGTTGAATTGAATAATTACTGTTAAATAGCAATACTTGGAACCATTTCACTGTGTACAAGCAAATGATTAATATTGAATAGAATTATAAGTGTTAGCAACAATTTAAACAATTTGACTATGTAGAAACAGTGGCAATACTAGTGTGCAAACAAATTAGTTCTAACTCATATAAAAATGAAATTACCAATGAACTAATCTCTTAAATATCATATATATCAATTCAAGTGTGTGCAAACAAATGACTGATTTTAAATTGTGACTTATATAGCAATACTTGAAACCATTTAACCGTGTGCAAATAAAATGTGCTCAGACTTGTTAAAAAATGTTATCAACAAAATGTGTTTACAAATCATTCATATTTAATATGTATATATAAAAAGGAATTGGCATTAAATAACTTACAATGTTGGATATGCCATAAAACCTGACCAAACTGGAACAACATATATGTGATTAAAATTTAATGCTAAAATCATTTTCAATTTGTAAAATCTTTACTCTGCATAAAAAGGCAGAACAATATCACTATATTTTAAAGTGTAAAAAATAAAACAGGATAAAAACACATGACTTAGAGTTTCACACTTTTTATCTACAATTCATCTAAAATAATGATCTGAACTAGATCAAGTTTATAACTTTTTCAGGCGTAGCACCAACAATTCTTGCAAGTTTGGTTGAAATAAGACTAAAAATAGCCAAGCTAAAGCTGTACAGAGGAATAAATTTTGGCGAATTATATTAAGATTATTTTATTGCTAGTTGTCATAAATCAGCCTCTCATGATTACCAAGAGAGTGTGTTATCAACACCAGGATTAAGAGAAACAACCTTTTACAGTGAGGTGAACAGTAAGACACAAAGGATGCAATCCCACTTAAAAACCAGTCTGAGTTGGATCTTCTAGTCTAATTTAAAACTTTTTAAGCATGACTCATAAAAATTTCTGAAATTTTGGTTAAAATTCGGCCCAAAATAACAGAACATTAGTCGTACAGACAGATGGGCATTTGGTGAATTATATGAAGATAATGGCACTGTAAATACCATCAGTAAGAAATAATCTGATGTAGAAATTCCCATTAATAAATCTAATATGTGAACATCAATAGCAAATGTTATATTAATTATCAAAAATCATTTATCATTTGATATTCATCTTTATTCTTTTAGCATGGTCAACAGGACTTAGAATATGCTGATTGTATCCCCAGCAAATTAGTTAGATCTTCCCTGCAAGAACAAATAAAAAAAAATGAGTATCCTGGGTATGATACTGCATTCAGTGGTGACTGTCTATTTTTAGAACACTGAGGAATGTAGAATCATCCATTTATTGCTATTGCTTCCAGATCCACCCTGACCTAGAGTTGAAGGGTCCTATATATGATTCAAATATATGTGTTTGAAAATTATTTGTATTAGAAATACTGTTGTGGGAGCCTTACCCATCTCACCATAATGGATTCTTCTCACTGTATTAGTACAGAGATTTCACTGTCAGAGAGGCAGATCAATATCGGTATTATCCAAACAACAGGAGACTTCTTACCTTTTCTATGTAACTCTCTTTCTTGTGTAATATAATCTGTTATCTAATATCTGTGTTTGCGTTTTCATTAGTGACCCTTTCCTGGGGCCACAACAAATACAAAGTCATGCAGGACTTGTTTTTTCTTCTCTCTTACCAACAAAGTCATGCAGGACTTGTTTTTTCTTCTCTCTTACCAACAAAGTCATGCAGGACTTGTTTTCCTTCTATCTCACCATCAAATTTCTGCTTTTGATCTTTCAACCAAAATGTTCATAACATTCTGGTTCTTTCTGTTATCACTGACCTTTGGATGAATTCCAATATGCACAATAACTCCTTCATATTCATATGTAGAGGAAAGATAAGGATTTGCATATAGCTCATGCACACTCTACCCATTACAAATGTCTGCTTTCTCGATAAACTTGTGAAATAGCCCAGACTATTTGGTTCAGGTAAGTGAAAGTTGATACTAACTCTAAAGGTTTATTATGTGTAATAAGAGGTGATCAGCATTTCTGAGATATTTATACACAGGTTAAAGATATTCATTCAAGTGAATCTGTATTTTTTTTTAACCATCATTTATTTATTTCAATTATTTTTTTCTTTTTAGAGTGTATTGGGGAGGTGGAGCCTGAGGAGGAGGTAGCATCATCAAAAGGGTCTGAATCTCCCTTAAAGGAAGAGAAAGACAAGAAGAAGAAGAAGAAAAGGAGAAGAAAAAAGTGAGTAATTGACCCAGACACTTGTCCACTTTTATTAGAGTAATTAACCCAGACACTTGTACGCTTTTATTTAAAAGGCTGGATGTTATTTATCTATTTATAACTTTCCTTGTATATCTCTTGATATATTTTGTTAATATTCATTACTGGAATGGGGATTTTTCTTTTCATCCAGCTATGGGCAGTTGAACTCTTTTGCCATTGTTTGTTTATGAGATTCTTAGAAATTAGATTTACTAAGAAATGTGGCTGTTATCATCATGACCAGCTCAGACGTGGTTGCCAGCTGATGTCTGTGCCACCTCCCCATATTGTCATTGTTTCTAAAAGGAGATCTATTGGTCACTGTGTTTTGTCAAAACCATACATGCTACAAGTCAAGTCTACAAAAGAAAAATAACTTTACTGATAACAATTATTCTTCTGGTTTATCATGCTCAATGGGTGCATGTGATATGAATTGGGGGTTGCTGATTCCCCGTTATCTTCGGATAAATGGCAAATGAAGACTTGGTCAGTTTTCAGCCCTATTTTAACAGATGGCTCTGAACTCACCTGTTCTTCTTGTGACCAATTATAGTAAAAAGAAGAAGGACCCTAGTTCAATAATCAATTCAACCATCGCTGGTCAGGTTGGTATTCATCTAACAAACACTTGATTACTTCCTTGAACATATGCAGTCCACATTTCTGCAAAAGAAAACTATTTTTCCGACATACACCTCACTAAACTAAAGTACTTTAGAAAAACGATACTTATATCTACTAAACTCTGGACATACTAGTGCTAAAGAGTTTTATTATGGACATTAAAAACTAACCCTTTCATCCCCAACAAGAAATCTTCTTTCTATTTTATCCTCTATTAAAATCTGCTGACCCCCGCTGACTTATTCAACTACTCTTTTGATACCAAAGTACACACACATCCATTTACGTTAATGAATAAGTTACCTATGCTCACATATACCCATACACACTACATATATATGCATATATACTAATAAACATGCCCACACCTACATGCATATGCAACATTCCATCAAGATATGTGCACCAAGAGATAGAAAAGCTTGTAATGACATGTAGATACTTGAATAGTTGCAGACATAAAATTAACAAAAAAATTGCTCTTAGATTTTGAAAGTAAATATTGGAAAAATTAAAAATGAGAAATATATATATATGGTTGTGTGTATATATATATATATATATATATATATATATATAGTTTGGTGTGTGTGCATATATATATATATAATTTTGTATATTTATGTATTTTTTTTATCTCGAGGCAGCACAACTGTTTGTAGATTTTGCTTAGGCATTTGATTTCATACACAGAGAGAAAATGGAGATAATACTTCTAAGATATGGTCTGTCCAAAGAAACTGTTACAGCCATAATGATGCTCTATAGAAATATAAAAGTCAAGGTTCACTCGCAGACTTCTTTGGCATTGTTGCTGGAGTTCTGTAAGAAGATACATTAGTACCATATTTGTTTGTAATCCGCCTAGACTACGAATTTTGAATGTTGATAGATCAAATAAAAGAAAATGGCTTTACACTAAAAAAGGCATGAAGCAGACGTTATCTTACAGAAACTATAATGGAGGCTGATTATGCAGCTGATATAGCATTTTTTGCAAATACACCTTCTCAAGCTGAATCCCTGCAATATATCTTGGAGCAGGCAACAGGAGGCATTGGTCTCTATGTGAACACAAAGAAAACAGAGTATGTGTGTTTTAAACAAGAAGGAGCCATCTCCACTCTATATAGCGGTTCTCTGAAATCAGTTGGCAAGTTAACATATCTTGGTAGCAGTGTCTCATCTACTGAAAGCTATGTTGATGTGTGCATAGCAAAGGTATGGACTACTATTGATAGTCTATCAATTATATGGAAGTCTGAGCTATCCAATAAAATAAAACAGGATTTCTTCCATGCAGAAATGGGAGGAGGAAGATTGTGTTGTGCCAATCTTCTAAATGGGGAGGGCCTGCCTTGAAGATATTTACTAAGCTTAGTTAAGTGCAGAACAAATAGACACCACCTCAAACATAACCCTCATCTCAAAGATCAAAGAAAAACCATAGGCCAGCCTTCACCAACACCTATTAGATATGTAGCATGGAGTACGTCTGGGGATCATGTCCACATTACTGGAGAATTGCCAGCAAGAATCAGAATTGAGGACAAAACAGCATCCATTGCAGATTCAAGACACAACCTACTGGGTCTTCATTTTATCAAGTCACTAGGTCTTCTAGACATACCATTCAATCTTGTTTGTAATGCAGTTTCCAGCATTTTTCTCTATTCTTCACAGATGACCTCAGATGCTGCACTGAAGCTGAAGCTGCACTCACATTCAAACCATCTCCTATCAATGACCGTTGCTTTTTCAAAGTGCTCAGTGCCTTTTCCAAATGGCCAGAAATTTTCCCAATGCAGAAGACAAATACCTGCTCAATAATAATCATTTTTAAATGACTATTCAGCCAATATGGCCTGCCAAAAACATTAGTCGCAGACAATGGATCCCAATTTACATCTGAGACATTCCATCACTTCTGCAGTTCATGCTGCATCACATATGTTCGGTCACCACCCTACCAACCACAATCCAATGGTTGAGCTGAACATTTGTGGATACATTTAAACGTGCTCTGCTCAAAGCAAAGGGGGAGGGAACCACAACAGAAGAGATGCTAAATACATTTCTCCTTTTGTACCAAAACAATACCAAATGGTATGGTGAAAAATGGAATGTGTCCAATAGAAGATCTTATGGGATGAAATCTTCAGACGATATGGGATGCCTTACACCCACAAAAATAACAACAAAGGCAAGGTGCATCCCAAAATAAAACAAAACCTTTGCAAAAAACTATGCACATAAAACAGCCAAACTGCACAAAAATAAGGCAACTCCATATTAATCCCAGTCTTATATGCTATTGTTAAATACTCAAAAAGGGGAGTGTTAGAGATCAGATCTAATGAAAAAATATAAAAGTTATTCCCTCAGAAGGACAAAAAGGGAGTTGCTTCTCAAGGACCGTACATGATGGGATTTGTGGGGACCAGAAAAATGCGGACACACATGAGGAACAATAAAGATGATGGACATACATTTGACTGGTGCATACAAAGTTAAAGCAGTTCTTTTCTTAGTCAATAGACGCATGTCCCTGCCACTGGTTTATAAACCAAATTGTCCTGTTGTACACCCATAAGCTGTCTCCCTTCAAAATTTGTTTTCATATTTTATTTGTTCATAAAATTTAAATCTCTCTCTCTCTCTCTCTCTCTATATATATATATATACACACACACACATATATATATATATATATATATATATATATATATATATGTGTGTGTGTGTTGGTATATATGTGTATATACATTTTGATATATAGGATGCAATATGTATGTGTGAATATATATTTAAATATATTATTTTGTATATGTGTGTGTGTGTATATATATATATATATACATATGGTTGTAAAAATGTATATATATATATATGTACATACGTAAATATAGGGTTACGTAAATGTATATATATATATATAAATATATACACATACATGTATTTTGGTGGATGTATATATATGTATAGTTATATTGTGTGGTATATATATATATATATATATATATATATATATATATATATATATATATGGTAAATGGGTATATATATATGGGTGTATATATATGGTTTGGTAAATGAGTGTGTATATATATATATATATTGCTTTGGTATATATTTATATATATATTTGTGTGTGTGTGTGTGTGTGTGTGTATATATATGGTTTGGGATATATTTATGTATATATACACACACACACACACACACACACATATATATATATATATATTCATATTTATATGGTTGGGTATAATATATATTAGTATATTTATGTATGCCAATGACTTGGTATTATATATCATACATATATATATATAAAATGCTTGCTATATATTACATATATATATATGTATATATATATATATATATATATATATATATATATATATATATATATATATATATAATGCTTGCAATATATTATATATATATCTATATATATATACATATAATGTTTGCTATACGCTGCCCCATGGGGGTTGAGCATTCTGCTGCAAGGAATTTTCGGGCACCGCTCGCATAATGCAAAGCTCTTCGAAAGAATTGAGCACTGTGGTAGCCGATAGGGTATAAAAATGTAAACAAATGGCTGCTGCTGTTGCTACATAAATACCTTAACAATTCCCTTTGCCAAACGTGGTATGCTTGCTGGCCGAGCAGTCTGAGATTTAGTCTAACATAAAGTTGGATGGGTTTCGATCCCGGCTTCCAGCATCCTATGTGTCTAGCCACACTGAAGAGTTCTGATAGAACAAAACAGTCTGTCTGTGGATGACAATATATATATACATATATATATATATATATATATATATATTGTCATCCACAGACAGACTGTTTCAATACTTGCTATATATATATATATATATATATATATATATATATATATATGTATATTTAGGCAGCATTTCTTCGTTAATACAAATTTCATTAAACATAATAGACATTTTATGTCTACATATTTTCTTTTGGATCCGTTCGAATTCCCGTATTACTTTTATTGTATTCTGGGGGAATTGATTTATGTATTGTCCATAGTTGCATGTATCCCTAGTACTTTCTGCCCGACTTTGGGCCATCATCAGGGGAGGATCTACTGCAAAAGTGATGTAACTTTTGTTTTAGCATATTACAACTGTGTAAGGGCGTCTTTGCCGTTGAAGGTTTTTGGCGTTTGTTTTTGAATGTGATTCTATATTTAGTGCCAGTAGCTAAAGACATTGAAGTACATTAGCACTGGTTTGAAAATTAATTCTATTAAGTGTTGGCTGCAGGTTTCTGATATGTAATGCTTCGAGAATCTGAAGTTTTTGTTTATTATTTTGATGTTCTAATATTGTTGTGTTGTCGGTGAGAATTTTCCATAGCTGTGCCGTTGGGCATGAATGTTTTTTTAAATGCTGAGCTATTGAACTTGTGTCTGAACTTGTTCAATAGCTCAGCATTTAAAAAAACATTCATGCCCAATGGCACAGCTACGGAAAATTCTCACCGACAACACAACAATATTAGAACATCAAAATAATAAACAAAAACTTCAGATTCTCGAAGCATTACATATCAGAAACCTGCAGCCAACACTTAATAGAATTAATTTTCAAACCAGTGCTAATGTACTTAAATGTCTTTAGCTACTGGCACTAAATATAGAATCACATTCAAAAACAAACGCCAAAAACCTTCAACGGCAAAGACGCCCTTACACAGTTGTAATATGCTAAAACAAAAGTTACATCACTTTTGTAGTAGATCCTCCCCTGATGATGGCCCAAAGTCGGGCAGAAAGTACTTGGGATACATGCAACTATGGACAATACATAAATCAATTCCCCCAGAATACAATAAAAGTAATACGGGAATTCGAACGGATCCAAAAGAAAATATGTAGACATAAAATGTCTATTATGTTTAATGAAATTTGCATATATATATATATATATATATATATATATATATACAGCAAGTATTTTGGATGACTATAGAGATATATACTCCCCTATCCCCGTATGGTTGAGTTCTCTGGCAAAGAAGTAATCATGTTGCCATTAGAGTTCATTGCAAGCCTCTTCGTATATGGATTGAGGTCTCGGCAGCTGTTGAACAGATGTATGTAAACAATAGTAATTGTGATTCATAACTGTTTAAAATTTACTTCGCAGCTAATGGCTCCTCGTGGCTGAATGGTTAGAGGCTTTTGCTTGGCGTTTGAGACAACCGGGTTTCGATCCCAGCTACAGGAAGCTACTGTCTAGCCACACTGATGAGTTCTGATAGAACGAAACAGATCTATCTGTGGATGACTATATATATATATTATGCTTGCTATGTATGTAAATATGTTTGATTTCCTATCTATTTTTCGGTATGTATGGTTTATTATATATATATATATATATGTATATATATATATCAGGTAAAACACAACTGATAATGTCCATTATAAATTAGTTTTTTTTTAAAGATTGTTGCATCAGATGTTATACAAGATTTGATGGAGTTTTTACCATTACACCAAGGAATACATTTTACCTAAAGTTAGACATTTAAGCAATTATAAATTAATATATATATATATATATATATATAAAGCATTACTATACTAACGAAATACATTAATCTATTAGATTATGAATAATTGATATTAGTATGTTATTATCTGGTGTTGTACTAAACTTTATTTATAAACTAACTTCACTTTAAAAATTTGTTTAAAATTTCTATTCTTTTTAATATTTTTTATTTATAAAAAAACTCAATTCCAAGAACCTAATTGTATTATCTTAATTCTAGGGTTTTTTCAATTTAAATCTAATCAATTATTTAGTTTTTATAGAAAAAGTCTTAACATGTTTACGATCATGATTATGTAACTTAATTGCTACATTTAAGTTTATTTAGATTCTGAAAGTCATC
>OY757927.1:5526622-5561622 GCA_963585895.1 Sepioteuthis lessoniana
GCCCTTCTTGTGCACTAAACTAAACTTAGTAAATATCTTCAAGGCTGGCCCTTAGAAGATTGGTACTACACAATCTTCCTCCTCCCATTTTCCACCATTTGACCTTGTTCTGCACTAAACTAAACATAGTTAATATTTTCAATGCAGGCCCTGCCCATTTAGAAGATTGGCACTACACAATCTTCCTCCTTCCATTTTCCACCATTTGGCCTTGTTCTGCTCTAAACTAAAGTTTGTTAATATCTTCAAGGCTGGCCCTCCCCATTTAGAAGATTGGCACTACACAATCTTCCTTCTCCTATTTCCCTCTATTTGGCCTTGTGCTACACTTAACTATGCTTAATATATATCTTCAAGACAGGCTTTCCCTATTTATAAGATTTGCCCTACTCCTATTTTACACCATTTGCCCTTCTTGTGCACTAAACTAAACTTAGTAAATATCTTCAAGGCTGGCCCTCCCCATTTAGAAGATTGGCACAACACAATCTTCCTTCTCCCATTTCTCACTGTTTGACCTTGTGTTGCACTAAACTAAACTTGGTAAATATCTTCAAGGCTGGCCCTCCCCATTTAGAAGATTGGCACAACACAATCTTCCTTCTCCCATTTCTCACTGTTTGACCTTGTGTTGCACTAAACTAAACTTGGTAAATATCTTCAAGGCTGGCCCTCCCCATTTAGAAGATTGGCACAACACAATCTTCCTTCTCCCATTTCTCACTGTTTGACCTTGTGTTGCACTAAACTAAACTTGGTAAATATCTTCAAGGCTGGCCCTGCCCATTTAGAAGATTGGCACAACACAATCTTCCTTCTCCCATTTCTCACTGTTTGACCTTGTGTTGCACTAAACTAAACTTGGTAAATATCTTCAAGGCTGGTCCTCCCCATTTAGAAGATTGGCACAACACAATCTTCCTTCTCCCATTTCTCACTGTTTGACCTTGTGTTGCACTAAACTAAACTTGGTAAATATCTTCAAGGCTGGCCCTCCCCATTTAGAAGATTGGCCCAAAACAATCTTCCTACTTCTGTTATCTCACTCGATGGTTCAATATACTAAGTTTACTATATGTCTATAATAATGTTTTGCAACATAAGAAATGTATCTACTCAATCAATAAAAGAAAAAAGCCTCAATTTAATAAAATTTACTAACAGGTTTAAGTGATAATTCACTTGATGACTGAAGAAACAAACTTTTAAATAATAAATTTTTTGTTTAAAAACACATTTTTCATATGTTCCCATATATGATAAGTATTTCAAAGTGAATTTCATGGTGTGAATCATCTTTGCAATGAAAAGGGGATTGTAAATATTAAAAAGCTAAACAAATGAAATTATAAAAACCTTCAAAAAGTATATATATATATATATATATATGTTAATATAATGGAGATTATTGGTTTGGGTGTATTTATATCATCAGCTCAAGTATATTCTTTTTGTGTGGCATGTTTTTTTTCATTCTTGCTATTTTTTTCTTTGTTCGTTTTCTTCTTTTTTCCATTTTTTTCTTCTGTCTCATCTTTCTTTCCTCATCTTATTATAATGGAAATTATATGTCTGTAATTGAAACTGCATTGCCACCAACATCACAATTCCCTTACTTATTGACATCCCATTCCTGATGATTTTAATTCTTATTTAGATTTAAGTTATTAAACATATTCTTTTATATGATTAATACGAGGATCATTAAATAAGTTTCCAGACTTTTTTTTGTATGGGCACTTTTATTGATAGTACACACATGATACTCTAGTCTCCTTCGGAGTAATCTCCTCTGGCTGCAATGCACTTGTACCATTCCAACAACTTCTGGAAGGCCTCATGGAAGTCCTCTTGTGTGAGCGTGTCAATGACCTTCGTCACAGCCTCTTTCATCTCCTCATTTGTCTCTTAACGACAGCTTCTGAGCTTAGGGAATAAGCAAAAGTCACAGGGAGCAAGGTCTGGACTATAGGGAGGCTGAGGAACTGTGTTGATGCTCATCTTGGTCAAATAGTCTGTGACAAGGATGGAGTTGTGGACTGGTGCATTGTCCTGGTGGAAATGTCACTGAGCCGATTTGAAGAGTGCTGGCCTCATCTGACGGAATCTCTTTCTGAACTCCCTTAAAACCTCAACATAGTAACCCTAACCCTAACTGTTTGGCTAATCAACTCTGGTGTATTGACTTGCTTACTCCTCCCACACCTCTCATCATCCCTCACAGACTCCCTGGCTTCCTTGAATCTCTTATGCCACTCAAAAACTGATGCTTGATTCATGCAAGATGGTCAAAAAGTAGTCTGAAGCATTCCATACGTTTCTGGGGCATTTTTTCCAAGTTTAAAACACAATTTTATTGCATATCGTTCTTCTAAAGTGTCCTGACATCCAGATTGCATTTTTGAAATTCACCAACTGTGACAATCAGGCTTTAGTTAGGTGTATTCCAATTGCTGCTGTAGCTGTTCATTTGAGCCTGAAATCATAAAAATGGGTCAGTCATCTCATAAGATGTATAGCAATAGCATACTGAATTTTCAAGAGTCTATAATAATTTTAAATGCCCATATGAAAAAAGTCTGGAAACCTATTGAATGCACCACGTACATATTAATAACATGCAATTGTATTTCTATATATAACCAAACAAACCTTTATAGTGTGAATGGGAAGGTTTGCATATTGATCTTAAAAATTTGATTTTGATAAATATTTGCTTGATATTATTGATTTTTAATCATTTGTTTTTATTTTAATAGATATAAGCAAAAATCTCAAATAAATCTTTAAAGAAATAACTAATTTTATGTTTACTGTCTCATTTAATTGAATACTTAAATTTAGCAATGAAAACTGCAAGAGTTCAGAGAAGCATTTAAAATAAGTTACTGGAATAATTTGATTTTAAATAATATTAAATGCAATTTTTAAAAATTTTCACTTTGCCTGATATTATTATTTGTAAAATATTTATTCACAGATGCACACACACACACAAAAAAAAGCTGATAAATCTATCAACGAAAAAAAATGAAAACTATCTTTTACTGATACTACAATTATGCAGAAGTTTAAATTATTTTCTTTTTGAAGGCATGAAAATTTATTTGAACATTCATTTAGAGTTAACAATGTAAGCAATATTTTATTAAATCAACTTGATGAATTAAAAAATATCAATTGTTTTTTTAAGTACTTTTAAAAAAGTTTACAGCAAAGTTTCCTTTTTCAAAATAAAATTTGAATAAAACCATTTGATAACTTGGGAAAAGTAATATTTGGAGTGGTGGGATAATTTCCAGGACCTGACACTTTTTCTGTAATTTTTATTTTTATTTATTTTTTAAAATCAAAATCAGCCTTTAATGGAAATTCCTTTAACGATAATTTGGCACTTATAACTTATTTAGTTTCATTGGTCTTTCTCATTTGATTATATTTCATTACATTAAAACTTAATTACTTGTGCCCAGATGGTGAGTATTTTTATTTTTACTAGTATGTATAATCAGAGCAAACATGGTTTTTAAAAATGTATTTAAAAAAATCTGAAGAAAATCCTTAATACCAACTGGCATAGCAGGTTAAAACCAAAAATGAATGAGATTTACTAACCTATCTTTTGCTGCCCTATTAATTCCAGTTTCATACAGTTTTGTTGAAAGAGTAAGGAAAATTTTTTTTAATTGCATGAAACTGGTAGTAATGGAGCAGCCAAAGAAGCGTAAGAGAACTTCCTTTATTTCATATATTCAGTTGTACTTTTTTTCCTTATGTTTGGTTAAAAAGAACAGAGAAGAATGTATAAATAAAAAAGCTTTTCTTGTTTATCAAAAACTGAATGTAAATCTTAATTAAAATTGATATACAAATCATCAGAAGTCATAATATATATAAGTATATATAATGTTTATGTGTGTGTGTGTGTCTGGGTGCATTGTTTACTGAAGTGATCCTTGCCTGGGACAAGGTCACAAAATTTGGGCACTTCATAATGATCAAACTCATTGCCCTGTCGTAATAGTCTTGTTAGACTAAATTGCTAACAATTACCCAATAACCCTTAGAATATGCTGACTGCATCCCCTACAGAGAGGTAAGACCCTCCCCTAAAAAAAAGGTTGAAAGTGTTCGGAGTATGACACTAAACTGCATCTTGTGATGTGGCTCCAGTTCTGGAACTAAAGATGGTGTGGAGTTCTCCTTTATTGCCATTACTTCCAGATCCACTCTAACCTGGAATGGTAGTGTCTGTTTGGGTCCCATCAAATAGATGTGTTTGATAATAAACTGTATTGAACAGGAATGGGTGCAGATGAATGATTATTATTAAATAGAATTATTAATATTAGATAGGAATACCTGTGACCATATAACTATGAAAATTATTTGTATTAAGAATAGTTACAATTTGTTTACAAAATTAATTTCTTGAAAACATATAATTATGTAAATTATCAGTCGTCCTGCCAGTGGGTTAGTTGTTTTGTTTTACAGCATATCAATCCTTTTCGGGTCATTTAATACCGAATTAAATTTCAAACAATTCAGTTAATTATGAGTATAGTTTTTGTTTACAGTTAAATGTCAAACAATATAGTTTAGCGTAAGTACACAGTTTAGTTCTATTTGATCCATAGATAGGACCCTATCAGGTGCTACAACTCCGGGCCAGAGTGGACCAGGGAGTGATGGCAACAAAGGAATACTCCACATTCCCCAAAGCTCCAGCATTACTGGAGCCTCACCATCAAATTGTTTATTGTCATATCCAAGACACTCGTTGTGGAGGTCTTACCTCTCTGCAGAGATGCAGTCGGTGTATTCTATAGCCCCAGCCAACTGGGCCAGTGGGGCTTCAAATATGCTGACTTCATTTTTTGTTAAGGGGGTAAGACCTTACAAAAATGGGCTGACCTGGGAATAACAGTTCTAAAGGTTTATTATTAGTTACTTGAAAGCATATAATAATGTAAATTATCAGTTGTCCTGCCAGTGGGGCTGAGAATATGCTGACTGCATTCTTTGTTAAGGGGTAAGATCTCACTAAAATGGGCATAATAATTCCCTTCATCCAATGGAGAGTGTTCAGTTATGGAGTTTAGGGGAGTATGGAGTCACCCTCATCGTTGATTTATTCTGATCCAGAGTGGTAGTATCTATTTGGGTCAAATCTATGGCTCAAATAGATCTGTTTGAATCTTATAGTTGTTGAATAAGAATACTTGAAATCATATAACTGTATTGCAAAGAAATGATCATCATTAAGTAGGCATAGGTCTATTTTGACCCAGTGCTAGTATCTCTTAGGGTCCCATCTATTGGTAAAATAGATCTGTTCAGAACATTTTTGTATTTGATTGCAATTCTTAATGTGTAGATTATTTATATCTAGAATAGTTACAAAGGATAATTATTAATCACTTGAAACCATATAACTGTGTGCAAACAAATGTCTATCATTAAATAGAAATAATTATTTGAATTATTTGAAACCATGCAACTGTACTCAAATTATCTACATAAGATAGGAATTCTTGATTTCTTGTAACTGTTTGAAAAATAGAGAAATTAAGAAATATCTACTCAAAAATTGTAAATATAAATGTATAATGAATGCAATTCTCTAACCACTTGGCATGAAATAAGCCTAGATAGGTTAATATACTGTTAAATCCATCAATCAAATCAATATAATGAGAATTCTTTCCATCCCAAATTGAATATTCTTTTGTCAAAGTATAAGAGAATTAGTTCCACTGGAATTTTCTCTTTGCTAATAAAAATTTTTTTCCGAGGAAATTGACTTTTTATATATTAAGTTTTTTTGTTGTTCCTTTTCTAAAATTAAATAACTGAACTTTTTTTTTACTTGATTGGTTTGGATGGCTTTTATGACATATCAACCACTGAATGTTATTTGATACCAAATCCTCTTTATACATATATATTAAATATATATGATTTGGTTTGGTTGGCTTTTATGACATATCAACCATTACAGGTTATTTAATGACAAATCCAGTTTATACATATATATTAGACATGTATGAATTTGTTTGGTTAGCTTTTATGACATATCAACCATTGTAGGTTATTTAATGCCAAATCCTTATATATTAAATATATGATTTCTAAACAAATTTTACAGATGACATTTTTTAACAAGCTTGAGCTCATTTTTTTGCACAGTTAAATGGTTTTACTTATTTCTGTCTCATATGAATTATTCTGTTTGTTGCACACAGTTTAATGTTTTCAAGTATTGCTAATAATCACTTACAATTCAAGTAAACACCAGTCATTTGCTTACACACAGATGATCAAACAATTCTATTTCCAATAATTCAGTTTAGCATGTCGACAAAGTTAAATGGTTCCAAGTATTGCTATGTATTACTCACAATTCAATTAAACATTAGTCATTTGTCTACACAAAGTTGAATGATCAAACAGCTCTATTTCTAACAATTCAGCTCAGCATGTCATTGTTTGCACTCAGTTTAAATGTCAAACAGTTCAATATGACCCATAAATAGGACCCTATCAGGTGCTACCACTCTGGCCCAGAGTGGACCTGGGAGCGATGGTAATGAAAGGGTACTCCACATTCCCCAAAACTCCAGCATTACTGAAGCCTCACCATCAGATTGTTGTGTGTCATAGCCAGGACACTCATTAGGGGAATCTCACCTCTCTGCAGAGATGCAATTGGTGTATTCTACAGCTCCGCTCCCACCAACTGGGCCATTTTTTTAATTGACTGAGTAAATACAATTGATTTTCACTGGTTATTAAAGTTATTACTTCTATAGTGAAGATGATTTTAATTTACTGCATCCTCCTTATAGGTCAAATAGGTTTAGTACGAGGTTCCTATTTAATCAGATGACTAGATTATTCTCCTGGAAATAAAACTTTTAAGATATTAAAATACTTCTTGTTCAGATTTTTTCAACTAAAAATAAAAGAATGAGTTTTTTTAATAAAATGTAATAAGAATACTGAGTTTTAGATAAGCCAGCTAACCAAGCTGTATTCAACTAAAAATAAAAGAATGAGTTTTTTTAATAAAATGTAATAAGAATACTGAGTTTTAGATAAGCCAGCTAACCAAGCTGTATTCAACTAAAAATAAAAGAATGAGTTTTTTTAATAAAATGTAATAAGAATACTGAGTTTTAGATAAGCCAGCTAACCAAGCTGTATTCAACTAAAAATAAAAGAATGAGTTTTTTTTAATAAAATGTAATAAGAATACTGAGTTTTAGATAAGCCAGCTAACCAAGCTGTATTCAACTAAAAATAAAAGAATGAGTTTTTTTAATAAAATGTAATAAGAATACTGAGTTTTAGATAAGCCAGCTAACCAAGCTGTATTCAACTAAAAATAAAAGAATGAGTTTTTTTAATAAAATGTAATAAGAATACTGAGTTTTAGATAAGCCAGCTAACCAAGCTGTATTCAACTAAAAATAAAAGAATGAGTTTTTTTAATAAAATGTAATAAGAATACTGAGTTTTAGATAAGCCAGCTAACCAAGCTGTATTCAACTAAAAATAAAAGAATGAGTTTTTTTTAATAAAATGTAATAAGAATACTGAGTTTTAGATAAGCCAGCTAACCAAGCTGTATTCAACTAAAAATAAAAGAATGAGTTTTTTTAATAAAATGTAATAAGAATACTGAGTTTTAGATAAGCCAGCTAACCAAGCTGTATTCAACTAAAAATAAAGAATGAGTTTTTTTAATAAAATGTAATAAGAATACTGAGTTTTAGATAAGCCAGCTAACCAAGCTGTATTCAACTAAAAATAAAAGAATGAGTTTTTTTAATAAAATGTAATAAGAATACTGAGTTTTAGATAAGGCAGCTAACCAAGCTGTATTCAACTAAAAATAAAAGAATGAGTTTTTTTAATAAAATGTAATAAGAATACTGAGTTTTAGATAAGCCAGCTAACCAAGCTGTATTCAACTAAAAATAAAAGAATGAGTTTTTTTAATAAAATGTAATAAGAATACTGAGTTTTAGATAAGCCAGCTAACCAAGCTGTATTCAACTAAAAATAAAAGAATGAGTTTTTTTAATAAAATGTAATAAGAATACTGAGTTTTAGATAAGCCAGCTAACCAAGCTGTATTCAACTAAAAATAAAAGAATGAGTTTTTTTAATAAAATGTAATAAGAATACTGAGTTTTAGATAAGGCAGCTAACCAAGCTGTATTCAACTAAAACTGGCTACAAAATGGCAATAAAACGTTAACAGTTTTTATAGAGCATTGCATTCATCACATTTTTTTCTTTTTTAAAAAAAAGCTGGTTGTGTCAATATTAAGGGCCCCATCCCTGTCAATTGGAAAGTTTTGATGCTTGACTAGTTCTCCTTAGATCTTGTTTACATCAAGTGAAGCAATGCATTGGTCAGGGTACTGACTACCATGATAGTTCCAACCGTAGCAGTTACCTTCCACCACTTGAATTGCTTTGGTCATCTTATATACGTGCTGCAAACTAACATATATTACAATACAGCAAAAATTTTAACTCCCCCATGTCGTATCAGATGGGAATTCTTGAAACCATTCAACTGTGTGCAAATTGTTTGTATTTAACAGGAATACTTGATATCATGAGGTTGTTCAAGCTTTTCATCCAACACAGATTTACTCTTCTTGTCTTGCCTTAAAAGTTTTTAAATAGAAGAAATCTACCATATCCTATCAACTATTCACCATGACCTAACAAAGGTAAAGATCTGGTGTTACCTATTGATCTTTGACTGGCCGGTTAGTGTGGATTTAAAAATAGGATATGCAGCTGTGTCTTAAGGTAAACAAGGGACAGTGGAAATACTGTGTGAAGTGCATGGGGAGAATTACATAGGTGAGGCGCTGGAAGGGACAGTGTGGGGACAGCCAAAAAATATATAATAATGAAAGTTTTTGATCCTTGCAGTCAGTCAGAGTCGGTGGTCAGTCAGTAGAGAGAACTTTGAGCACTTGCCCTAAAGCAGTGGCCCCCAGGTTGAGAACCCCCTCTGTATCAGTCTCTCATGAAAGAAGCACAAAGAAGTAAGGTTAACTGGATATGTATTTCAACTTGAAGGTATGGTGTCAACTTTAGCAGTTCGTAGCTGACTCTCTCTCATACAGCCATTTTGCCATGACTTTTATAAATAAAAAGAGTTTATATTTTACTACCCTGATATACAACAATGGTTTAAATATTAAAATAGTTTGCAAACTCTTTTTCCATAGATTTTGTTTTATCATATTTACTAACCCCTCCGCTCGGGCAGGTTACGACACAAGGTCAATTTTTTAAGCAGAGTTTAACAGGTTTGAATTCAGAGATTTTCCTTCTCCTAGACTAGTTGCTTCACTAAAGCTGAAGGACCCAGTCCATCCTACTATTTACCCATAGCTGGAGGGAGAATAATTGGATTCGTACCTTTCCCAAGGGTATTAGTGCTATGTGAAATGCAATCAGTCTCATCCAGGATTTGAACTCGTGTCGTCGTGTCCATTTCCTATTACGATAACCATTACACCATGGGCACCTCCAATAGATTTTGTTTTATAATGGGTTTTTGTTGTTGCTAATAATGAAGATTATGTTCTTGACAAATTTAACTTTTTGTTACTTTTGAAAATGATTTTCATTTCTTTTGTGAAAATGTAGCCATACTGCTTGCATTTATAGGAAAACTACTTTTTTTGAAAAGAAAGCTTGCACAATTGATATGAAGTGTATATATATATATATATATATATATATATATATATATATATATATATATATACGCTCACATATAAACAAGTCCAAGCCAATTGCAAGTATCTTTATCTCTTGTCCATAAACGTTTTGGGAGAATTTTTATATTTAGTGAACCAGAAAACTCAGCAGTCATGACTGCATGTTTCAATAAAAGTATTTTATTGATTTGGTAATAGTTGAGCGATTTTGAATAATGGTTGTATCAAGCGACTGTACATTGAACTCTTACGAGTTGATACACGAAAAGTAGGACATTTAAATGGCCATGATCAGCTTGAAATATTCACTTATTCATGTAAGTGAATACGTATTTTGTTTACAACTTTGATGTAGCAGATTTACCAAAATCACTTTATAGAATATCAATTAAACTTTTACCAACCAATTCTCAGTTCCCTGTTGGTGGTACCTAGAACATGTGGAATGTATTTCCTTAAGAGGGATAAGATCCTCCCCCAAAGAGTTGTGTTCTGGATATGAAATATAACTGCATGCAGTGGTGAGGTTCAAATTCTGGTATTTTGAGGAGTGTTGAGCTCTCCTTCTATTGCCATTACTCCAAAGTCCACTCTGAATTGGACTGTTAGTATCTGTTAGGGTCCCATCTATGGGGCATATCTTTACAAAGGATTATAATTATTAGTTATTTGGAACCATATAATGGTTTAAAATACTTGACACTATATAATTATGTGCAAATCATTTGTATTGATAGGAATACTCAAAACAATATAACTGTGGAAATTGGTTAGAGTAGAAAAAAATACTTGAAACCATAAAACTGTATGAAAATGAATCATCACAAAATTGGAAGAGTTATTTATAAACATAATTCTCTACCAATGATTTGTGTTAAGACTAGTTGCTTAAACCTTTCATTGTTTACAAATGATAATCCTTAATTATTTGAAAGCATTTAATTGCAGGCCAAAATAAAAGATTCTAGTTTTTTTTTGCATGCTCTCATATCCAGCTTAATATATTACATATATATAAAGTTTGATCAAAAGTTTTTAATTTAAACATTTAGACAGCATTTTTTGTGAGTCTTAAGGTAAGCCAACTGCATTCTCTGCTGAGGGGTAAGACCCCACAAAAAAGGATATCCAAAGTATAACAGAAAAACATAGGAAGGTGTCCGTGGTGTAATGGTTATCGTCGTAGGAAATGGACATGGCGACACGAGTTCAAATCCTGGACGAGACTGATTGCATTTCACATAACACTAATACCCTTTGGAAAGGTATGAATCCAATTATTCTCCCTCCAACTATGGGTAAATAGTAGGGCAGACTAGATTTTTCAGCCTTGGTGAGGCAACTAATCTAGGAGAAGGAAAACTCTGAATTCAAACCTGTAAAACTTCGCTTAAAATTTGACCTTGTGTCATATCCTGCCCGAGCGGAGGAGTTTAGTAAATATGTATAACAGAAAAATATATCTGGTGGTGAGGCTCCTGCTTTGAGGAGTAGAAATCCCTTCTTCATTGCCCTTGCTATTGTTTCCTCCCTGACCTTGAGTAGTTGCACTTGTTAGGTTCCCACCTAAGAGTCAAATAGATCTGTTTGAAAATTATTTGTATTGGATAAGAATACTTGATACCATATATCTGTGGGCAAACTATTTATATTAAGAATAGTTACTTTTACTAAGGGTTATTCACACCATATCAGAAGATTAATTTTAGAGATGCTTTAACCAATGAGAAACTCACTGGAACAAGAGTGGTGAATGCCAAGGAGAATATTCTGAAGGAAATTAATCTTTCATTCATTGTTTATTTTTGTATTAGTGAATACAGCTTCAATCTTGACACATTTTTTATATACACCTTATATAGGTATGTCTATATAAAAGGTATTTATTTTGCAAACAAATAATCACTTTTCAACATAATATCCTTCCTTTTTAATGTATTTAATTCAGTGGTAAATATTGATCACATTTATTGGACATTTCACAATGAAAAATGATAGATTAAAAAGAAATCAGCTTATAATTATGTTTCAGGCTATAGACTTATTGATCTTCATGTATCTTTTTCTTTTATAATTTATTATGAATAGTTTTTTACCATTTTCTCTTGTTGTAGTCATCCTTGGTCAGTTATATTAGTCGTTTGTTGAATGGCTCAGTGAAATTGGAACATGTCGGATCAGATTTTTATTTTGTTTCAATGAATTCAAGCCTGAACAAGAAAATGTTACTTTGTGTTGCCAGGTTTTGATAATTCCCAAGATTGTCAATATCAACATTTGTTCATTAAGTTTGTCTTATTTAGAAAACACTGTCCTGTCAGTGGAAGTTAAGATAAGCTGGCTGTATCCCTTGCAGAAGAGTAAGACCCAACCCAAAAGGGTTTGTCCTGGGCATGACACTAAACTGCATCTGATGATGAGGCTGTTGTTCTGGAGATCTTGGAAAATGATTACAAATTTATTGGCTTCAAATCCATTCTGACCCATGATAGCACTGTCAGGGTTCCATCTATGAGTCAAATAGACCTGTTTAAAGATTATTTGTATTTAAAAATAATACCATATAACTAGATTATTTGTATCAAGAATAGTTACTTGAAGTTATAATAGTTTACTAAGGGTTATTATTATTGTTTACTGCAAACTGTATTCTTATAAGTTACCATGTACAAAGAAATGACTATTATTTGATAGATATATTACTTTAAACCATACAACTCTGGAAATTCTAAGTATTTGATAGAAATACTTGATATCATATAACTGTGTGCAAAAAACTCTTAAGAAGCAACAATACAAAAAATGTAAATATGAATGTGATTCCCTGACTTGTAGGCATGAAATAATCCCAAATAGGTTGACATACTGTTGAAATCAATCAATCAATATTTAGAAAATAAAAAACAAGCTCTCTAAAGTTTGCAAAAGAAAACCATAAACCCGTTTCTTTGAAACTTAAAATTTTGTTGTTGTATAGTTTTGTTTTTCTTCCTAACAAATATAAAAGATAGTTTTTTTGTTGAATATAGAAAACTTTTTCTAGCCGAGTCATCCCTAACCTTTTTTGCATTATAGTTTGATTGATTTGATCTCTGTATGGTTTGCAAAAAAATTAGACTATTAATTTGAATAGTTTAATCTAGTTTATTTAAGGTCTATTTTATAAAGCCATAATGTTCAGTTATTAAAGAGAAAAATGTTTTGCATCTTATCTGTAATTAGTTTATTTACTGCTAAATAAAAAAATCTGTGTGAACATCCTCTCATTATGCTAATTTCATAATTCTAGGCCAAGGAGTGTTTATCATTAAAGAAATATATAGGTAATAAGTCAGCTGTAGGCCACATATAGATATATATAATATACTCAGTTTTATTTCTAAAATAATTTGATAAATTTAATATCAAGATTCAAAGAAAAGAAATGTTTTCATTATAAAGAAAATAAAAGAATATTAATGAATTGTATCAATGAGTTCAGCAAAGATTTGATTAGTTGATTTTAATCGTATATCAATCCATTTAGCATGATTTTATGCCTAGAGGTTTGGGAATTACATACATTATACATTTATATTGACATTATTAGTATTATTATTTGAAACGATTTTCAAACAGATCTATTTGACTTATAGGGGTCCTAATAAGTACTACTATTCTGGGTCTGGGTCAGAGTGGATCTGGGAGTAATGGCTCTAAAAGAGTACTCCACACTCCCTGGAGCTTCAGAACTGGAGTCTCACCATTAGATGCAGTTTAGTGTAATACCCAGGTTACCACTTTGGGGGTTTGGTCTTAGTCCTCTGGAGGGAATACAGTCAGCATATTCTAAGCCTCAGCTGATTGGGTTGGGTGGAGCAAAGAATGAGGAAAGGTGTGTATCATTTTATATTGGCAAATCCTATCATTTCCTCTAATATTAAGACCTTGTTTTATGATCTATGTGGTTGAGGTCCACAGTTTTTGATCCAACTTTTTTATCCTTTTATTGTAGTTGTCACTTACTAAGCTAAGGCCAGAAATATGAAACACTCAGTGAGAATCAAACAAATTAATAATAGTTTGTCAACCTAGTGTGCTGATCTTAATACTACTGTGGCTTGCTCAATCTAATTTCCTTGAGTTTGTATGTTTTTGTTTTTTTTCCCAATGTTTCAGCTCTATATTATTCAACTTGTCTGTCTTTTGTATTCTGAAATGTTAAAACTTGCTCAGTACTGAGTAGATGAATATATAATGACCTTGACATGTTGAAACAAGAGAGGAACAGTGTAAAGAACATGATTCAAAGAAATAACTCCCCTGATAACAACCTTTAGGCACATAAGTTAAGAAAGCTCAATGCCTTGTTGATGAGACTTAGACTATGTTAAATGCATCCCTGCAGAGGAGCAATACTCCCCTGCCTCTATGGGGTTTGCTGGGCCTGACACTAAACATCATCTTGTGATGAGGCTCCTGTTCAGGATCATTGGGGAGTGTGGAGTACTCCTTTATCACCATTACTTAAAGGTTCACTCTGCTCTGGAATGGTAGAACCTGTTAAAGTCTCATCTATAAGTCAAATTGATCATTTCAAAAATTATTACTATCAGATCAGCATTCTTAAAACTATACAACTATGTGCAAATTGTTTGTATTAGATAGGAATACTTCTCATCTTAAAATTCTCTGCAAACATTATTATTATTATTAGATAAGCATAGTAACTTGAAACTAAATAATTGCTTGAAAAAAGATTAACTTCCACATTAAATAACCCAACAAAGTTTGACATGGCATAAAACTAACTACCCCCCCCTCGATTAATCAAATAGATCTGTTTGAAAATTATTAATGTTAGATAGGAATACCTGAAACCATAAAAAATGTAAGCAAATTATTTACATTAATAGTTACTTGAAGTTATACTTTTTTTTTTACAAAGGATTATTTACTTGAAATCATATAATTGTATAAATTATCAAAATGAGATAATAAAAGAAATATGTAAAAAATCAAAGTAAGTATGATTTCAAGAAAGGAAAAAATGTTGTTAGTTATTTGAAAGTATATAATTGCTTGAAATACTTAAAACCCTGTCATTGTACTCAAATTTCTAGTATTTGATAGAAATACTTGAAACTATATAACTGTTTGCAATCCAATGATTTGGCCAAATGGTTACAGTGTTCGTCAATGGCCCGGGAGACCAGGGTTCAGTCTAACTGTGTGCTATCCAATGATAATTATTAAATAAGATTAGTTACTTTAGATGATATTACTGTGTATAGCTTATTAACATTTGATAGGAATACTTGAATATATATAACTGTGTGCAAACAAATGATTATTATTAAATAGGAATAGTTACTTGAAACAAAATAATTGTTTCGGTTTCGGTTTCGGTTTCTTTGTCTAATGGCATATCAACCTTTGTAGGTTATTTAATGCCAAAGCCTAGAAGAACAGTAGTAGTACGATTTCACCATAGCTAGGAGGATAAGGGTGTTCATACCTTTCCCTAGGGTATTTGCAAAATAATTGTGTATAACTTATAATTATTATTGAATTGGAATAGATATTGAAACCTTATAATTGCTTGAATTATTTGTATTAGATAGGAATACTTGAAACAATATTCTTGTGTGGAAATTATTTGTATTCAAATAGGAATTTTTGAAACTTGTTGCAAACAAATGATTATAGACAAATAAAGTGCAATTTAAAAAGAAATTTTAACAAAATATTGAAAATATAAATAATTATAATTACAATCAAACATTTAAAAATGAATTCAATTTTAGCATTGAATAACTCACAAAAAGTTGATATGCCATTAAATAAACCAAACGAGAAAACAGACACTCAACCAGAGCCACTCTCCCATACATCAAACATGTGATAGAGAAGATCAATGAATCTACTGTTTGTATGATATCAATACAGTATTCAACAGTTGTGATATGTTACACAGATGCCCACCCTACAATAAAAAAATGAAGAACAAAAAAAAAGAACATTGGTAGGAAACTTGACCAAGAATTATATATATAATAATTATTATCATCATCGTTGGTTCCCTAAGCTTCTAAGGAGACAATCATCTGGAGGTTGCAGGTTCAATCCTGACTGCAGGTGAGTAACAATACAGGAATACTTAACACTTGTACCCGGTTATGGCAAACAGAATCAGAACAGCCGACCCCTGTAGATTCAATAAAGGACACAGTTCGAAGTTTGGTGAAGGTTCCCAAGTTTGACAAACACCGGAAGAAGGCCAGAGGACATATCAGCCGAAACATTGTGGAAATAACAATAAAGATGAAGACAATTGTCTGAAAACCCTTAATGATAAAAATCATCAAGCTTCATCTCAGAAATTTAGACAACCATTATTATCAAGTTGCACTGATTCTCCTGGTTCTCTCTCACCCTCTGTCCCTATTGTTCATTGCTCTTGGCAGGTTCTCTATACAGAATCTAGTGTTTGCACAGAGCTGATGATTATAACATTTTGTTGGTCGGTTAACACTGGTGTGTCCATGTGTCGGAGTTCACTGGAGAATACTGCTCATAAGTTTGTCCCTGCTTCTCCTGCAGTAGCTAGTCTTGTTCGTTTTATTTGGATTATTTGCGAGATAGGAGATAAGTAGCAATACAGCTGCTATTTTGTGAGGTGCTGCTTCCTGGATTAGTAAAAAACTCATGCAACATTCTTGTATAGCTCCCATCTTGCTTTTCCTCCGAGTATTTTATTAAATTTCAAGTAGTGCAACCATACAGTAGTATGAACATGGCTATAGCTCGGAAGAATTCCTGTTTATTTCATCAGAAAGATTAGATTTCAGTATTATGGATAACTTATCAATAGCAGTCTGCGCCTTTCTAATGCATATGTTGACATCACTTTCAGTTGATGAGATACTACTACTGAGGTATATGAACTTGTCTACTTATTTCAGAGGCCTGCCATTTAATGTAGATAATGCTCCATGCTAAAACTACAAAGATCCAGTCAGACTGTCGAGCCAGCCCCTCAAACAAAAACACTTGAAGAGATGTAATCTGAGGAGATGATTCAAAATCTCATATGGCTGATGATGTGTGAAGAGAGACAGAGAGAGAAGGGATGAAAGTGTTACAAAATTTGTGTGAAGTTAGAATATTAGACAGCCAGCAGCATTGGAGAATAAGCAATGAAAATATCTATATTTACACTGCTTAGATAACTCAATCTGTCCCCTGATCACTGGCATTGCGGAAATCGTTAATGATGAAAGAACAATTGAAAAGTATAGGATTCCATGAATGTCATCATCAGAGATGTACAATGTTCAACATGAGGTCACCCGTTTAGCGCAAAAATTAAGAGAAGACAACCTCAAGTATCAGATGTGATTTCAATGATGATAAGTTATAAAAGCTCTCTGAGAACAAAGATTAACAATAACGTAACCCAAGAAAGTGGGTGTATCAGCAAAATGTTGTAACAAAACTAAAAAGTGAAAATGGTACTTTGAACACATTTTGCCCTCCAGGGTCTTTTTGCAATTATGAAAGTGGTGACCAAAATTACATTATGGGGAAACACTTAGAGGCTTGAGTGCGGCAGTGAGCACATTTGTATATCATCATCAGGGAAGTAGATATAAGGGAAGAACAACAAACTATGCATCTAAATTTTATTATATTTCTATAGACTTTTAAAAATGTTTTCATTTTAAAATGTTCAGATGTCCCAATGTGTTATTGATGTCAAAGTGCATTTGTGGGCGTTAGAAAAAATTATAAGTAAAATGAAATAAATCCAAAAGTTTAGCTGTTCCCAGAAACCTCTGACAGCAAGTGGGAGCTGCACGTGCCTGAAAGACAAGACTTATCAGTACTAAAGAGAAACTCTCTCTCATTCAGCAGTGACCACTTGGACTGGAAAGAACTACCTTCTTTCCTGCTGCTGGTAGGAAGACCATGTGTCTGCTTTGCACTCTTCCATTACTAGCAGCCTTTACTGAACATATCAACTAGACAACAAGACAGACCTTCAAACTCACAATTCACCAGAAATGACTCTCATGCTTGCAGTTGCTTCTGCTAACATACTTCATAAAAACACTCACTGGACATAACCACAGACTTTTGGTTTATCACCCACTGAAAACGACTATTACATTTCAACACCTTGCTTGGGGATGCAACTGTTTTTCTAATGGTCCAGGAAGATATTTCCTCACTACAAAATAGCCGTATGGAACCCAAAAATAAAATTTAAATTTAAAAGGTATCTCCTTCCTTCCATCCTTCCTTAGAAAAAGACCAAACCATTTTTTCCGCATACATTCCATGCTCTAAAACAGTCATGAGTCAATTGGCTCACAGGCCACATTGTGCTTTCTGAATTGCCTATTTAATTTCATAAGGAAAATGACATTTATCAAAATATGCACCTGTAGTTTAAAGAAAATAGTTTTAATAAAATTTTGATACATGAATTATGAAAATATTTAATTTATTCTTTGATGAATAGATCATATACATATTGAATAGATTAATTTTTCAAGTATTTATTTTTTTCTTTTAGTTATTCCCTAATATATCATGGCATTGATATCAATGATAATATTATACCAAAACTTCAATTTATTTATAGAAAAGATATTTTTACAGTAGAGAAAAAACAAACTTTCCCCAATTTTTAAGGCAGATGTTTATGTGTACAAGCTTCTATGATGAAAATGGTTGAGGTATCTTCAATCTAAATTTACCTTGAATTTTTTTTTATTTTTCGTGCTGCCTGCTTGATGATGAGTCATATCTTATGTGACTCACTTTTCGAAAAACTTTGCCCATGCCTGCTCTAAAACCAGGACATCTTCCTCAACACAGCAGTGTAGATTTTACAATTAAACAGGATCTCAGCATGCTAACATAGGAAAATCTGTTCACATTGATATGAAGTTTTCCTTGACACCTTTTATTTCAATCAGAAATTTCTTTAATATGATTAAATAGCTATGTCTCAAAATAAACTGTTGTCTATCACTGAGTAGCAGCGTGTTAGTACAAGTAGTAGCCCTGTCAGTTGATAGTTTCCAGTTCCTTTCATTGCCATTGTTCCTAGGTCCACTCTGACCTGGAGTGGTAGTACTTGTTAGGGTCCCATGAATAGGTCAAATAAATCAGTTTGAAAATTATTAGATAAGAATACTTGAAACCATATGATTGTGTGCAAATTATTTGTCTTAGAATAGTCACTTGGAGCTGTAATTGTTTACTAAAGATTATTATTACTTACTTGAAGCCATATAATTGCTAGCAAAAAAAATTGACTTTGGCATTAAATAAATGTACAACTGTTGACATTTTAAATAAATGTACAAGTGTTGTTGACACAGTTATATGGGTTCAATTATTCTGATCTAATACTATTAATTTGCACATAATTATATGGTTTTTAGTAAGTAATTATAATGCCAATAATCCTTAATAAACAAATAGCTTCAAGTAATTATTCTTAAAATAAATAATTTACACACAGTATAATAATTTAATAATATCATATAATAATTTGCTTGCTCACAGTTATATGATATCTAGTATCCTCTCTAATACTAATCATTTTTAAACAGATCTATTTGACCAATAGATGAGACTCTGATATGTACTACCATTCTAAATCAGAGTGAAGCTGGGTGTAATGGCAATAAAGGCATACTTTACATTCTGCAAAACTGGAGCCATATTCAGATGTAATTTAGTTTTATACACAGGACACAATTATTTGCAGGGGAGGGTGTTTCTTACCTATCTGTATGAAATAAAGTCAGTACATACCAAACCCAGCTGACAGGGTGGAAACTAAGATTAGTATGTCTCACGATGAAATAAGGATTAGTCAACTAGTTCCACACTATACATACTGCAGTGTGGCATAAAACTCTTGAACAAGATTTTAAAATGCCCTTGTTTCTTTGACTCAGACATGATTAACAGTGGTTTCAATGTTCCTACTCAGTGAGAAAAACTTCTGAAAACATATCTGCTTACTTCCTCAAGCTTCTTGACAACACACAAGAATGAATAATATAAATCTCTACTATAAATTAAGAAATGGTTGTTAGAAAAATGTTGCTTGATTAAACTACTCACATGTTGAGGTATTTATTAAGCTTGCTTAAGTTTGATCCATGGCTACGAGTAGTGGATGTATGGTGAGGATCTAATACGCTCTGGCAGTAATGGTCTTGTTATAATTCATTGACGACTTTGCTATGGTAATGGCCTTTATTGACATAGCTTTGCTTAGTCTGCCACAAGGCTATAAAATTGACATACAATGAGGATTCAACTCATTCCAGTTGTTATAATATGCAAGATGAGCATGCTAACCATTGTTCTATGGTGATATTTCCTATGATATAGTTATTTACAAACCCTAGTTTATTATGTGCAGGATCACAAATATGGGATACCTATGAGGATTGAATTCCTTTTAGTTATGATATCTTCTGATAGCTTACTGACTTCTACTCTACAGCAAGGAGGTATGCTGAGCATATCGGTTATCATTGTAGGAAATAGAATCAATGATCCGAGTTCGATTCTTCGAGAAGATTTAGTGCTAATGACATTTGGGAAGGCATGAATCCATCAGTTCTCTCCTCTACTATGAATAAATTGCAGATCCCGCTGGGTGTTTTAGCCTTGGTAAGGTAACCAGTCTAAGAGAAGGAAAAACACTGAACTCAAACCAGCTGTACTCCTCAAATTAATATTAGTATTAGATGGAAATATTTGAAATAATGCAACTGTGAACAAATCTTTTTTATTTGGTAAGAATACTTAATATTAGTAATTTACTAAACTTTTTTTCGTTCAGATGTGGCACAAAGCCATATGAATTGGTCACCCAATGACACTCAAAGTCACTCATGTAGGTTTGTTAGTCTAGCTTGTTAACCATTACACCACCTGAGGCACCCAGAATACCTGATATTGTAACTATGTACAATTGCCCAGTTGGCAGAGGCTGTAAAATACATCGACTGCATCTCTGCAGAGGGGTAAGAGTCCCCCCCCATAAGTGTCCTGGATATGATAGTAAACAATCAGATGGGGAGGTTCGAGTAATGCTGGAGCTTTGGAGAATGCAGAGTACCTCTTTATGGCCATCACTCCCAGGTCCACTCTGGTTTGGAGTGGTAGCACCTGATAGGGTCCTATTGATAGGTCAAATAGAACTAAACTATATACTTATGCTAAACTGAATTGCTTGAAATAGAACTGTTTTGACACTGAATCTGTACTTACACTAAGTAAGTGAATCTGTACTTACACTAAGTAAGTGAATTGTTTGAATTAGAATTGTTTGACTAATCTGGATAACTTGAAATATTTTTGACAACTAAACTGAGTACTTATGTTAACGTCATCCTGGCACCACAGAGCAACCCACCTGCTGCATTAGGTACTCTTCTATAAAATGAGGTAAGCTTAGCTGGCTTGCTTTTACCAAGAAGATTCAAGAAGGCAGCCATGTTAGAAGGTGAATCATTTGACTTCTACATCTCCCTCCTCTCCCCATCATGGAAGCATAGTGGGCATTGGAGTGGAATCAGTTCCTTATTTCCTGGCCGATTGTATGGAAGTAGTCGAGATAGTGCCCAGGGAATCCTGGTTCTTGGGTCAGGCCCTGGGATTCCAGGTCTCTTTGCAATGTAATGCCACCATTTCCTGGTTTTTTGGCAGGTTGATGTGGTGTACTCATATCTGTAATCGTTGGCTCAGGTGACAAAGGCAAGGCACTTGGTATGGGGGTCTCAATTACGGGAGTTTTAAGTTTCCTTAAGAACCTGCGGTTCCGCAGGGTTATTCTACCTAATCCTGCAACTTTAATTCTATATTGGCAGTTGGGAAATCGTCTCTGCTATTCGTCCAGCTATGTCCCATCAATGGCTCTTTGGGTTTTGAATGGAGACTGTGTCGCCCTTATAAAGTGGGAATAAGGCATGTGCAGTACGATTGTACCTTTTGATGAGGTCTGCGTTGCATTTGGATAATGTTTTTTCATGTTTTTGGGCTGCGGCTATCCACTCAGGGTGTGGTTTATATAAGTGTGGATGTGATGGGATATGATCCCGAAGACGTCTATGAAGCAAGAGTTGTGCTGGTGTTAATCCAATGCCTTGGATAGGGGTGTTTCTGTATTGCAGGATTGCTTGTGCTGCCATGTCATTGTCCAAGGAACCCTGGTTTCCTGTGTTATCCCTTATGAGTTTTTTTGCGGTCTTGACTGCTAACTCTGATCGTCCATTAGATTGGGGATAGGCCACTGATGAAATTCTTTGTTTAACAGCCCAGTATTTTAGGAACTGTTTGAATGATTAAGCTGAGAAGGGCGGCTCACCATCTGTGCTAAGCTCCTCAGGCATGCCGTATGCTTGGGATATTTCTCTGCAGATGGATATCAACCTGGAGGCAACTACTTGTCCCGGCTTGATATGGTACAGAATGAGCCATCCAGTGAGCCTGTCTGCACAAGCGAGATACATAAATGATCCAACATAGAACAAATCCACAACAATTTGTTCAAAAGGCCATTCTGGTGTAGGTGTCATTTGGATTGGTTCATGTAGTTGACTTGGGGCAATCCTTGAGCATGAAATGCAATTATTTCTGTAATTACAAATTGAAGCATTCGTTCCAGGCCAGTAGACTGACTCATTGGCATGTGTTTTCATGCTAATTACTCCTTGATGAGCCAATTGTAGGGACTTTAATATGTTTTTGTGCTGGAAGGTTGGTATTACTATCCTCCAGTCCAGTAGTATTAGGCCATTATCATTGCTGAGTTGGTTACGAACTTCCCAGTCTTCTTGTATTGCAGGCAGTGTTGCTTGAGGACTGTTTGGAAAACCATTGTCTATGGTCTTGCTTAACAAGGTGTATTGGGTGTCTTTTTGACCAGCAAAATGAATGCAGTCAAGAGAAGTTATGGCAGGGTAACCATCTAATTGGGATATGGATGTAAGGGCTGTCAATATCATTGCTGCCCAAATCTCATCTGATTCATCAGTGTCATTAGGGGAGGGTTCTATGGGGAATGTATCAAGTAAGCTTTGCACCGTAGTGACTGGATTGCAGGAGATAGCGTCAGGGGCCCTATGCCATCTTCCAGGGCAGTGTTGCATGGTAAAACGATATCTCAAGCTTTTTTCTTTGAGCTGGAATAGGTGTTGGTTGTGAATTTTACAGAGATCTCAATTACCAAAAAGTCCTTTTTGCGGCTCATGGTCGGTCACCACTATAACATACAAAATTCTACAGATACATACCTCATATTGCTGAGTGTTAAGCAAGGAGGTATCAAGTACTATTTTTTAAGTCTTTGGTATGACGCGACCTGGGATTAAACTCAGGTCTCCCAGACCATTGGTGAACACTCTACCCACTAAACCAAAGAGCCGGTTTAAGTAAATTACTTTTTTACTTCTGCAATTAGAATCATAGTAAATTTTCAAAGTTGTGAGGATAGCAAATAAGTTGATAAATCTAAGATAATTGCAGCAAACTGTAAGTGGAAGGAAAAGAAACAGAATCTGATCATACTCAACTAAAACATATTTAATGGTTGTGAATTATTCCTTAAAATTAGTCCCACAAGTTGACAACCACCAACCTAACAAAACCTTTTTTCAAATAGATTTTTCAACTATATGAATTGCTTGTTTTATAAATTTATAAATACACATTTTTCTTGTTTGTTTTTCATTCATTTTTTATCATTGCACCATGAACAGTAAGTGATACAGCATTGCCCTTGTCTGGACAACCTTCTCACCTCTCCTGCATACACAAATATAATAAAGCCAAAATTACAATTTTCAAAATTAGAAAATTTCAGAACATCTTTGGCAAATTTCAGAATGCTGTGATACAATATTTGTTTGAACATTCTTAAAATGGAAAATTGATGGGTGGTACCATTATTGCTATTTTAAAAAACTTTAAAATCACATCACAAATGCATTAATTCTTGTCTGTATTCTGTTAGATTTTTTTGGTCTTTATCCATGTTTTTTTTTCTTTTAGTAGGACTATTTTCTTCATCTATATACTTTTTATTTACAATGTCTCAGTTGTGTACTCTTTGACCTTCTCCTTATTGTATCAGATTTATTCAACTGGTGGCAGCAGCTAGTATCCAATGTCCATTAGAATTCAAGTATAATTTTTTTATTATTATTGTTTAAATTGCTAAAATGGATTCTAGCAAATCTTCATGACAATGACAAATGTGAATCATGTTTCCATTGAATCCTTTTATGAAAGAGATTTATTTTTTTGTTTTTGTAAACATGGACCAACTAGTTTAATAATTTTTCAAAAACTTGTATTTGAATTTTTATGAATATTGGACACAAGCTGCTACCAATTGAATAAATCCAATAACACCCAAAAATGTCTGTTGGGTACACAGCCAAAACATTATAAATTAAAAGAACATAGATGATATAAATAATTCAATTAAAAAGAAATTAAATTATTTTACATCTCAAAATGACTAATTCTAAGCACTGAATCAATTAACTATTACATTTTCATTGCATTTAACTTTTATTTGTTTTTTAGATACAAATGTAACAACTATTTTGGGACAAATTATATACACTACTTCTGACAATGACTATTGGGGTGGAAGTGCTTGGCACCTCTGGTTGTGTAACGGTTAGTAAGCTAGACTAGCAAACCTACATGAGTGAGTTCGATCCTCACTGGGCGCCCCATTCATTCGGCCTTGTGTCACATCGAAGCAAATAGGTTTGTAAATTACTATAGGGGTGGAAGTGCTATGAAGCATCTTCCTCAAGCCAGTACTTTTCTGGTGGAAGTGTGGAGGTTTGTAAGAGACAGATGAGAGGTCATCTTGATTTAAACAGGCCTGAGAATGTTTGCATTTTGAATTTAGCAGATGAGGGATGCTTCTTTTTTCTGTTTTGGCATGATTATTTATTTGGAAGGAAAGTCAGAAAAGGAACACTACGAATCTTTCTTTACAAGCCCAAAAGTTTTTGTATTTTTATCATCTTCTTAGTTTGAAATGATGGCATGCTTTTAGTTGAAGACATTTTATTACAAGTATTTCTTTTCTCTTGACTCTACCCCTTAGTATCTTAGAGCATGACCTGGCTTCAAATCCAAACATTACTGACTTTCTCTTGATTCAGACTGTTTGCTGGCTATGTCATTGCTGCTTTTATATGCCTCTCATGAAGAAAAGCTTTAATCTTCTTTCCTCAGTGACAAGATCCTTTATCAACCTGAAAAATGACTTCATCATCACTAAACCAATTTTCTATTGATTTTAATGAGAAAATCGTTGAGGATTTCAATTTACACTTGTGCATTGATTATTGTGATAATGATTGCCATCTCTCATGAACCTTTAAGTGACGTGCCATCCTATATCATGAACAACTTGGGAAATTTACTTGTTTTCTTTAGGCAATCATCTTTATATTTTTCATTTGAATGGCACCAGAGAAAAGTTCCAGTGTCATTGCCTTGACCAATGCAGATTCTTGATTCATCACTGAATATCACTTTCACCTAATTGTCCACATGTCATGATTGTTTTTCTTTAATCTCAGTTTTTTTCTGTTTGTGTCAGTTTTGGTTTTCATTTGGCTTTTCTCCATGCAGATCCTGTTTCATCTGCCGATTTTTTACTGTTCTGTCACAGTGTTTCAATCTATTTATTTTTCATTTGTTTTATTGTAGATTTTCTATTTTCAAGGAATATTGGTTTGAGTTTTTTGCAAGTTTTGTAGAATAATGTAATTGTTTGATAAATGTTAATCCAATTCCTCTCTTTGAAACTGATTGTGCACACTATTAGATGCCTTCAGACCAAAGTTCAAAACTGCTATTCATCAGCAATGCTGAATACCAGAGTCTCAAGAATAAAATGTCCACACTCTCTCACAGCATGTCAGTTTTATGCACTTGACTTTTCTTACAACTGGGTGCTTGAAACTTGGTCTATCAATTTCTGCACTAAATTTTTTGTACATCCAGGCATCTGAACCAAACCACATGTCCAACAGTGTGTTCAAGTTGTCTTTTGTGTAACTTTTAGGACATGTGTTTAATCCAGGCAAGCTAGACATGACAAGGTTCTCTTACAGTTTTCTATTCTGACCCCTTGATGTCTTTTGTGCTCTACCAGTATGTTTTCTCTTTTTAACTACCTCATTTCTTTTATATTTGGATTAAATTTGGTACTTTCATGATAAAATCAATTGAAATTCATAATCATTCTTCTTTTAGTCAGTTCAATGTTTATAAAATCTTAGATACCCACATGATAAAAATAAGCAACCTGTCAACATTGTCATTTACTGAGCCTACCTTAATGAGGCTGGAAGTATGTGGCACCCACTAAGAATCTAACTCAGTAACAATGGTCTGCTAGCCTAACTTGTTACCCATTACACCACATGAGATGCCCAGGAAACTTCTTAAAGTGTTAAGTTCCTGGTGTTGGTATAAATGGTACTAAGAAAGGCATTTAGTTGAGTCCCCACTTGTCAAGAACCAATATTACCATTAGAATATCCATGATATACTAACATACAACCCAACAAAAGGAAATACAAGATAAACACATTTGTGCATACAAGAACATTTAACCTTTTATGTATATGATATTTTTGCTCAATTACCTTTGACAGACCCATCTTTAAGGATTGCTAAACAGAATATCTCAAGGAGGAGTGTCCCTGTGATGTAATGGTTGAAGCACTGGACGGTGGAATCATAGTACTCGGGTTTGAACTCTAGTTGTGTGATAACATTCACTTTCAGACAAATACCTTTGGGAATGGTATGAACCCCATTTTCCTCTTATCTATGGGTTAAATAGTACCACTACTGTCCTTCTAAAAGACAGAATGGTCAGTTGGTCAGTCAGAAGAGTAGTCAGTGGGTGCTCAGAAGGTGGTAGGTGGCCCCTGGTTGAGAACCTCTTGACCAGGAAGCAAAGATATAAGGAACTAAATGTAGAATCACAACATCAGTTAAGAAAAGTGTCCGTATAGCAGTCCATTAACCTGTGTCCAAGTCCTTCGTCCCTGTCTCTCTCTTACCCTTACAGCCAATTTCAACCCTCTCAAGTAATAAAGAAGAGAGAGAGAGTTATATTTTTATAACTAAATGTGTATGGTCTTTCATTCATCACAGTTATACAACATATTTTGGGATTTGGTGAAGTGACCAGGATTTTGGGATCAATACAATCGTTCTGTGATGCTTTTAGTTTCCTCACGGAATTGCAGAGGAGGACTGTAGAGTTTTTCTGAAATGAGATATGTAATTGTATTTTTTATGTATGCATGTGGGATAGCCAACCATGTAAAGAAATAGTAAAGAACTAATTCAAATGATAATTAGAATAGGCAAGTGTTACATAATGAAAAGGTCATTTTCTAAGATGCGTTATGTTGGTTTTATTTTTGCTGTTGTTGTCTTTGTGGATTTTTTGTAAGATGTGGGTGGAGAGAGATGACGAGGGATGCGAAGGAAATGTCTGTAGATAGACATTGAAAAATAGGGTAAGGAGGAGTGTTGCATATTGACTTTTGACATACCCATCATTAGGGATTGCTAAACAGGATATTCCAGCAATGTAAACAAGAGAACACCAGAAGCAGGTCACATGGGTTGACAGCTGGAAGGAATATATGGCATTATAAAATCATATATACACAGGTACTCACAGACGGAATGGTCAGTTGGTCAGTCAAGCAGTCTGAAGGGAGTTGAGTAGTTAGAGAAGCAGTCATGTAGAACCGCTTGTCTAGGAAGCAAAGACATAAAGCACTGAATAGAGAATCACAACGTCAGTTAGGAAAAATGTCAATATAGCAGTCCTCCATTAGCCTGGGTCCGAGTCCTTCGTCTTTGTCTCTCTTTCACACTTACAGTCAATTTCAACCCTTTCGAGTAATAAAGAAGAGAGAGAGTTATATATTTATGAATAATTGTGTTATCGTCTTTCATTCATCACGACTATACAGCAATATACATACCAATGGTATAAAAAAAAGAAAGAATTTGCAAACATGTCTCAACAGCTAAAAATATAGACATATTATTTCATAAACAAGCAGTATATCGAAAGGGTAGAAAAATGGGAAAAAAAACTTATCTGATGAGGAAAAGTAAAAAAAAACCATATGCCTTTATTGTTCCCTGCCAGGGTCTGAGACACATCTCTCTTATTCAAAAAACTATAGAGAATGAATGATGAGGTAAATGACATGGCGGCAGACGCAGAAATGGCAATGCACATGCGTGACTGGACCGAAAGCGAGCCCCGTACTCATTTGCATAAGTGTGGGCCCCAGCGGCATAAAAGCTGTGCATTTCTGAGTGTAGAAGTTTTCGTTTTGAGTTAGCCAGATCCCTGTGTGCATTTTGTTTCACTATTGACTGCCGTTTTAGGAGAAGAAGGAGGAGGAGAAGAAGAAAATGACGAAGGTGACAACAAAACAGAAAAATCCAACTACAAAAACAGAGGCAAAAGAGATCAAGAATGAGTTTCTGAGACTGTCATATGACCCCCCCCATCTGAATAAGGCACCCAACTGACTCTTCCATTAGATAAGGGGTATGGTGGGGGAGTCTTTATGGAGTAGTAGTTAATGTGCTGACCTACAGCATCATAGTGAGTGAGTTTGAGCTACAATCACACTGTTATGTTCACTTTTGTATTAATACAAAGATGGCTTAGGCATGAAATAACCCTCAAAAGTTGATATGCCATGAAACAAATAAACCAAACTAAAGGCAATAATTATTGTCTCTCCTCACTGGCAAGGCCAAAAATTTTTAGTCAGTCAATATTTGTAAAATCTTAGATACTCACATTATAATAATATATCCTCAATTCAGATGATCGTAACTCCCAGAGAAAAACGATTCCTTATCCAGTTAGTTCCCTACATTCAATTTTGTCAGAGTGAGACTTCTGTAAGGGCTTCAGTATTTGGCAGATGGCATGATTGATTTGAAAATGTTATTAGAGAAAAGGGACAACAAAGACTTGATGAAGCTGTTGCTTGTCTTACATCATGTTCGGGTACATTTGCGATTAAATGAGCGAGTAATTTGGTCAGGTTGTTGTGTCATTAGGAAGTCAATGCTAACAAATAACACAATTATTTGTTAATGTTTCTCTCAAATACTGGATGGGGGAATTAATATAAGTGAATTTGATTGAGTGTGTTGTTACTTTATGATGGATGGTGAAGCTGGATATCTGATCAGAGACTGAGGCAATCACAATAGAAATACGAGGAAGCAAACAAGGCAAATGAAAACAGAAGGTAAAAGAAATGTTTGGAAATAGTTGTACAGTATCACCCATAAATAGTGACCATGTGCCAGACTAAGTTTTGTAAATACAGTTTAACCTGTAAATAAGTAGACCTTTAAAAAAAATTTTGCCCTGTTAGCTGGGGGCTGTAGAATTCACCGCCTGCCAATGAGTGTCCTGGATATGACACTGAACAATCTGATGGTGAGGTTCCAGTAATGCTGGAGCTTTGGAGAATCTGGAGTACCTCTTCATCGCCATTGCTCCTAGGTTCACTCTGGCCCGGAGTGGTAACACCTGATAGGGTCCTATCTATGGGTCAAATAGAACTAAACTGTGTACTTATGTTAAACTGAATTGCTTGAAATTGGACTGTTTTGACATTTAAACTGTCTACTAATGCTAAACTGAGTTATTTGAAATGGAACTGGTTTTGTATGCTAAACTGAATTGTTTGAAATAGAAATGTTTTTGGCATTGAAATTGTACTATTGTTAAACTGAATTATTTGAATTAGAACTGTTTGACTAATCTGAATAGCTTTAAATAGAAATGTGTTTGGCAATTAAACTGTGTACTTATGCTAAACTGAATTGCTTAAAATAGAACTGTTTGTTTGTATAAAAATGTATTTGGCATTAAATAACCTACAAAGGTTGATATGCCATAAAACCCAAATGAAAAAAAATTAAAAGAAAAGTTAATTTTCTTCCATGCCAAAAGTACCATTATTTCAAGTGGATTATTATACAATCACAACAGATCTTATTAGATATTATTCATTACCAAACTCTAATGTATTTAAACTTGGTAAGTTTTTCCTGAAGATGTAGCATTCCACAAATAAGTACTAAACTGTGAAAGAAATTAGATCAAATCAATATTTGGGGCAGATTTATTAAAAAAACAATTACTGTTGCTTGGAGTAATGATGACATTGACCTCACTCGATTAGTGCAGTGACAGGAATGTTTTACCACCCTAGAAGTAAGTTATTGTTTAATTCTATCTGGTTGGATAGAACATTAAAATGGATATTATTAAGTATTATTTATTACCAATTTCTACAGAATTCCACTGTGACAGTATGGATGTCTTGCCAAGTCTTAAGACTAAATCTTCCCAACTATACACATATATGTCCTTGCATATATGTGCACACATATATATATGTATGAATATATTTACATATAGATGAATGTTTGTGTGCATATATGTATATATACGCACACATATATCGATAAGTGTATATATCTGTGCATACATGTATGTATATATAGGTACGTATGTATCTATGCATATGTGTACATGTGCGTGTATATATATATATATATGTGTGTGTGTGTATTTTTGTTAATGTATATGGATATATCTTTATTATGTGCTTGTATGTTTATTTATATATATATTTATGTACGTAGGCAAATGTGTATGTTTATATGTATATATATATATATACAATTTTGTGTGTATATATATATTTACTTATATATATGTGTATATGTATATATACATATGTGTTGTATATGTGTATATATATATATTTTATATATATATATATGTGTGTGTGTGTGTATCTATATATTTATGTATATATATATGTGTGTCTATATATTTATGTATATATATACATATTTATATACCTATTATATATAAATGTTTTATATGTATGTGTATATATACATATCTGTATATCTAGATATCTATAATATATATATATATATATAAGCATATTTATGTATTTATATATATATATTTCCAGGGAAGGAGTAGCGCCCTCCCCTACACCTTGGTGTAGTAGCTATCGAAAAGGGAGCCTTCGGGTTACCCTCGACTATGGTCGCCAACTTTACTTTACTTTATATATATATATATATAGATGCACATATTATATATAAATATATATATGTTTTAATATGCACATATAGATGTGTATATATATGTAAGTATGCATATATTTATATATATATGCATAAACAGATGTATCTATCTATATGTATGTATATGTATATATATTTGTATGAATAGATATATGTATGTATGCATGCATATATAGCTGTATACCTATGTATGTATATATTGAAGTGTATATACATCTATGTATATATAGGTGTACATATATATGTGTATATATATATATATATATATATATAAATTTATGCGTACATGCATGTATTTATATGTATGTTTGTTTGTGTATGCATATGTATCTATATATGTGTCTATGCACATATGTATATGTCTATACATATATGTTTGTGTATATATATATATATATATATAGATATATATATTTACCAACCACTCTGCAGGAGCAGGATTAGACACTAGGTCTGTTTTGAAGTGAATTTTAACAGGTTTGAATACATTTTTTTCTCTCTCTTAGTTCGGTTGTTATAAAAGTCTGTTCATAGCTGGAGGGAGAATAGTTGGGTTCAAACCTTTCACAAAAGTATTAGTGCAGTCTGAAATACAAACAGCCTTGTCCAGGATTTGAACTCTGATTGCTTTCTCTAAAGACAATAAACATTACACCATGGCACCTCCAAAATATGTATGCGTATACATATGTATATATATATATATATATATCATATTTACCCAACCCCTCCGCTCGGGCAGGATATGACACAAGGTCAATTTTTTAAGCAGAGTTTAACAGGTTTGAATTCAGAGTTTTCCTTCTCCTAGATTAGTTGCCTCACCAAGGCTGAAGAACCTAGTCTGTCCTACTATTTACCCATAGCTGGAGGGAGAATAATTGGATTCATACCTTTCTCAAGGGTATTAGTGCTATGTGAAATGCAATCAGTCCAGGATATATGCACATCTATGTGTATATATGCATATATATCTGTATGAAAGAAAAGTCTACAAGATATTCTGCATTTCTATTAGACAAGTCAGGATTGAACCTGCAACCTCCAGATGATTGTCTCCTTAGAAGCTTAGGGAACCAATGCCTCAATCTTGACAGCAGGCGAGTAACAATACAGGAATACTTAACACTTGTACCCAGTTATGGCTAATGGAATCAGAACAGGCGACCCCCGAGGATTCAATAAAGATGTGGTTCTATGTTCCGTGAAGGTTCTTGAGTTTGACAAACACCTGAAGAAGGCCAGAGGACATATTGGCTGAAAGGTTGTGGAAATAACAATAAAGATCAAGACAATAGTCTAAAAACCCTTAATGATAAAAATCATCAAGGTTCATCTTAGAAATTTAGACAACTAAGAGTTCATGTGTTTTAAGCTAGAAAGAGCTATCCCCACTTTAAGAGGTGTGCTTCTAGAATTAGTAGACCGGTTTACATACCTCGTAAGTAACATTTCATCTACTGAAAATGATGTCGACATATGTCTAGCAAAGGTGTGGAATGCTGTTAAGTGATTATTAATCATATGAAAATCTGATCTCTCTAATGAAATAGAATGGAATTTTTTCCAAGATGTAGCTTTGTCCAAATTACTAAATGGATGCACCATATAGATGCTAACTGAACACATAGAGAAAAAGCTACTTGTACATGGAGACTCCACAAGACTACTATATGCTTTCTTAAACAAATCCTTGAAGCAACACTCCACAAAACACCCATTGTATGGCCACCTACCTCTCATCTAACAAACCATCAAAGAATGATGAACAAGACATGCAGAGCGCTATTGGAGAAGTAAGAACGAACTCATAAGTGAAAATCTCTGATGGACTCCTGCATATGGACATGCCAATGTTGGCCAACCAGCAAAGACAATATCAGCTCGGTGTGGATACAGGATACAAACCTAAAAGACCTGCCAGGAGTGACTGATAGCTGAGAAGAGTGAGTCAGGGAAGTCCATGTTGTCAGCCTGACATGATGATGACATATATATATATATATATATATTGGTTTGGGTTTAATGATATATCAACCTTTGTGGGTTATTCAATACCAAAGCTATCCTTGTAGAAGAATGGTAGTATTATTATTCAACCCATAGCTGGTGAGGAGATGAGGAGGTTCATACCTTTTTCTTGGGTATTAGTCTAAAATTAAATATAATAGTGCAACTGAAGGTCAGACTTGCTTTCTATGATTTAGCCATTGCACTACAGGGACTACCCACTATACATTTATATATATATATATATATATATATAACATCATGAATTCTTTTTAAAATCACTGTATTGACATTATTGTGTCCTCCCTTCTCAATACAGCCCTATTTTAGTATTCTTTATCTTTTAATTTGTCATTCCTTTGAACTGTTTTTCTATTAGAAACAAGAAAAAAGTAAAAAATGCACTTAAGGAAATAGAATTATGCAAAAATTAAGAAAGTAAGAATGAGTGTCAATTTCTTGTTTCCATTTCTAATATTGTTGTGTTTTCAGTAAGAATTTTCTAAAACGCACTTTTTAAGTAAGAATGTTTTTTAGATGTTGTGCTATTGAACTGGTATCAGAGAGGTGCATAGTGAGTTCAAAGGTGAAATTAAGTTGATTCAGAATAAGAGATTGTTTTTTATATCTTTGGATGAAATCAAAAAATGAAGAACAATATTATCAAGCTTTGGCACTAAAGGTTGCTGTTCTTAGAGTCAACTGCTCAAGTCAGGTTCTTTTTTTCTTTTAAAAATAATTCTTAGAGATCAGCTGAAAAGTTTTGAGCAAAATTCTTGATTGGTGTGAAAATCTGTTTGATGATCATGTGATGTGTTTTTTGGTATATGTGTGTGATTGATTGCAGGTTTCAGTGAACATATCATCATCATCTTCAATGTGTGCAAACAGCACAGATTCCTTTGATTCCCTCTCACCATTCATCCCTATTGGCAAATCCTCTTGATGATATCAAGTGTCTGCACAGAGTTGATGAATGTAAGTTTTTTACTGGTCAGCCTAAACTGGTGTGTCCACATGTAGGAGTTCATAGCGAACATCACTTACGAATTTGTTCTAGCTTCTCTCGTAGTGTTCAGCATATTTTACTCACCTTTCTTAGAGGATTTGTTAGGTGGGAGGTAAGTGGCCATACAGTTTTGTAAAGTACTACTTCCAGAAGTTGTTCAAAACAACATGCAGCATTTTTGTTTAGTTCCTATCTTGCTTTTTCTCCAGATGTTTTGTTAAAATTCAAGTAGTGCAACCATACAGTTGTACTGATATAGCTACAATTTGGTAAAACTCCCACTTTATTTGAAAATAGAAAGCTGATTTCTGTATTAACTTATCAAAATCAGTCAATGCCTTACCTATATAAAAGGGCTGATGTACAGGATATTCTTTTTTTTATATATAATCTTTGGAGATTAGCTGAAAGGTTTAAGGTCAAAATCTTGATTGGTTAAAACATCTTTTTGATTATCATATAGTATATTTTTTGGTATATTTATGAGTTTGATTGAAGTTTTCAGTGGATATTCGAAAAGATTGATTGAATTTTTAGTTTGAAAACATTTTAGTTGTTTGTTTTCTCTTTATCCTCTGCATGATTGGATAAATATATCTGTTATAAATAACTATTGGAATTTTGTTGCTATTTATTCTACAGTAGCAGCCATAATTTAAGGAATTAATCAACAACAACAAATATTTAAATGATTTGTGTAATCAGTAGATTTAAGGCCGACAAGACACTTGAACCAAAACCGAGAACTGGCAGGCCTCCTATGACTACCAAACGGGAAGATTGGATGATTGTTAAAATGTCTTTAAAAGACTCTCTCAATGCAGCAACATCTATTTCTCATGCATTTTGTGAGGAAACAGGAAAGCCAATCTCTAGAAAAACTGTTTCTTGTAGGTTGAATAAGGAAAAATGAGTGGCTTGGATTCCATGTCGCAAATCTTTGATTTCAAAGAAAAATCAAAAGGTTCATCTTGACTTCGCTA
>OY757927.1:5566622-5721622 GCA_963585895.1 Sepioteuthis lessoniana
ATTCTTCTGTAAATTTCACATAGTTTACACTTCTCTGCCAACAAACATTTAATAACAGACCTCTGTTCAAGCATGGAGCACTCTGTTTGATTTGTCACCATTTTGAACACAGCCTTAAAATGAAATATTTTTGTGAAATTAAAATAATAAATCCATTCAAAACAATACTGTGTTTACTTTTATGGAAAAAATTTTGAAAAAACCAAATTTCCTTTATCCCTTAATTTATTGAATGACTCTCATATCTATATGTAGCTGTTTTATTTATTTATTTATTTTTTTGTATTTTTAAATCAAAATTTGGCCTGCTGAAGAAAGGAAAGTACAGAAGCCAAAGACATTGTAATTTCACCACAAAAGTCAGAATACTTAACTTAAAAAAAACATTCTAATAGATGACAAATGGTTTTTAATATTGTCTTTCTATTTAAAAAAATTCTTTTTTTTACAGATGGATGTGTGTCTGCCTCGTCAACTGCAAGTATGATGTTGGTGAGAAGATTTTTAAATTATTGCTCTTTATCTCAGTCTATTCTTGTATCTCTGAATGTTTGTACAGCACACCTCTAACTATTTTTTTGAAAGATAATTTTCTTCTAAACAAAAGATAGCAGGACTTTATTACTTGTAATAAAACATTGTACAATTAAAATGTATATTATTAGGTATTATTTGTTACCAAACTCTATTACTTTTAGACTGTAACCACAATTATGGTTGCTCTGTTGGCTGGAGCTGGCTGAGGGATAAGACCCCCTCCCCTATCAATGAGGCCACTTTTTGACAGTGGGTGGCAACCCATGATGTTTGAGGATGGAATTCTGGTGGCTTAGCAATCTTAGATTTGGCAGCTGAGTGGTCAACTGACTTGTAACACCCTTTTGGTCCTTACCGAGCTAGACAGGCAGTAAGAGAGGCCTGATCCTGATTAATCGGCTTATGTCAAGCTTCTTCAATGGCTCTTGTGGCCAACAAATACCCAATCCTATTTTATCTTGAAGTTGTTAGTAAGAATCAATTGTGTTGAGAGAATAAGACTTTGACCACTATTAAATAGTATGGTACTATGAATTGTCTTCTGAAAACTGGAAATAAGCACAGGTTCAAAATCCTGAGTATACTGGTAGTGTATCCCCATCTTAACCAAGGTGAATGGACTTTCCCTTTGGTAAATTCTCATCACAAGTTGGAATCTGTGGAAGGTGATGAAGTTCAGAACCATAAAAAAAACAAACACTACATATGGCTTCCTCCAAAATAAACCCCCAAATAAACCTTTCTGAATTGTCAGATTCTGAGAAAGAAATTGATAAAGAATGTCCAAGGTTCATAGTAATAAAGTCCCAAGGAAATCCACCTCTCAGGAAATTATCCCCCTTACTTTTGGAAAGAGTAATAACTTGTAAACCAAATCCAAAATTGATTAAAAAGCTCAGGAACGGAAACTTGTTAGTGGATGTAAATGAGAAAAAAACACGGAAAACATACTAAAAAGGAGGAGTTCCACAATTACAAATGTAAGGTTTACCCACAAGAGAAGTTGCACACCTATAAAGGAGTAATAAGAAGTGAGGAATTGAGTCTGAGAATTGAAGAGATCAAAATGGCATTGCATAAATAAGGTGTCACTGTGAACACAAAAGAATTTGCATTTAGAAGAGATTATGAAACCATACTGTCAAACTACAATATACTCACATTCAACTCCCTTGCAATTCCTAAAGAAATAAAGATTGGATTCAATATTGAAAAAGTGGAATTTCATGTACCAGCATCCTAATAGTGCTTCAAAGGACTGAAATTTGGGCACCACAGGGATATATGAAGAGGGCAACCAGTGTGTGACAGGTGTGCAGAAAAAGATCCATCTAAAGACAAATGTCAAAAGAAGAGATGTGCAAATTTTTGTGGATGAACCACTCTAAGTTCTCAAAAATATGTGAAATATTCATAAGGGAAAAAGAAATAATGTAAGTAAAACACACAAAAAAAATGTATCCTTTCCAGAAATCAGAAAGATTATTAAATCTTATTCGAGACCACAATTATAGGCCACCATAGTCGAAAAAACAAATCAGAGCCTGTAAGCAGAAACAAAACAAAAAAAATACTTTGAGTTAATTGAAAATCTGTCCATGTTGAGTGCAAATAAATGGCCAAATTTCCAAGAACATTTGAGAAATGTTTATTATGGAGTTCAAGAAGAAACAAAAATTACATAAAATAACCTGGAAACAAGAATGAAGCAAAACCAAGTAGTTAACTAAATTTTGTTGCAATAAAAATATCTCATCAAATAGTAAAACTAAGAGATCCTCAATACATCCACTGAGACCAATGAAAGATACCCCCCAGCACAAAACCAGCAAAAAAACAAAACAAAACCAACCCCCAAAAATTACAATAGTTAAAAATGAACACTCTAACTACTTTGACTAGAACAACAGATTTGACATGTTAGAAGAAACAGATATTGACACTGAAGCACACCACGAAGCAAAATAAAACTAAACTTTACATAATTGAATAATCCATTGGAATATTAAAAGTGCAATGAACTGATTTTCCTTATAAGGAATATGCCTAGAAGTCATATGCCTAGAAGTCATATTCCTGAAGAAAAACAATGACATAAACATAAAACATTCCATCTCATAGAGTTAAACAAACAGAAATACTGACAGAACATCAGGTGGTATATTGATAATTATCAACAACAAAATTCCACAAAGCCAGATCCCTGTGGACACAGACATGCAGGCAATTGTAGAGTTGGAAACACTTAACAAAACAATAACCATTTGTTCCATTTATATAACACTAAGTTATATACTGGCTGATCATGAAAGACATGAAAGTGTCATGATATAAAGCTCAAAGAAATATTCCATAATTTCTACCTGTGATAGAATTTTACTTTATTAATTGATTGGTATTTAATGTGACCATCTTTAGCAACATTCAATTACTCAGTACCACTAATTATTTAATCACTTAACTTTTGCAAAAAAATGAACAAGTAGAATCCAATTGTTTCTGGATGGCATTTCTTAAACTGTTCCCATTATAAACCTTTTGCTTGTTCAGTTTGATTCAATAAAACTCTTAAATTCTTTCAGGTTTAGATCAGAATCTGATTTCAAAGATATTTTTCTGTTGTGGTGAATCTAGCATTGGACATTGTCCCCCTGATACACATGTTGCAGAAAAAGGAGAAAACGATTGAATATCCCACAAATCTACAAATTAATAATATTTATTTCTTTAAATTGAGTGAAAAGTTTGCTGAAAAACAGATGTTACAAGATCTTTTCTTATAAGCAAAGATAATATTAATCAGAGCATAGATGTTTTTAAATAGGTGATAGTTAAGATTTTGTGAATGAAGTATAGCAGTAATTCTTAGCTAAAACAAAAGGGATGTATTTTGTGTGTGTAATAATTCTTTGTGTATGTCATTATATGAATGAGTAAATGTATTCATGCCTTAACATATATGTGGCAGCTGTAATATCAGTATTAATAACATCTATGTTAAACAAATATTCATTCAATTTCAAATCAAATGAAAGTAAAAGTGAATGCTTTCCTACTAAATTCTACAAGCCTTAGGAATGCCTAAAGGTTATTTGGACACACTGTGATACCCTTAGAAAATTTAATTTAAATTCCATCAAAGAAAACCTTAACTTATTTAAAAACTATCAAAAAATCAAAAAGGACCTCTTGGAAAAACTACATATCAAAAATGAACTCAAACACAAAGTCCAAAAAACCATACGAAATATGATGAAAAAGGGAGGCGGCAAGAATAACACTCCATTAAAATATCTCACAGAAAACAACTCAAAAATTACAAGACAATTTCACAGAAAATTTTAACTTGAAAAATTAAACTGGGAAATTTTGAAAAATTAAAAAAAACACACAATACAGCATTTGGTCTCAATGATGTGTCTTATAAATTCTTAAAGCAACAACCTCAAGTATTCTCTGAGTACCATTTTGATATCTATAACAAGATATGGTTCAGAGGAAAAGTTCCAAAACTTTGAAAACAAGCCATAATAACACTTATACACAAACTTGGAAAAGACTCCAATGATCAAACAAACACTCATACACTCAAAACTGATCCATCAAATCATATACCAATAATGTGAACAAGTTGTATCTGCAAAGTACAAAAAAGAATGATTATTGAGATCAAAACTTGACTATGGCATTTCATCTATCATGCTACAAGACCTTTATACCTAAAAATTTAGAAACAATTCATCATCAAGAGTAAGACTCACACTGGGAGCCTTTGGTACGTCTATGGTGGAAAGTCTATATATTGAAGCAAATGAAGCCCCTCAACCACTGAGAAGATAAAAGCTAGCACTCAAATGCCTTACAAAATTATCATCATCAAACCCTGCCTATGACTGTTTATTCAAAACACAGTACAAAACCCTTTTTGAAGAAAAGTTTAGCCCTATTAAATCATTCAGTTTTCATATCAGGGAGAAGACCAGTGAAATGGAAATTGCCTCTAGTCACATATAGCAATCAATCATCACCAAAGCTCTAGCTATTAAATCAATCAGGTTTTATACTTGATTTGGCAAAATGTTCAAAGAACATAACAAACCCAATTACATTTCAGGAAGAACTTGAAAGCATAAAATAAAACATCATTCTGACTAGAAATACATATACACAGATGGATCTAAGGATAAAAGTACTCCCATAGATGGCAGCAGCAAAGAATTCACAAAAAGACTGCCAAGGACTGCATCAATTTACACTACTTTACTCCATATAGACAACACTTTAAAAAACAGCCTAAAGAAAATCCTCCATTCTGTTTTGACTGTTCTTAGCTAATTACAGTGGAATTGATGAAATGTAACAATTTCAGTGAAATCCTTTCTAGACATTACCAAGTGGGTTACCTGAAGGGCCTTTTTTAGCCAATAAATCCAAATGACAGTTTTAGATTGCTGAGAGAGGTAGGATTACCAAAAAATTTCAATACTTCACTGTTTTTTTACAAATAGTTCAAGGAATTTAAACAAAACCACATTTTTCTACCAAACTATCTTTCTACCTAGAATGATTGTTTTATATTTCTACTTCTGTCAACATTAAATGACCCATTGAAGTTGATGTATAGCAAAACAAACCAAACCAACAAAAAATATGTAGCAGTCAAAAAAGAACACCCCCTTTTATATATTTAACTATTTTAAAAATTGATTTGAGAGTTTGGTTATAGGTAATACCTATAATACTATAGGTCTAGAATATGTCAACTGCATTCTCCAAAGAGGGGTAAGAGCCACCCCACCCAAATAAAAACGGTGTCCTGAGTATGACATTAAACTGCATTTGATAGTGAAGCTCCTTTTCTTGAGATCTGGGGAGTGTAGAGTCACCACTTTGTTACCATTACTCTCAGATCCACTCTGATTCAGATTGGTAGTACATGTTAGGGTCCAATCTATGAGTCTAGTAGATCTGTTTAAGATAAGGAAGTTTTCAACTATGTAAAATAATTGTGAAGCTTTATTTTTGTCTCATATATAATTGGACATCGTAATTATTAAACGGACCTGGACATGAAATAACCCCAGTGCTAATGACCCAACCATCAATCTATATTTTTCTGTATAAGCTAATGTATATGTTGAGATGGCTTGTTTAGTTTGGTTTCTTTGTTTATTGGCATATCAACCTTTGTGGGTTATTCAACGTCAAAGCCATCCTTGTAGAAAGATAGAAATAGTACTATTTAACTCTTAGCTGGAGGAATAAAAGCATTCATATATTTCTCAAGGGTGTTAGTCTGAAAGAAGGGCACAAAGGTCAGCATGTATAGGGCTATTGTCCTTGTCATCTTCCTATATGACTCAGTTGTGGGTCTTTTATCTGCACCACCTATGAATCCTCAAATAGTTCTACCAGCACTGCCTCTGCATCATCCTCAACATCCACTGGAGCGACTTTGTTTCCAATATTGAAGTACTCGGAAAGGCAAAGATCACCTGCATCAAGGCCATGCTTCTGAAGCACCAGCTATGGTGGACTGGACACATCTCCAGGATGGGAAACCGTCACCTACCCAAGATCACACTATGGCAAACTCTCCACTGGCCACTGCAACAGAAGAGCACTAACGAAACAATTCAAGGACCGCTGGAAGAACTCCTTTGGTGTCTGTCACACGGGCCATTGCTGATGGTCCACCCTTGCTGAGAACTGTGATACTTGGCATCTCATCACCAACTATGTTGTATCCTCCTTTGAAAACACCCACAGTACCACTCTTAAGGATGAAATGTGCAGGAGGAGGATCCATAATGCTATCAAGACCATCAGCTGTAACTATTGTAGCTGTGCATGCCTTCCTGTCCTGCTTCAGCCTTATCAGTCATAAACATGCCTGCAGTCGGTGTGTACTTTCCCTTTCTTGATCTTTGTATGATGAAGCCAAACCATGATAAGTCTGAAAGTCTACATAATTGTGCAACTAATGTTGGAGATCACTTACAACAATGATGCATTTCAACATATTAATCTCTACACTATGGGAACTCCCTTGACATAACTTATGAATCAGTCACTGAAACTTTGAGTATTATGTACCAATTAAGGAATGAACAATACTTGTTTATAAAGATATATCTCTCTCCTTTATTGCCTCAAAAGGGTTGTAATGGCTTCATATGAGAGAGAGATGAAAGATGTGGACTATTATCATTGGCACCATGTTGGGGACAGACATTCAGACCCTTATTTCTTCTTGCTTCTTTGGCCAGGGGACTGCCTGCCTCCCTTTGAGTCACCTGTTTACTCGCTGATTGCTTTCCAAATTTGACTGAATATCCACCTGAATCTGATTGACCATGTGACTCCTTTGTCATTATATAATATTCTTAATGCCCACACATTTTCCTTCCAGTTCCCAATTCATGTGATTCATTTCTGCTGTCCCTTATTTACACAGGTGCAATATCCTGTTTAGAAATCCACAAATAACATGCTGTTAAAGGTCAATAAATAAGATGAGATATTGATTCAGGTTTAAGTTTATAATTGACTGTTAATTCAACCTTTATGAGAGTATCAAATTTAAAAAACCTAAAGGAGAATCCGATATCACTAGTTGCAGCCTATCATTATGAGTTTTGATTTGTTCTTTACTCATTAGTCTCACTCAATCGCAGATATTCAGATGGAATGTAAGAAAGGCAGAAATAAACCTATACCCCTTTGACTGACACGTTCGAAGAAAAATGGCTGACTTGCTTTTACTGATACTTCACACATTTTATTAGTTGCTATTTCTATATAAGTTATTTATCAAAAACTTTTTAACTGAAATAGAATGACAGCAATATAATAAAGCTGATCTACTTGGCAATCGTGATGTCTACAATTATGGACCAACATTATTGAAGCACCTGCTATGAGTCATTTGCGCAGATACATTAAATTGATATAAAAAAAACAAAAACAAGTGGTTATTGATATATTTACTGAGTTGGCCAAATATTTAGTTCTGTTTTTATTGTTAGATCATTTTAGAAGTTTTTAGCTTTAATTCTAAGAATTATTTTTGATTTTATCAAAATTAGCATACTACACCTGACAAAAAATTATGGAACTAGCACACTTATAGGATGTTCACTTTGGGTTTTTTTTTTTTATTTAGCAGTAAATAAACAAAAAACAGTTTAGATACAAAACATTTTTATTCAATATTTGAATATTCTTGCTCCATAAAATATTTCTTAAACCAGATTATATTATTTAAGTTTTTTCCAAGCCATGCAGAGAAAATATAATGGAATAACCCAATGCTGAGGAAAAAATTATGGAATTATAATAATTCTATTTTATTGTGGAATTCAAGGCAAAAAAAATGTGAATTTATGTTTAGTTGGTCCTCCTCAAGCTTTTATAACAGGTTTAATTTTTTCAGTCATGGACTTCACTAAGTTAAAGCAATATTTTTTTCATCAAAGTTGTTCCAAATTTCCTGAATGGTAGTAAACATATCTTTTTTCCAGGATAGAGCCTTCTCACTGACTATTTTTCAAATTTTTTCCATGAATTTTCTATTGCATTTTTTCTTTAATAGTTGAATATTCTGATTTCATAAAATATTCATTAAACAAACTACTTCATGATATGCAGAGGAGAATATTATGGAATAACCTTTTGAGTTACATTGTTAAAACAAATATCAGCAGAAATCTAGATATATGCAAATTGGTCTAGAGTTTTTGTAAACCTCAAGTAATTAGGCCTATCTAAGCAAAAAGAAATATTGTGCAAGCAAAAGAACTATCAATCAAAATGATTCTAAGGATTGTAAAACCCATTCAAGAATGTAATTCACAGTAGAGTGTGATAAAAGACATTGGTTATTCCCAGTCAGCTGCATCTAAAATTTGGTGCAAATATAAAAGAAATCAGGTGTTTTAAAATTGGAAAATATACTGGCTGATCATGAAAGACATGAAAGTGTCACGATATAAAGCTCGAAGAAATATTCCATAATTTCTACCTGTGATAGAATTTTACTTTATTAATTGATTGGTATTTAATGTGACCATCTTTAGCAACATTCAATTACTCAGTACCACTAATTATTTAATCACTTAACTTTTGCAAAAAAATGAACAACTAGAATCCAATTGTTTCTGGATGGCATTTCTTAAACTGTTCCCATTATAAACCTTTTGCTTGTTTAGTTTGATTCAATAAAACTCTTAAATTTTTTCAGGTTTAGATCAGAATCTGATTTCAAAGATATTTTTCTGTTGTGGTGAATCTAGCATTGGACATTGTCCCCCTGATACACATGTTGCAGAAAAAGGAGAAAACGATTGAATATCCCACAAATCTACAAATTAATAATATTTATTTCTTTAAATTGAGTGAAAAGTTTGCTGAAAAACAGATGTTACAAGATCTTTTCTTATAAGCAAAGATAATATTAAACAGAACATAGATGTTTTTAAATAGGTGATAGTTAAGATTTTGTGAATGAAGTATAGCAGTAATTCTTAGCTAAAACAAAAGGGATGTATTTTGTGTGTGTAATAATTCTTTGTGTATGTCATTATATGAATAAGTAAATGTATTCATGCCTTAACATATATGTGGCAGCTGTAATATCAGTATTAATAACATTTATGTTAAACAAATATTCATTCAATTTAAAATTCAATGAAAGTGAAAGTGAATGCTTTCTTGAAAGAAAAGAAAATAGATCTTGTCTCAAAAGAAATAAATTGAAAGGTTGTGTAAGCATCCTATAAATCATATTTACTGAATAAATATTTATTTCTTCACTTATTTATACAATTTACGTTGGATTGAAATTAGAGAAAAAAAATTAATGATTTATCAATGAATCTAATTGGTTTAAAAATTGCATTTTTGATATTTTTGAAAAGAAAAGATTTCTAAAATTATTTTCAGAATTGATCCTTCAAATTTTTTATGCCAATTCCAATATCGTCATCCTGTGAAGTATTTTGAAATTTAAAAACAGGCACAAATGTTCCAATTGATTGATAAATGCAGAAATACAGATACAAAATTTACAGCTATTTACAGGTCTTTTTTTTTTTTGCAGAAATTAACTCTTGTTTTTTTTTATATGGAAATCTGTCTATATGTGTCACTCAGGATAAAATTTCTTGGCAGCAAGAAAATATTCATAATTCAGAATTTATAGTTCCAATATTTTGCAGAAATTAAGGGTTTTCATTTATGTTTTTTCTCACTGTATGAGCTTCTCTTGTAGAACTTCTTTTTTTTATTAAGTCTATGAATTATTATTATAAAAGATGTTGACTATGAACTTCTCATTTTAAGAGGTTGCAAATGTATGTGTTATCTAGTGGGTTGGGAAATCCCAAAGAGATTGGTATTTTGACAGTTAAACTGTTAGCACAAGTGGAATTATGGCTTATTCTATTTTTATATTTTATTATAGGATTTCTTTTTGTATTTTATTATTGGTTTTCTTTTTTCTTTAAATTTCATCGATTTATTAATCTTCACGACTACTAATTAGTTTTGAAGCAAAACACCTCGACTAAGAGAGTATCCCATATTAAATTGTGTTCCCCCATAATTTCTGATAGGTAGAAATATTCAGATCTTCTCTGACACTTTTCAGGAGCATTGTGGAGTAACGCACACCTTTTTCATCACTATAAGTCTATTATCAAAATTTCTCTTTTTGGAACTGTTTCTCTAATTTAAGTAAGTGTAACCAGGATATAAGAGAGTTGGCTGGACCAGAGACAAAGTCTCTTATATCCGGGTTTGGTCTATTTTATATACATTAACACAGGCTCTAATTTGGGACAAGAGAAAATCTATCTTATATCCGGGTTACGCTGTAATTATTGCTCAATTAATTAAAGAATTTAAAATTGCTGAAATGACAGCAGTACATATAGGGTGATAGAAAATTATTTTTAATAAGGTTTCAATCCAAAACCTGTGCCCCCGCCAAATCTCTCTTTTGTTGCAAAAATATCAAAATGCATCATTTTCTCTCTATTAGTGAGATTTTTCACTGAAGTTTAAGTGACAGCAAGTCTCCTCAGTTGTCTTGGATTCTTTTAAGTATTCTAGCGGATCTTAACAATGCTGTAGTCTAGAAAATCTTGATTTGTCTTCTGATCTCTAGTTTCCCCAGTTTCTTTTCCAGGCCTTTGGGAACTGTTCCAAGAGTTCCGACTACAATTGCTATTAGCATCACCTTCATGTTCCACAGCTTTTTCGACTCTTTGGCAAGATTCAAGTATTTGTATATCTTTTTTGCTTTCTTTTATTTTCAATCTGTGGTTTACCAAAATGACAAAATCCACGAGATGCTTATTTTTTTTCTTGTTAATTAAAACAAAGTCAGACCTTCTGGTTTGGATTGGGTGATCCATTTGTATCTCAAAGTCCCAGAGAATTTTATAGATCTCATTTTCTGTAACAGATTCTGGTTTGTGCATATATCATTTGTCAGCATGCTCAAATATTAATTTCTTGCACAATTCCCAGTGGATCACCTTTTCTATTCAATCCTATCTAGTCTTTTATTCCTTTTTTTGCCAGTTTGCTGCATTCATTTATGTGATTAAATCTTTCATTTTTCACCACATAACCTACATCTGCTATTCTGCGACTTAAAATTTTTTGCTATGACATAATTGATTCTTATTGCATCATTTTATACTGCTGTAAAGAGATTTAGGTTCTCACTTCAGGTTTCTCTTTCTTAGCTATTTCCTGTTCATTTTGTGTGCAATTTCCTTTGCTTGTTGCTTGAAGTATCCATACAGTTGTTTTTCTTCCCATTTTTCCTTTCTAGATATTTTGATTGTGGTTTATCTGTCATTATTATCATTATTTATTCCCAACGAAAGGAACAACACCTGGTTGGTTGTTTGAGTTTTATGGCATATCAGCCTTTGTAGATTATTTAATGCCGAATCCATTTTTATACAAATAATCAGTTCTATTTCAAACAATTCATTTTAGCATATGTACACAGTTTAATCATATATACCAACCCCTCTGCTCGGGCAGGATATGACACAAGGTCAATTTTTAACAGGTTTGAATTCAGAGTTTTCCTTCTCCAAGACTAGTTGCCTCACCAAGGCCTGAAGAACCTAGTCTGCTCTACTATTTACCCATAACTGGAGGGAGAATAATTGGATTCATACCTTTTCCAAGGGTATTAGTGCTATGTGAAATGCAATCATTCTTGTCCAGGATTTGAACTCGTGTCGCTGTGTCCATTTCCTACGACGATAACAACTACACCACAGGCACCTCAGTTTAATCGTGAAAAATATTTCTATTTTAAGCGATTCAGTTAAGTCAAACAGTTTTATTCAAACAATTCAGTTTAGTATAAGTATAGTTTTTGTCCATACACAGTTAAATGTCAAAACAGTTCTATTTCAAACAATTCAGTTTAGCATAAGTATGCAGTTTCAATGTCAAAAGAGTTCTATTTCTAGCAATTCAGTTTAGTATAAGTACTCAGTTTAATTCTATTTGACCCATAGATAGGACCCTATCTGGTGCTTTTACTCCAGGCCAGAGTAGACCTGGGCATGATGGTTATGAAAGAGTACTCCGTATTCCCAGAAACTCACAATCAGATTATTTAGTGTCATATCCAGGACTCTTGTTGTCGGGGGGGGGTCTTACTTTTCAGTAATGGTGCAATTGGTGTATTCTACAGTCCCAACCGACTGGGCAACAACACCTGGTGTAACAGTTCTTAATTAGGGAAATGTAATCAGTAAGCCGAATTCAAATTTTGGATGAAGTTGTTTATGTTTCACTTTGCGCTAATGCCCCCCAATAAATACAAATAAATATAAGGAAGTCTAGGCTCTTTAGCCTAGGTATAACAACCAGTCTAAACTCTGAATTCAAACCAGCAGTACTCCATATAAAAATTGACCTTGTCTCACATCCTGCCCATGATGGCAGTGTTAGGTAAATATATACATGCTTAAAAGATCCCATTGGTGTCTGTTAAGTTTTGTACCTTATCACTTTGAATTTATAGAATTTATACAATTATTTGCAAATGAGTAAGTTTATTAGGAAAACTACTCTATAAATAGCATTTAGTATGCTTAGAGTTATCTTCATTTAGAAATTAGACACTTTTAAGTGAATATGTATACTGACCCTATATAGATATTAGTAAAACTGTGGGAACAACATTTAAAAAGTCTACTAGGAAACCCACTGGAAATAACGGATGAACCGATCACCAGAATTATTAGTAAGCAATTAGACGTTAAACTAGGTCCTTTCACCAAAGAAGAACTCGACTCAGTTCTCAGAAGAATTAAAAATAGGAAAGCGGCAGGGCTGGACGAGATCCCCCCAGAAGTGTGGAAGACTAGACAATTCGACGATATACTGCTCCGGCAATGCAACGCAGTCTATAGTCAAAATAGGATAGAAAGATGGACGAAGGGATGCATCCTTCCTTTCCCTAAAAAAGGCGACCTCGGACTAGCCAAGAACTACCGAGGGGTAACATTACATCCATAGCAGCCAAAATCTACAATGCCCTACTACGAAACCGCATAGAACCCAAAATAGACAACATCCTTAGGAAAAACCAAAATGGCTTCCGGAGAAATAGATCCACAACCTCACAAATACTGACCATCCATAGAATCCTTGAAGGCGTTCGGGCAAAAAACCTTCAGGCGACATTACTATTTGTCGACTTTACCAAGGCCTTCGATTCCATACACAGAGGGAAGATGGAGCAAATCCTACAAGCATACGGCCTACCAAAAGAAACCGTAGCAGCGATAATGATACTCTACAGAAACACCAAAGTGAAAGTACGTTCACCAGATGGAGACACGGAATACTTCGACATTGTTGCAGGAGTACTACAAGGAGACATACTAGCCCCGTACCTCTTTATCATCTGTCTAGACTACGTGCTTAGGACTTCGATCGACAAAATCAGAGAAAATGGCTTCGAGCTGACTAAGAGAAGAAGCAAAAGGTACCCCGCAAAAACAATCACGGACGCTGACTACGCTGATGACTTGGCGTTACTAGCGAATACGCCTAATCAAGCAGAGACACTACTGCATAGTCTGGAATGAGCTGCAGCTGGCATTGGCCTCCATGTCAATGCAAACAAAACTGAATATATGTGTTACAACCAAATGGGCAACATTGCCACACTAGACGGAGCCTCTCTGAAACTAGTAGACAAATTCACCTACCTAGGAAGTAGCGTCTCATCAACCGAAAAAGACATTGACACACGACTGACGAAGGCAGGGACAGCTATCGATAGGCTCTCGATCATATGGAAGTCGGACCTAACCGATAAAATGAAACGCAGTTTCTTCCAGGCCGTGGTTGTGTCGATACTGCTATATGGATGCACCACATGGACGCTAACTAAGCGGCTGGAGAGGAAACTAGACGGAAATTACACAAGAATGTTGAGAGCAGTATTGAACAAGTCCTGGCGACAACACCCCACGAGACACCAACTATACGGACACTTGCCCCCCATCACGAAAACTATACAAGTTAGACGAACCAGACACGTGGGACACTGCTGGAGAAGCAAGGACGAGCTCATAAGCGATGTACTCCTGTGGACCCCCACATATGGATGTGCAAAAGCAGGACGACCAGCACGAACTTACATACAGCAACTATGTGAGGACACAGGATGTAACCCTGAAGACCTGCCGGAGGCGATGAATGAAAGGGAGAAGTAGCGAGAGAGGGTCAGGGATATCCGTGCTGGCGGCGCGACATGATGATGATGATGATGATATAAATATGAATGTCTAAAACGATTTTAAAAAAAAAGGTAATTTTCATCTACATCAAAGATAACATGATTAAATTGTTTCTAGTAGAACATGGCAAAATCAAAATGGATATTATTAGGTATTATTTGTCATGAAACTTTAAGCAAAAATATGAATATGTAGCAGTCAAAAAAAGAAAAGTTTACTTCTGATGTATATTTTATTTTTAGTTAAAAGATAATTTTTCTATTATTTTTGTTCACTGTTTGGTAATAAATAAAATCTATAATATAACGGACCTAGAATACATCATCTGCATTTTCTATTTTTCTAACTTATAAATTGAACTGGAAATTGCTTTATTCTTTTGAGTAGTTTAACTGCATTGTTCTAACAAAAGTCTTGCTATAATGAGTTTTTGCTATTTTAGAAATCAGTCCATTTTAATAAAGAAAATCATTAGCAAATAAATAAGGGAAATTACTCTATAATTAGCATTTAATACATCTAGAGTTATCTCACTTGAGAAATTGAATCATTCAGAGCTAGTGTAAATGCAGATTCTATACTATTATGAAGATGCAAATTGAAGTAGAAATTGCTTTGTATTTCAAATTAGTTTGTGTCATTTTTGCTCTTTTAAATATACAACTATTCAGGAATTGGTACATTAAAATACAGAAAAATAAATTAGGAAAAGTACTCTTAATATAGCTGAAGTTATCTCCCTTGAGAAATCTGATGATTGTAGCATCGTATTGGAGTAAGTTTGATGCAGACCTCATACTGATGGAGATTGCTTTATTTTTAAAGTTGAATAATTTTAACAGAAAATCCTTAGCAAAAATCCCACTACAATGTACTGTTTTTCTGTATGAAGTTAAGAAACCTAAAATTAAATCACTGTAATACACAGTCATCAATATTAAGGCGTGCCAACAGCACAAATTCCCTTGACTTTCCATCACCAATTGTCCCTATTGGTCATCGCACTTGGTAAGTCTTTAGTCTTTTGATGGTATCTAGTATTGGAATAGAGCTGATGTATCTAAGATTTTGATGGTCTGCCAACACTGATGTGTCCATGTGTAGGAGTACATCCTTGCTTCTTCAGTAGTGGCCAGTGTGTCTTGCTCATCTTAATTTGATGGTTTTGGAGATGGGAAGCTAGTGACTGTACAGCCGCTGTTTTGTAGGATTCTGCTTCCAGGATCTGTTCAAAACAGCATGCAGCATCATTGTGTATTTCCCATGTAGATTTTTCTCCAGTTGTTTCATTAAAGTCCACATGGTGCAACCATACAATAGTACCAACATAGCTATAGCTTAGAATTCCTGTTTTATTTCATTTGAAAGATCAGATTTCCAGATAGTCATTAACTTGTCAGTAGTAGTCCATGTCTTTTCTATATGTTGAGATCACTTTCAGTAGATGAAATGTTGCTACTGAGGTATGTGAACTGGTCTACTAATTTTTGAAGATTGCCATTTAATGAGGAGATGGCACCATCTTAATTAAACACATGTGCTCTGAATTCACTTTGAGACCAAAACTTTTGCTGTCTGCTCCAGATAATACTGCAGAAATTTAGTTTGAGCAGGTGTATTTTCAAAAAGCACTAGATCATCTTCATTATCAATAGTTTATGCTGGATGTTGTCTGCTTCTTATCATTTTTTGGTGTGAAACCATTTTCTTTTATTAGATCTATTGATATTCATAGTATATAATCTAATCAGATTAAATTGCTTTAATAAAACTATATTCACAAATGTATCATTTATTTATAATATTTGCCTATGTTTCAGTCAGGCGTATGACCAGAAAGTTTGGATTCCGTGAAGTTGGTGATAATGAAGACTGGATGCTTTATTGGACTGATTATTCTGTTGCTTTGGAAAGGGTAATGGACATGAAACGATATCAAGTGAGGGTTTTTTGTTTGGATTTTATTGCTTAAAATCACGCAACTTTCTTTTACTTACCTTTCTTTCTGTGTGGGTTACAAAAAAAAAAAGAATTTTTTATTTTCATTTCTGGTACTTAGGGAGATGTGGTTTTCATCATCATTGGAAATTGAAATGATAACCTGACTGGACAAGGCTGGCTGAGTTTCACTTTGTGCAAATACCCTTTGGAAAGAAATGAATCCAATTCATTTACTCTCAGCTATGGGAAAATAGTTGGATAGACTTGGTTCTTTACTTTTGGTAGAGTAACCAGTCTAGAAGAAGGAAAACTCTGAATTCAAACCAGCTTTATTCCGCTTAAAAATTGACCTCATGTCACATTCTGTCTGTGCTGGAAGGTTGGTTGGTTTGTTGGGTTTTATGGCATATCAACCTTTGTAGGTTATTTAACACCAAATCCATTTTTATGTAAATAATCTGTTCTATTTAAAACAATTCAGTTTGGCATAAGTACACAGTTTAATGGTCAAAACATTTCCATTTCTAACTATTCAAGCAGTTGTATGTAACAATTCGGTTTAGTGTAAATACAGTTTTAATGTCGAAAAACAGTTCTTTTTCAAATAATTCAGTAAAGCATAAGCACGCAGTTTAAATGTAAGTACGGTTTAATTGTAAAAGTCATTTCTATTTCAAACTATTCAGTTTTACTCAAACAATTCATTTTAGCATAAGTATGCTGTTAATTCTATTTAACCCATTGATAGGGCCCTATCAGGTGCTACCACTCTGGGCCAGAGTGGACCTGGGAGCAATGGCAATGAAGGGGTACTCCGCATTCCCCAAAGCTCCATCACTGCTGGAACCTCACCATCAGATTGTTTAGTGTCATATCCAGGACACTCGTTAGGGGCGGGGTCTTACCCCTCTGCAGAGGTGCAGTCAGTGTATTCTATGGCCCCAGCTGACTGGGCAATGTGCTGGAAGGGTTAGGTAAATACCTATATAGTAATGGCAAAGTATGACTTGTTTGGGAACTGATTCCAATGAAAAGGGCTGACAGGATTTTCTAGCCTTGGTATGGCAACCAGTCTAGGAGAAGGAAAACTCTGAATTCAAAACAGCTTAAATCTGTATTTATCTGACCCCTCCGTTGCAAACAGGATGTGACAAGATCAATTTTAAACATACTCCAATCGATCAAATAAAGGGCTCTGATTGGCATTCTCAAAAGAATAATCCAGTTCTGTTCTTTATTTATAAAAGGTTAGAGTGATTAACAAGATGTTATAAAATTGATAAAGATCTGCCAAGTTGTCCTCAGATAAAAACAATATTTGGAAAAAAAAAGTTCTTTTCTTCTGCCTTGCTCTTCTTATGTCAAGCAAGTTAGGAAACACTGGAGCAGATCAAAAGTTTTGCAATATTTGGTAGCATGAAACATAATTTGGCAACTCCAGATGATTTTGCCAGCATTGTGAAGATGATGAACCGTGTTGGACTGTGAGATACCAAGCTCACTTCATATTCTCTGATTGCAACTCACTGAATTTTCCTCTGAGGTTTTGTGCACAGCCTCAGAATCGACTGTTTTAGGCCACTTAACTTTGGCTGATCTTTGAGATTTTTGTAAACTGAGTGAAATTTCTTTAAACATCTGGATACAGGGAAGGCCTCATGGCATAACATACTGGACTGTGACTTCAAACGAGTTTGAACTTCAGTCTCACTATGATGTTCACATTCAGACTAATACTCTTACGTCAGATAAATAGTACCACTATGGTTCTTCTACAAAGATAGCTTTGGTATTAAGTAACCCACAAAGGTTAATATGCCTTTAAACAAGGAAACCAAACCATACCATCTGGTTACTGTACTGTAATCAACTGCACCTTCACTTTTTGCACAATGAATATTTTTAGTTTCTTCTTTGGCATTATGGTCCTGTGTGAACTTTTAAAATATAAGTTCCCGAATTAGATTATGTTGTATGTTTATCTTTGCAACTTTCAAATTATTCATGTAATAAAGCCATGCACGACATGTCAGCACACCACTTACTATGATACTACCAACCATAGCTATTACCTTCCATAGCTTGAACTGGTTTGGTCACATGATATATGTGCCACAAACTTGCATGTACCAAAATATTGCAAAACTTTTGACTCACCCAAAGGTGGAAAAATGCTTTGAATCAAAACTAACAAAATGCAATAATCTTTTGGAATATCTTAAAACTTCCAATAATTTTTGCCTTCAGACAAAATAATATTTTTGTATGTATCATACTTTTTATTTTTTTAAGAAAAAAAATTTTTTTGCTTTGTATGAATAAAATATTTTTACAGATTTTTACAAAAGACTATTTCTTAAAATTTCTACAAAAGGAATAATTTTTTTTTCTTTTTTTTTTTTTCTTTTTTTAAATTTTTCCTTTCTTTGCAGAAAATCAATCATTTTCCGGGTATGAATGAAATTTGTCGTAAAGATTTGCTGGCGAGAAACATGACTCGAATGCTAAAGATCTTCCCAAAAGATTACAACATTTTCCCCAAAACTTGGTGCCTTCCTGCTGAGTAAGTATTTAGTAAACTTGTATAAGCTTTAGGAGCTGCAGTTCAGAGGCTTCTGCCAACTGCAGCTTTCAAAGATTAAATGATTTTATTTCTTTTGTGAATGTTGAATCAATATACATTTTAAATTATCTATTTAAAGTGTTCATTTTAAATTCTCTTTCTCTTCCTCTCTCTCTCTCTCTATATATATATATATATATACACATATATGTATATATATATAAATATATATATATATATATATACCCTTATCCCCTCGGTGATTTAAGATTTTCCACATCATTGGCCACAATGTGATTCTATTTTGTTCTTTATCTCACCCTTTTTCTCCATATTAGCCTAAATTGCTTGTTGCCTTGTTTGTTGAGGGTGTAGAATAAGTTGACTGCACCTCTGCAGAAAGGTGAGAATCCCCACCACCACCACCACTTCTCACCTGTATCCTGAGTATGGTACTAAACTGCATCTAATTATGTAGCTCCAGTCCTTTGCTTTGGAGAATGTGGAGTACTTCTTCTTTGCCATTACTCCTAGGTCCACTCTAACCCGAATTGGTAGTACCTGTTAGGGTCCCATCTATGGATCAAGTAGAGCCATTCAATTATTTACTTAAGATTATAATTATCAATTATTTGAAACCCTACAGCTGTATGAAAATTATTCATATTAGATAGAAATATTTGATAAATAGAATTACTAATGTTAAATAGGAATACTTGAAACCATTTGACTGTGTGCACACAAAGGATTAATATCAAATAGAATTATTAGTGTCAGATGGGAATATTTGAAACCATTTAACTGTGTGCAAACAAATAATTGATATTAAATAGAATTATTAATGTTTGGAATACTTGCAATTATTTAACTATGTGCAAACAAATGAGCTCTTAGAATGAGTTTAAAAATAAAGTTACCTACAAACTATTCACTTACAGTGAATACATATATATGAAAACAAGAATTGGTATTAAATAACCTACAACAGTTGATATACCATAAAACGCTAACTAACCAATCCAAATTGCTTGACAATTTCATCTTCCCATCATCATGAAGATAATCTGAGTGATTATTTCCAGCCACTCATATAGCACTCGACAATTATATGGGTCCACCTGTTCTCTGTGAAACTTGCAGTATGGCCAAATCAATGGACCTTTTACTTTCAGTACTCTGCAATCATGTTCTTCACACATATATTTGTAGTAAACACAAGGCTATGCCAAGTAAGATCTTGGTAACCATGTAACTGAAGTCTGGCGGAAAGTGGGCAAGTGGTGACCTGAAAAACTACAAACCTAAAATTATAAAAAAAAAAATTTTGACTTGGTTCTTGTTTGTGATATTCATTAATTAGCTAATCATATTTACCCAACCCCTCCGCTCGGGCAGGATATGACACAAGGTCAATTTTTAAGCAGAGTTTAACAGGTTTGAATTCAGAGTTTTCCTTCTCGTAGACTAGTTGCCTCACCAAGGCTGAAGAACCTAGTCTGCCCTACTATTTACCCATAGCTGGAGGGAGAATAATTGGATTCATACCTTTCCCAAGGGTATTAGTGCTATGTGAAATGCAATCAGTCAGGTCCAGGATTTGAACTCTTGTCGCAGTGTCCATATCCTGCGACGATAACCATTACACCACGGGCACCTCCAAAATTAGTTAATTAGAAACTATATCTATTACTAGAATTGTTTGATTTATTAGTTTAACCGCATATCAACTCTTTATGGGCTATTTAATACCAAATTTTGATTTATTTCTAAATATTTGATTAAAATTCTAACTACGCATATTTATATTCTAACTTGTATATTTTCAGTGTTCAATTTTTGTCTAGAATCATTTTTGTACATAACAATATCACTCGTCACAGCACTTATCTCTTGGCTATGGAAATCAATATAAACTTGTAGTTATTGAACTGTCTTGAGATGTTGTGATCATCCCCCAAAAAGAATATCAATTTCTGTTATGGAGTTGTGTTTTTTAAAATTTATTTCTTGTTGTTTTTCCTTTTCCCTAGTTTAAAATTTTACATTCATATCTGAAAAATGTTCACAAAGAAGAGAACAAATTACACTGGTAACTATAGCAAAAATTCATTTAATGATAAAAAAAAAAATAATAATTCTACATTTTTCTTCAATAAACAATTAAAGATGACTGTCTCCTTTTCTCTCTCAATTTCATGTATGCATGCATATAATCTTGCGCAGTCCTTCTTAGCATTGACAGAGAAAGGACTTTCCCCTTTCAGCCCAGTCGGCTGGGGCTGTAGAATACACCAATTGTATCTCTGCAGAGGAGTAAGACACCCCCTCAACAAGTATCCTGGATATGGTACTAAACAATCTGATGGTGAGGCTCTAGTAATGCTCGAACTCTGGGGAATGCAGTGTACCCTTTTATTGCCATCACTCCCTTGTCCACTCTGGCTCGGAGTGGTAGTACCTAAAAAGGTCCTATCTATGGGTCAAATAGAACTGTTTTATATTTAAACTGTGTGCAAACAAATGACTTATGCTAAATTGAATTTGAAATAAAACTGTTTGATTATTTAACTGTGTGTAAACAAAAAACTGATGAGTAATTGAATTTTTAGTTATTCATAGCAATACTTGGAATCATTTAATTTTGACTCATGCTAAAGTGAATTGTTAGAAATAAAACTGTTTGATCATTTGACTGTGTGTATCTACGAGATCTGTTTACAAATCATATATTTGAAATATATGTAAAAATGGGATTTGACATTAAATAGCCTACAATAGTTGATATGCCATAAAACCAAGCCAAACCAAACCAAACTTTCCCCACTTCCTTCAATTCATTGCTGTTTATGCTGTGTATGTGTCAGCCAGCAGGAAATAGGGTTACACAGAAACTAATGATCATAGCGAAATGATTTCAGCTGACCTCGGAACAAAACTCCTGACATCATGAGTAGACTTCTGTGCACTTTTTCATAAACTTGTCATCAGAAAGGTCAATGAACTTTACAACTGGTTTCTCTCTGAAAGTTATAATTATAAGGTAATTATTAGTATTATTATTAATTTCATATATCTATTAGTGGAAGGTTAATGTGACCCCCAGCTGAATTTTCATCAATGTCTATTCTTGAGTCCTAGACAGCTTGGGTCCTGCTGAACAATCTGAGAATAAATTGTTTCTTTGATTCTTTTAAGACAATTAAGAAACTGACACTAAAGGTTTTGAAGTTGTCTTAAAATTTTTGCATGATATTTTTTTTAGATTTCACAAAAAAAAAAACAATTTGTTCTAAAGTTTAGATTATAACTGTGATATAAAACTTTTGAATATCATCAAGAATCATTGTTTCTCTTTGTCTCGTTTTTTTTTTTCCTAAAGTATTTTTTATACTTTATTGATGAGCATTTTTGTAAAAGTTGAAACATTTTCTAATTGATCTATATTGTTAAATTTTCTCTGCTTTCAGATTAATAAAAAATAATAATTGTTTCCTAGTTATGGGTAGTGTTGCTAATTAGCTAATCAACCAAAATTACAACTGCTTAAATTTCTATAAGGTGTACTATTAAATTTTTTTTTTTTTTTTTTACTAATACCCAATAAAATCCATTTTGATTTTACAATGTTCTAAAAGAACTAATAAATTAACTTTTTAAAAAAAATTGTTAAAGTTATGCTTATTTATATAATGTAAACACAACTAGAGACAGAAAAATAGTCTGAGATACCAATAGATAAAAGTAAGTTTGTAATTTGTTTCATCTTTTTTTTTTATTGAATAATTAAATCCCAAATTATATCAAAATGTCATTTTAAGATTAACCATCCAAATAACAGTCATCTGCTTAATTTTTTTTTTGTAAGTTTTTCTTCATCTTATTGTTGCTTTTTTATCCCAACTTTCTTTGTCATTTGCTTCCCTTTTTTACCGAATAATTAAATCCCAATTTATATTGAAATGTAATTCACTATCGATTGTCATTTGCTTTACTTTTTGAATGTCTTGGAGTAGTTTCAGTTTGGCCATCAGTTATTTAACTTTATTCTTCCTCTCAACTAATAAGAAGCTCTCAAGCTATGACTGATTTAGAGTTTTTTCTTCATCTAATTGCTGCTTTTTGTCCCAACTTTCTACATCAAATATACTCTGTGAGGTACTTGTTTAGAAATTGGTGTCTGTTTAGGAATGTAATCAACAAAGTATTGTGCCAAATATGGAATACTACCTTACCTGAGTTTTAAGATTAATGAAGTCAATGTCAACACGAACCCTAATCTTAAAATAAAAAGAAATTTAAAACAGAAAAAACATTGAAGATGCATTCTACTTTGTTATGAAATTCTGCTCTACTTAAAAAAAATGAACTATTTTTAAGTTGTTTTATAAGATTATTGTCTATTCTTTTGACCAACTATTTTACGTGGTAATTGAAGACTGCTATATCAGTGATGACTAATTGTTGGATAGGTAAGGAAAAACATAAAACACAACTTGTCTTAAGTGTTAGGACTTCTGTTGTTTTATTCTCTCCATTCTATTTATGAGGCCATTGAAGCCGGGTGGAAATGAATAATGGCGACAGTGTGTGGGGTAGTTTCTTCATTCAAATTGGAGCTTGCTCTTTCTGTATCTTTTGATCATTCCTTGTTCTCTGTTCAAATAAACGGTTGTGTCCTTGTAACCCAGCCATGAAAAGAGAACGAGAGAACAAATCAACAATTCCATCGTCTTATACCTACTCCCACTTTTGTCTTGCATGGATGACAATATCCAGCCAGCCAGCCCCTGCTACTGATAACCTCAACAAGACCGAGTTAACTGCTGTTTTCAATCCGAGATGCTAGATCAAGGATATCTTGTTACACCTAGATCACTGGAAGAGATGTTGAACTGTGCCTATTTGTCTTTCTTTTGGTCACTGGATATTTTATAACTTACCATTCGCTTACAATGTTACACGTAAAATGCCATTTAAACATTGAATAATTTTACTTTATTATAACATTTATTGTTACTGATAATTTTCTGGAAATATGGACCATTTCTTGGCATTTTTAACACAATGTTCTCCAACCTTCATCTGGTGTAAAAACTGGGGAATCTGCAGAACCCCACCCCCCCAAAAAAACAATGATACAGAAAAAGGTGCTCATAAATTTACCAGACAGATAAATTCATTATTACAACTTTGTGTAGATTAATTGTTTGGACAATACCAAGCCATAAAACTGTGCAAAGCAAAAGTGTCTCCCAAACATACTTTCTTGACCAAATAAAACACTAAATAATGTAAATCTTGACTTACTGTTATGGTACCCAACCTGCAGTCAGTAATGAACTCTTCCATGACTATTAATACCAGGCACTGTACTTATTCCCAGAGAACACTTGGCAGTTGGACTTACTTTTAACACTTTGTACATATGTTGTATTATACTTTGTTAATATACTTTGTTCCATGCAAACCCGAGTTGTGTTATTCTTCCGGACCCTTTACTGGTCCACAACACTTACCTTACTACGAGTTATTCTCTTAAGTAAAAATTGTATAAATTGGAATATTTTCTGTCTCTAATAAAGAGGGTCCCCAACCTGTGGCCTCCAAGTCCCATCTGTGTAGCTCTCCTCATAACTTTGAAAATTTTCTCTTCACCTTTTGATGTTGACTGTGAAGAATTACCATTTCAATTGCAGATGGAACTCATTGATCTTCAGTGTTCAGAAGATTTAAAGTGCAAATTTCTTGCTTACAACATCCTCGATTTCTATAAGAACTACGTTTCAATCTGGATGATTCCTCAATCTTATCATCCACACCCAGCAAGTTGTGAGCATGTTTGGCACAACATACCACTTTGATGAGTTCTTGAAAATGAAGCATGCCAAGAGTATGCTGCATTGGCAACTGTCAAATTATCACTTTTCTAATGTGCTCTTTCTATCAACATCTTTATCTAATTTGGATATTACATCTTTTTTGTAATTGCAAATAACATTTAATATCTCATTAATAAATTATAATTGTTACCTTGTGAATTTAGCTGTGTTTTTTTTTTTGTCCTTTAAAGATTGTGGCCCAGAGCTCACTTGAGTTAAATTTTGTGGCCCTCAAAAGGCTGAGGATACTTGCTTTATATATATATATATATATATATATATATATCATCATCATCATGTCATGCTGGTAGCACGGATATCCCTGACCCTCTCTCGCCACTTTTCCCTATCGTTCATCGCCTCAGACAGGTCTTCAGGACAACATCCTGTATCCTCACATAGTTGCTGAATATGTGTTCATGCTGGTCGTCCTGCTTTTGCATGGCCATGTGTGGGGGTCCATAAGAGTACATCACTTATGAGTTCATCCCTGCTTCTCCAGCAGTGTCCTGCATGTCTGGTTCGTCTAACTTGAATAGTTTTCATGATAGGAGGCAGGTGGCCGTACAGTTGGTGTCTTGTGGGGTGTTGCCACCAGGACTTGTTCAAGATTGCTCACAGCATTCTTGTGTAATTTCCGTCTAACTTCTTCTCCAGCCATTTTGTTAGAGTCCATGTAGTGCATCCATATAGCAGTATCGATGTGACCGCTGCCTGGAAGAAACTGCGTTTCATTTTATCGGTTAGGTCTGATTTCCATATAATCGATAGCCTATTGATAGTTGTCCATGCTTTCGTTAACCTCGTGTCGATGTCCTTTTCGGTTGATGCGACACTGCTTCCTAGGTAAGTGAATTTGTCTACTAGTTTAAGAGGAGTTCTGTCAAGAGTGGAGATGTCCCCCGTTTGATTATAGCACATATATTCCGTTTTGTGTGCATTGACATAGAGGCCTATGCCTGCGGCTGCTTGTTCCAAACTATGTAGTAGTGTTTCGGCTTGGTCGGGTGTATTTGCCTGTATCGCTATGTCATTGGCGTAGTCGGCGTCGGTAATTGTTTTTGCGGGGTACCTTCTGCTTCTTTTCTTTGTCAGCTCGAAGCCATTCTCTCTGATTTTGTCAATCGATGTTCTAAGTATGTAGTCTAGACAAATGATAAAGAGGTATGGAGCTAGCGTGTCCCCTTACACACACACACATATAATGTTTATGATGGAATTAATCAAAAAGTACATGAAATTATATCATTGGTAGATTATAATTCAATAGGTGTTTTTTTGTTTTGTTTTTTAAAATATTTTATATAAAATCTTTGCTTATATAAAATCTTCTAATTTATGAACTATGGTAATTGACCAATTTCTTTTCTGCTTTGGTAGTAAATACATTTGTGTGTCTATTTTCCGTGTCTACTTCAGTTTGCCTTTCTTCTCATGGTAATGTAGTGGCTGCCTCCCACCTCCAGTGAATCTGGTACTTGGCTGTGTGACCAACAGCAAATCATTTGTATTAGGAATACTTGACACCATATAACTGTTTACAAACAAACTCTTAAGGAATAACTACACAAAAAAAGGAAATATAAAAATACAATGTATGTGTTTCCCTAACTCTTTAGCATAAAATAAACCTAGATGGATAGATCTGCCATTAAAATCCGTCATTATACAATAAGATAAAAGAAAAAAAAAGAAGGAACAAAGAACATGGTGGATTTTGGAGGAGAATGTTTTTACAATGTCAAATTGGACACCATTTAAATTGTTTAGTATTAATCAAACTGAATTGAAAGCAGGAAAAAAAAAGAAAAAAATTTGAAGAACAAAAAATCTTAAATAAACATGAGAAACAATTGCTGGTGCCAAAAAAAAAAAAAAGAAAAGAAAAGAAAACTCAAATTTTGTTCATTGTTATTGATTCAACACTTAGATGAATTTTTTTCTTTTTTTAAAAGCAAAGATCTGCGTCAAAGAAAGGTCACATATTTTTTATTGTGTTTTATTCTCTGTTTTGATAAGTGTTATCAATTAAAAAATATCAATGAACGATAGAAAAGATTAAAAAAGAAACGCAGATTAAGAAAAAAGTTTGATTTGAGCTTTTGCAGACCAACAGCTTTTCATATGTTAGAGTATTGATTGATTGATTGATTGGTTTTAATGGCATGTTAACCAGTCTTGGGTTATTTTATACCTAAATGTTAGGGAATTGTATTCATTTTACATCTATATTTATATTTTTCGTGAAGTTGTTTCTTAAAAGTTTTTTGTCACAGTTATATGATACCAAGTATTCCTATCTAATACAAAAAAATTGCACAGATTTATATGGTTTCAAGTATTCCTATCTAATACTAATAATTACCTGGTTTCAAGTAATTATTTTATTCAATAAGAGTCATTTGTTTGCACACAGTTATATAGTTTCAAGTAACTAATAATAATCTTTAGTAAACAATTATTGCTTCAAATAGCTATTCTTAATACAAATAATTTACAGTTATATGACATCAAATACTCATTGGTCTAGTGGGTAGAGTGTTCGTCAATGATCCAGGAGACCTGGGTCGGGTCATACCAAAGACTTTAAAAATGGTACTTGATACCTCCTTGCTTAACACTCAGCAATATAAGGTACGTAGCAAGGGTAAAGTGGATCAATCCAGGGAAAGGAGTAGTGCCCTCCCCTCCACCTTGGTGTAGTAGCTATTGAAAAGGGAGCCTTCTGGTCGCCCTCAACTATGGTTGCCAGCTTACTTACTCCTATTAAACACAGATAATTTTTTAAAAAATCTGTTTGATTCATAGATAGAAACCTATCATTTACTCCCTCTCCTGGTTAGAGTGAACCTGGGAGTAATTGCAATGAAAGGGTACTCCACACTCTAAATTTCTAAAACTGAAGCTTTAACATCAAATTCAATTTGGTAGCATACTTGAGATATATTGAAGAACAGTTTGGGTTTTTCATAAAAAGGTTATAAGTTTGTGTCTCACTGGATGTTTATCTTTTATGGCAGTTCAAGAAATGACAATCCAAATGAATTGATCATAAAAAAAACAAAAAAAATAAAAAAAATAAAAAGCTAAACAAAAATACTCATTAGAATTGATAAGAGAATTCCTCTTTTATTTTTAGAAAATTTGAATCTCTTGTTGATCATAACTGAAAATTTGAATCTCTTGTTGATCATAACTGAAAATTTGAATCTCTTGTTGATCATAACTGAAAATGTGTTACATAATCGTCTCCGTCCATGGAAACGTATTGTACTGAACATGTCATATATTTGTGTAGATGTAATTGACGGGTGATAAGTCAAAATCTGAGAAATCACTTCTCTGGTTCTTGTGTAAGAATATTTTGGTAACTTGAGCAATAATTTGGCAACTCCAGATGCTTTTTCGGTTGTGAAAGTGAGATACTGAACTTACCTGATACTTCTCCAAGTGCTTTTTGCCAGCTTTGTCTTTATGTCTTGAAATCCATGACCTTTCCTGATCATCAAGGTTCTTGCAACCTGAGCCAAATGTTTTGATCCATATGGTTACTGTACTATTATGTTCACATTCAGACTAATACCCTTATCTCAGGTTAAATAGTACCACTACTGTCTTTCTACAAGGATGGCTTTGGTATTAAATAACTCTCAAAGCTTGATATGCCATTAAATATAGAAACCTCACCAAACCATCTGGTTATTGTACTGTGATCAAGTGTGTCTTCACTTTTTGCACAACAAATGTTTTTGGTTGCTTTTATAGCATTATAGCCCACTTCATACTTGTAAAATATAAGTTCCTGAATTAGACTATATTGCACCTTCATCTGAGCAGCTCTTAAATCACACATGTAATGAAGCAATGCATATGTCACCATACCAACTATCATGATACTACCAACCATGGCAAGTACCTTCCGTGACTTGGACAGCTTCGGTCATGTGATATACACACTGCAGACTAGCATGTACTACCAAAATATTGCAAAACTTTTGACTCACCCTTGTAACACTGAGAAATGTATTTGCTAAGTTTATACATTTCGTAGTATTTATCATAAAATTAAAGAAACGTTAGAAAAAAATCAATCTAGTGAAAAATCAAAGTATTGACTTTTCTATAATTTGTTTTCATATTTGTTTTCATATTTTTTCTTTTCCAGTTATGGTGATTTTCAGGCCTTTACTCGTCAAAAGAAAAACAAAACTTACATCCTTAAACCCGAGTCTGGATGTCAAGGTAAAGGTATTTGGGTAACAAAAAACCTTAAAGAGATCAAACCAAATGAACATATGATTTGTCAAGTGTATATATCAAAGGTAAAAAAAAATTTCTTTTTCTCATTTTACTTGTTTTTTGTGTGTTTATATATTTGTTAAGATACAATAAATAATTATCTCCCATAGACAATTTGCATGACTGTTAGGAGCCCCATAGGTTGTCACATGACAATTCCAAAACCCATTCTCAACCTCTTTTTTTCCTTTCATCTTTAAACAGTAGTGACATTATCTTCAACCTCTGGCAGGAAACAGTAAAAGCTACATGGTTGTCTTTTATCTCCTCCTATCAAGTAAACCTTTTTCTATTTCGTATTCCTTCCCTATACTGCTTGTTCATCGATCAATGTGTATAATTCCAGCTCTATTCTTTCCTTTTACAACTGCTTTTAGGTATAATGTGTAGATTAGATATTCTTGGTATGTACAAAGGAGTTTATCTCGTCTTTCGGTTGTGTTCAGTGTTAGTATATCATGGATATGCTCATATATGGAGGTGTGCTTATTGTAGCAGTTATTGTCATAGAAATGGAATTAGCAACTAAAGTTCAAATCCTCGTTGCATTTTAACTTGCACAAATGCCTTTGCAAAAAGCATGAATCCATCTTTTCTCCCTACTCTGAACTAGGGGTAAATAGTAGGGCAGACTGGATCCTTTTGTCTTAGTAAGGTAACCAGTCTAGGAGAAGAAAAACTGACTTCAAACCAGCTTTTTACCCTGTCGACTGGGGCAGTAGAATACACTGACTGCACCTCTGCAGAGGTAAGATTCCCCCCTAATGGGGCCACCTGTTGGTGGTAAGTGGCGACCCGTAAGGCCCTAGAATGGGATCCTAGTGGTTAAACAGTCATTGATCCAGTGCCATAGTGATCAATGACTTGCAACACACCACATTGGCCCTTACTTAGTCTGACAGACGGTTGGATAGGCCCAATCCGATGAATCGGTGGGTCATGTCAAGCCCTAGCACCTATATGTTTTCTCCTGACTGTACTTTTAAATCTTCCCTTGCAGCAGATTCCCAGACCTTATCTTTTAGGTGCAAGAAGGTGGTGGCTGAAGGTCAATTGCATTGAAAGAATTGATTGGTTGGTTGGTTGGGGTTTTATAGCATATCAACCTTTCAAGGTTATTTAATACCAAATCCATTTGTATATAAATAATCAGTTCTATGTCTAACAGTTCAGTTTAGTATGAGTACACAGATTAATTGTCAAAAACATTCTATTTCAAGTTATTCAGTTTAGTCAAACAGTTCTAATTCAGCCAATTCAGTTTAGTATAAGTATAAATTTTGTTTACACAAAGTTAAATGTCAAAACAGGGCTATATTAAGCAATTCAGTTTAGCATAAGTAATTTGAATATCAAAAACAGTTCCATTTCAAACAATTCAGTTTAGCATAAGAATGCAGTTTGAATATAAATACACAGTTTAATTGTCAAAAACATTTCTATTTAAAGCTATTCAGTTTAGTCAAACAGGTCTAATTCAAACTATTCAGTTTTGCATAAGTATGCAGTTTAGTTTTATTTAACCCATAGATAGGACCCTTATCAAGTGCTATCACTCCGAGTCAGAGTGGACCTGGGAGCGATGGCAATGAAGGGGTACTCCACATTTTCCAAAGCTCCAGCATTACTGGAACCTTATCATCAGATTGTTTAGTGTCATATCCAGGACACTCATTGAAGGGGGAGTTCTTACCCCTCTGCAGAGGAGCAGTTGGAGTATTCTACAGTCCCAGCTGACTGAGCAAGAGAGAATTGGAATTTGACCAGTACTGAGCACCTGAAATTAGCAATGGCTTGAAAACCTACCCCTGAGCTCAATTATACTGGTCGTGTATCCCTGTCTCAACCAAGGTGAATGGGTTTCCCCCTTGGTACACTCCCAACACAAGTTGGACTCTATGGTGTGTGGTGGAACACAGGGTAGCAAAAAACATACAGCATCCATGGCATCTTCAAATAAAAACCTAAATGAAACCTGTCAGAATCAGATTGGAGAATGAAGCAGCAGACTTCCCCGCATTCATTGTTATTGAATCTTTGGAGGAGGTCTACCGACCCAAATTCTAGCCTTTCCTCATAGAAAAAGTTATTTCTTCAAGGGCTACACCAAAAAATGTTAAGAAAACCAGGAACAGCAACTTGTTAATTGAGGTGGACAGTCGGAGGCAGGTAGAAAACATTAAAAATGAAAACCTTTCATATGACAAAATGCAGAGCCTACCTGCATGAAAAACTCAACACTTCCAAAGGATTTATCAGAAGTAGGGAGTTGGCATTGCCTACAGAAGAGGAGATAGCATTAACCCTGGGAAAACAGGGAGTTACAAACATAAGAAGAATATCCATTAGAAAAGGGGAAGAATGAATCCAGACCAACACTTACGTCCTGACATTTAATCAGCCCTATTCTCCCAAGGAAAGGAAGATCAGCTATTGTCTTGAGAGATTGAGAAGTACATCCCGGTGCCCCTGAGATGCTTCAAATGCCAAAAACATGGACACCACAGGGAAGTCTGTAGAAGACTACACATGTGCCAAATTCACTGAAAAGGACCCGGACCATATGGAGGAAGATTGCTTGAAGGAAGTTAGATGTGCAAACTGCCAACAAGATCATCTGGCCCACGCAACATCTTGCAATGTTTACAAAAAAGGAAAGGAAATACTTGAGGTGAAACACAAAAAGAATGTGTCCTTCCTGGAAGCAAAGAAAATAGTAGGGACCAACATGGCAGAAAACAACTACGCCTCTGTTGCATAGAGGGCGGATACAACCAATCAAGACAACAAATATAGAACACTCATAGAGAAATTGATCTAGTTGGAAGTGAATGATTGGCCAAAGTATCAGGAGGACCAGAAAAAAACTATACTTGGCTGAATTTTACCAAGCACCAGCTCAGCAATGGGTTGGAAATGAAGAGAGATTCAATGTTGTAGTCCAAGCAAAAATACATGTAGGATCAACCACTCCGACACCAACTACTTCTGAAAGTGCAAAATCTTCAACAAAACAGCTGTTACATGCATCACCAATTCGTTCACCAAAAAGCATTAAAGAGAGACTAAAAAACTTGTCTCCCATAAAACCTGAATAACTTAAACAAAAATCACAAGCTCCCATTAGCCAAGCTGGGTAAATACTTATGAACACCAGAATGAACAATAAAAGACCATGAAGCATATTCAAATGCCCTCAAGAAGAATATTGTTAATCTCTTAGACATCATACATATCTAAATGTGTGCAAACAAATGATTGATGTTAAATTGTTACTATTACATAATAACTCTTGAAACCATTTGTGTACTAGCAAATGATTAAAAGTAAATAGAATAATTCGTTTTAGATAGAAATACTTTAAATCATTTAAATGTGACGAAAAATGTGCTTAAGTTTGTTTAAAAATGTTCACAAACCATGTGTATTTAATATATAAGTCTAAACAGGATTTGGAATTGAACAATTTACAATGTTTGATATGACATAAAACCAAACAAATTTACAAAGAACTATTTTGACATTTGAACTGTGTACTTATGTTAAACTGAACTGTTTGAAATAGAACGGTTTTTACATTTTACTGAGTGTAAACAAAAATTGTACTAATGCTAAACTGTACTGTTAGAAATTAAACCGTTTATATGTATAAAAATGGATTTGGCATTAAATAACCTAAAATGGTTGATATGCCATAAAACCAAACCAATCAAACCAGCTTTATTAAAGAATTGTCATATACTGCCCATTGTGGAGGGGTCGGATAAATACATATACTAATGCTAATACTGGTCCTTGGAAAGTAGGGCCGAAAACATCTTCCCCACAACTAATTATCTAATAAATTTTTTCGTGGACAGTAGACACCTGATTTGTTTTGGAAACTCTACAATCAATGTTGGGATACAATAAGTAATTATCTCCCTTACTTAATTTGCCTTTTCCTACAAGGGCTCCTGTATATGGTCACATGACACTTCCAAAAGCCCATTTTTGCACTCTTATTGTGTCTAGTCTTTCCTTTTAATACCACTTATAGATATATTTTGTATATGAAATGTTGAATATTCTTGCTATGTTTAAATGAGTTCATTTCTTTTTCTTTTCTTCTGTTGTGTTCAATATTAGTTTATCATAGATATACTAATGCTAATATTAATCCTTGGTGAGTGGGGATTTTACTAAAACATCTTGATCAACATTAAGCCTTTAATATATTTGTCAGTTGACAGTAGATGTCTGATTTGTTTTCTGAATCTCTAAAACCAATATTTACATTCTCCTATTGATTTTTTCTGACTATTATATTTATCATTAATATTTTCAAACACATTTCACTAGATATATTCTCTGGACTTCCTGGTGTTTTCTGATATTCTGAACATGAGGCAATAAATATAATTTTGTTATTAGTTTTAGGTTTCAGTCTATTACATAGATACAAACACACCTACTAATTTTTTATGAAGAGTTAATTTTCTGCCAAATTGTTGGCATTGCCAGGTGGTAATCAGGTACCCTAAAATTTTTAGATTTGTAATGTTTAAAAAGGCTGTTGGCATTGCTAGTTAGTAAATAGTAAAGTAAAGTTGACGCCTTTAGTCATGGGGGACTCAAAGGCTCCTTTTTCAATAGCTATTACACCGAGGTATAGGGGAGGGCACTACTCCATTCCCTGGATTGCTCTACTTTACCCTTGATCCTCACCTTAAAGTGCTGAGTGCTAAGCAAGGCGGCATCAAGTACCATTTTTTGAGTCTTTGGTATGACTCGACCTGGTATTGAACCCCAATCTCCCGGACCATTGGCAAACACTCTATCAATGAGGCCAGTACCCTGAAATTTTAGATTCCAAATGCTTGAAAAGAATTTATATTGTAATTAAATGAACATTTTTAAAAGCCTAAAAGAACCAATCTTTTCACCAAATATTTAAGATTTTGGAGACATTTGACATGATCTATTTCTAATAATTATTTTTCCACTTACTTTATTTTGTTTTTATTATTTTTTCTTTCAGCCATTTTTAATAGACGGATTTAAGTTTGACTTCCGTATTTATGTCCTTATAACATCATGTGATCCTTTGAGGATATTTGTTTTCAAAGATGGACTTACTAGATTTGCCACCTGCAAATACAATGATCCAACTGCAAGCAATACTGTAAGTTCTGCACACTCGACTTTTTTGTTATCTGTTCATTAAAAATAGTTCAACAATTAAAAATAAGATATGTACTCAAGCATGTCTTAGGAAAATCCTAAACATCAAATGGCAGTCTCTAACTCTATACACCATTTTTCTTCAGCAAGCTTATACATCTATGTTCCTCATACACAATCATTTGACTTAATTTCGAGTGTGACCACTTTTTGTGCTATGATTAGTACACCCTAAAATAAATGCCAACGAGAAAGTGTCAGCCCTTGCCACAGATTGGATATTGCCAATCAATTTTCCCAGGAGTTTCAGACAGATTTCCAGTGGACAGAGAATGCTTTTATATTAAAAGTTTACCAAGTGAGAGAATTTTTCAGGGTAAATTGCTGGTAATTACACGGGACTGGGGCATGCTCATTCTTGTGAAGGAAATGCTTGAATGAGTCGTACTTAGTGTGTTTTTATTATTTTTACTTCTGGATTCCTAAGTGAATGATTCTGTCTATCTTATAAAAATCAAACTGCTATGTAATGGAAGAGTTTTTGTCAATTTTACAACCAGTCTAAAATATTTTATTTATTTTTAGATCAAACATCTTTTAATCCTAATTTTGATTGGTGAAACAAGGAGATGTTTGTTTACCACAAAATGCTGCTTAAGAAGGTTTCTTGACTTTCTTAGCTTACTCTTATGTGGCCAGCATGTCCCTTCACTGAGAACTCTGCTCCAACCATGCTGGGTTTATTTTATATACAAAAAACACCTCAATAAAGATTTCTGAAACATCTAGAGTAGAAGTTGCTATCACATGTCTCTGTCTTTAGTGAACACCTCTTCCTTAGATTAGCAAATGTTATAAGAAAAAAGTGATTCAGCCACTCAGTTAAAATAACTTTCACAATAGCAAATAAAAGTCGTACTTAATGTAACATCATTGTTGGAAATGGAATTGGCAATACAAGTTCAAATCCTAGACGAGGCTGTTTACATTTCATTTCATACTAATGCCCTTGTGAAAGACATGAATCCCTCTCTTCTCTCTCCAGCTAAGGATAAATAGTAGGGTAAAACTGGGTTCTTTAGCTTTAATAAGGCAACCACTTGAAGTAAAGAAAAACTCTGAATTCAAACCAGCAGTACTCTGTTTAAAAATTGTGTTGCATCTTGCTTTTGGCAGACAGGTTGTGTAAATATATTAAAAAGAATTTATTAAATCCATTTAGAAAATGATTAAATGGTTTTTTCATTACTGCAATTATCACAGGACTTCAAAATTGGTGCGATTTATATTTGGGTTCAATTCAATTAACCTCTGACTTAAGCGTCTTCATGACTTCAATTCAGTGGAACCTTGTATTTCTACCTGGTGGTTTGTGAGATAAGGTTCATGGCTCGTGTTCCAGAGGGCCTTCCTCACAGGCAGCACTTTCTCTCCTGCCTAAAAGGAGTAAGTTGTTGGTTGATTGCTTAGCACCTGAAATACTCCAGCAGGGGAATGTTGATGGCATTGAACAGGTTTTGTCCTTTCCCTATGCTGGGTGGCTTGCTTCTTGTTGGACATCCCATACTAAAATGATTTTATGTCACATCCCAGCACTGTGTATTGTTAGTTAAATAACTGAATTAGTTAGTCCACAACTCTAACAACTGCAAATTCCCTGACATTTTTTGTTTTACTTTTTAGTTGCTTTTTTAAAGCACTTTGCTTGAGATCTCAATCTACTTGGGAAGTACACTTGGTGTAACAGTTATTGTCCTAAGAAATGGATCCAGCAACCCAAGTTCAAGTCCTGGATGAAGCTTTTTACATTTCACTTTATGCTAATACCCTTTGGGAAAAGCATGAATCCATCTGTTCTCCCTGGGTAAATTGTAGAGAAAACTGGGTTCTCTAGTCTAACTAAGGCAACCAGTATAGGAGAAGGGAAACTCAATTCAGACCAGATTTACTTTACCTAAAAATTGACCTTGTGTTGCATCCTGTCCTTGGAAGAGGTTAAGTATCATACATACTTTGGGAACTATGTGAAGCCCACCAGATCTAAATCGAAGCCAATTTTCTTGTAATCCCAAATTTCAGGAAGCCAGATAAATGATCTTGTTACCTGCAGTACAGAAACTGAATATCATCTTTTTCAAATCATAAAATTGTTTGTATTAAGGTTCAGCATGTTATGTTAAACTTAGTTTGGCACAAAATTAGAAATGTAGGGCACCCAGTGAGAAAGTAAACATTTTTTTGCTAACTTGACTCATTAACTATTAACCTATGAAAGGCATCAAAAGTTCAATATATAATGAAACTTTCAATCAACACCTGTACCACATTAGAGAAATTTGCATTGATGTTAGTGAATAAAAAAAGAATGCACAAAATTTGTTATTTATTAATGACTTGAAATATTTTGTTTTATTTGCTTTTTTTAGGATAATGTCTACATGCACTTGACAAACTATGCAATCAATAAACACAGTGATGATTTCATAAGAGATGATGAAGCAGGAAGCAAAAGGTAAGGATTTTAATATATATATATATATATATATAATTGATATGATATAGTAAGTTAATCTACTACTCTCAGCAAGAATTATAGAATTAGCATACTTAGAGAATGTTTACCTTACTTTTCTTTTTTATTTAACATTAAATAAACTAATTACAGACAAGATGCAAAATATGTTTTTTAATAGCTAAACATAAGACTTCATAAAAATATATGTTAAACAGACAAGATTGAATTATCTTAATTATTGGTATCATTTTTTACCATTCCATGCAGAGAATAATCTAATGTTGAAGGAAAAATTATAGAATTTATTGACAAAAAAATTATTTTTAATTCTTACTTGCTCCTTCTCAAGTTTTTATGACAACCTTAATTCTTTCAAACACGGATTTCACAAATTTAAAGTGATATAATCAAACAAAATGGTTCCAACTTTCCCAAATAGCCGTTAAGAAATCTTTTTGGGAGGATGAAACATTTTATGGGTCAGGTTTTAAAATTTCTAGCTCAAATTTTCAATTGGATTTAAATCTGAATTTTTTTTTTTTTTGATTTTTATAAAAGAAAAGCTTTAATTCTATTTGTTCTTTGACAAGATGAATTATTGTCCCGAAAAAGACTTCATAATCATCAAACCAATTTTATATCAATAAAATGAGAAAATTATCCTAGATTTCCGTGTACACGGGTGCATCAGTTGTTGAGGTAATGATTTCCTTTAAATAACATGCAGCCCCATATTATGAACAACTTGGGATATTAACTTATTTTCTTCACGTAATCATGTTTATATTTTTCATTTGAATGATACCAGAGAAAAGTTCCAGCATCATTGCCTTGACCAATGCAGATTCTTGATTCATCTGTGAATATTACGTTCCTCCAATTGTTCACACTCTATGATTGTTTTTCTTTAGCCTACTTTAACCTTATTTTCTTCTGTGTGTATGTTAATGCTGGTCTTTATTTGGCTTTTCTCTTTGTAAATCCTGTTTTATTCAACTGATTATGTTTTCACCCATTTGTTTTTCATTTGTTTTGTAGTATCTTTTCTATTTAAAAGGCATATTGCTTTGAGTTTTCTATCCTGACACTTTAATGTCTTTTGTGGTCTACCAGAATGTTTTCCTTTTTTAACTACTACATTTCTTCTATATGTGCACTTATTTTTAAACATACTTGACTGGAAACAACTAACATCTTTCACCACACACCACTGTGGTTTATCTTCTTGAATGAGTTTTACAATCCTTCCCATTGTTTCAGTTGACAGTTCTTTCATTGGAACTTTGTTTCTTTTCGATTAGTTAAGGTCTGTAATAATTGTCTTTTAACTGTAGACCAATTTGCATATTTAGGCTTCAGCTGGTATCTGCTTTGGGGAATGCAAATTATAAGATCATCCCATAATTTTTCTCGGTTTCAGGTTATTCATAATATTTCCCTCTGCATGGTTTGGAAAAATATTATTCTATTAATTTAAATAATTTAATCTGGTTTGTATAAAAAGTTTAAAAGTTCTACAACTAAAACAACAAACATGGAGGGACTTTAAAGATAGAGGTAAAAAGAAATCAAGTAATTCATATGTATTTACCAAACCCTTTGCTAAAGGTAGGATGTGATTGATACAAGGGCTTTTTCTTAAAGTGGAGTACTGCTGGTTTGAATTTAAACTTTTTCCTTCTCCTAGACTGGTTGTACCAAAGCTATAGAGCTCAGTCTATTTATAGTTGGGGAAAGAGATTGGTTTGTGATTTTCCAAAGAGCATTAGTGCAAAGTGAAATGCAAACAGCCTCATCCAAAAGTTGAACTTGGCTTGCTAATGTTATATAACATATGCCATGGATTTTCGGCTTGTTCCTAGTGACCCCGTATGCTTTGACAAGCTGTCACATTGTAATAAGTAAACAGGGCAGCACGATCAGGGCACTTGGGTACAACGGGGTGTGTAACTGGAAGGAGACCACGTGATAAGAACCATGCGGTCAGATTTAAACAGAGGCAGAGAAACAGTCAAGCAAGAGACACACAGCTGATCAGAGGTGTCTTTGCTTGTAAGTGGGTGCAAGCATTGGCACCCCCTGGCTCCTGGAAGAAGATATGGGAAGAAGAAGTCCTCTCTCTGAGTATATGTCTCTCCACCCATCTCTTACACACCACAGAAACATCAACCCTTTCAAGAATAAAGTGTGAGAGATAGATATTTTTTATAAAGAAGTGTGTTCATTCATTCGTTCATTGAAGTTCGTAAATTATGTTTGATTATGTTTCCTCTTATATTTGTATTACGGCCATACAACACTGAGTCCATTTCCTATAACAATATCTATTATACCACGAGCATAAGTTATACATATATATATATATATATATATATATATATATATATATATATATATCATAGACTGAGATTAAGAATAAGAATTTTAAAAGGGCAAATTGAATAGCTTAAATCTGAAGCATTTGAATCAAAACAATGAAAAGTCAAGTTTTTGCAGAATGTGAAATAAGGTCAATTTTTGTGCTGAGTACATTTGCTTTAATTTCAGCGTTTTTCTTCTAGACTGGTTGCCATAAACAAGTCTAAAGGACCCAACTACTCTGACATTTTCCACAGAAGTATTATTGTGAAGTTAACTGCCAACAGCTTCATCAAGGATCTGAACTCTGGTCACTGATTCCATTTGCTCTAATAATAACTGTTCTGCTATGAATGTTAATCACACACACACACACACACACACACACACACACACACACACACACACACACACACACACATATATATATATATGTATATATATATATATATATATATATATATATATATCAAAGACCTGATTTGATTTGATTTGATTTTAGAGTTGTTTTTCTTCTGAAGAGCTCAACCTGCCCGGCTTTTTACTCATAAAGGGAGAAAAGAAGGATTCATGCCTTTTCCAAAGATAATTGCATGAAGACTGAACTCCTTCTATAGTAGAAATAATCTGCTAGCCTAACTCACTTTCTGTGTACAACTGTGTCATCATAACAAACAATTATTTTTGCTACAAATAAATGGAATACTGTTTATACTGACAAAGGATCACTGTCTCAGCAAAGTTTGTTAATTTGTATATTTAAAGATTAGATTCAAAATGCATGCCATTATTATTCATCTATAACAAACACTTCTAAATTTTGGCTTCAAAATTCTAAAAAAAAAGCAAAAAATGTATCTTTTATGTAATATGCACTGATGTTTTAGAATGTGTGCAGCTAAATTTATCATTTGATCAATTTTTTATCCTATTTGTAAAGACTAAAAATAAAAATTTATATAGTTTACTTATGTTTTAAAATATAACATTTATGCAGTGTTTAGAGCAAACACACGAACATGTTCACACAAAAATGTAACAAGCTTGTGACAAAAATAAGTTCACTTTAGGTGAAACAAAATGATAAACAAACACACATTCTAATAGTTATATTTTTATTGCAGCATAAAACAGAAGTGTTTGTTACACATTAGTTAGTTTGGATTATAAATATAACTTACAACTAGTCATTTCATTTTAAATATGAAGGTAGATGAAGCCATATAAAAAGTTGATACTTAGTTTTTGTAAATGAATATGCATTTCTAACTTTTAGGATTAGAATATAGAAAAAAAGTGCATTTTACACAAATAATTACCGTAACTATGTTTTATTATTTATTTTTAGTCTTATTTTTCTGATAACTTTTTCAAAAACTCAGTGGTGTTTGCCACAGAAGTGAAAGAGAGTGGACAAAGGGTCTTGTGATATTTATTCACAGAGATGGTTGGTGTCAGTATGTGCTCTTTTCAGTGGCTACAGATGATGCATTAAAATGGTTTCTAGCTCTACTAATCAGATCAGTGCCACATGATAATTCTTTTACTTGATTGTTTTCTTCTAAAATATTGGCTGCCCTGTCAGCTGGGGCTGTAGAATATACCAATTGCAGCTTTGCAGAAAGATTCTAAACCCCAACATTGAGGCCACTTGTTTGCCATGGGTAGTGACCTGTGATGCCCAGGGACAGGATTCTGGTAGCTGAGCATTCCATGACCTAGATAAATAAGTAATATAAATTGCAACACTCCACTTTGATCCTTTGACTAGAAGGGTGGTTTGAGAGGCTTGATTTAATCAACTGGCTGGTCATGTCTGCCCTCTTTCAGATTTTTGCTAAAATCTGAATCCGAAAGTGATGACTGTAGGATCAGTTGTACTGAGGAAAGATTTATACCCCTTTCTGTCCTTGGGTGAGTAGTTATCTTAGCAATAAAACCCTAGGAACACCATGTAACTATCATCAGCATGAGTACACTATATATCCCTAGATAAGTGGGACCCTGTCGTGGGTGGGAGCATAGTTAATAAAACTCAAAATATAGTTTTATGGCTTTTGAAAAAGAGAAAATAAGCAAAAAGAACTGACTATGAATTCAATTCAGATCATGAAGAAGGAACATATACAAAATTCATTAAACTGGAATCTAAAGAGTAATGTCCACTAAAAAGACTATCCCCATTTATTACAGAAAAAAAATTTCATCAACTACCTCAAAATCGGTTACAAACATCAAAAATGGAACCATCCTCACAGAGGTGGCAACTAAAAAAACAGGCTGAAATAGTCCTAAAATTGAAAAATTCCACAAGATAAGTATAAATACTTATCCCCATGAGTACTAAACACCTCGAGAGGTGGGGTACAGAACAAAGACTTATCCTCATGAGAGACTAGACACCTCTAGAGGTGGGGTACAGAACAAAGACTTATCCCCATGAGAGACTAGACACCTCTAGAGGTGGGGTACAGAACAAAGACTTATCCCCATGAGAGACTAGACACCTCTAGAGGTGGGGTACAGAACAAAGACTTATCCCCATGAGAGACTAGACACCTCTAGAGGTGGGGTACAGAACAAAGACTTATCCCCATGAGAGACTAGACACCTCTAGAGGTGGGGTACAGAACAAAGACTTATCCCCATGAGAGACTAGACACTTCTAGAGGTGGGGTACAGAACAAAGACTTATCCCCATGAGAGACTAGACACCTCTAGAGGTGGGGTACAGAACAAAGACTTATCCCCATGAGAGACTAGACACCTCTAGAGGTGGGGTACAGAACAAGGATTTATCCCTGTTCTCAATCATAGAAATCAAAAACAAACTCAAAAAAACAAAATGTAACAGATGTCAAAAGAATAAACACCAGAAAACAAAATCAAACAATTAACACTAATACTTACATAATTACCTTAAAGAAACCAAAACTTCCACCCAAAATAAAATTTGGATATATAATAGCAAAAATGGAAAAGTATATACCAAATCCCAGAAGGTGCCATGATTGCCAAAAATATGGACATTTAAAAAAATCTTGTAAAGAAAATCATTATGTATGAAATATAGAGCACATAAACCAGAAAGAAGAAAGTTGCAAAAATAATTTAAACTGCAGCAATTGTAACGAAAGCCACAGAGTAAAGAGAAAACACTGCAAAATCTGGGGAAAAAGAAAGAGAAATCAAAAAATTAAAGTCACCCAAAATACTACCTTCCCAGAAGCAAGAAAACTTGTGGAAATTCTTTTCAATGAACCAACTTTTGTAAATCTTGTAAATTCCCCAAAATCCAAATGTAAACAAAGTTAATACTCAAATAAAAACAAAAAAATAGAAGAAAAATCGATAAACCTAATAAGTGAACTACAAAATCTAATTAAAACTGTAAAAACTACAAAACCCAATATAGAAAAAACCTCAGTCAACAAACCAAAAAACACTCCAACAACTACTGAAAAAAAAAAAAATGAAGCAACAGCTACAAAAAGCAGACACAGATCAACTTTAAGAACAAAGAAAAAAGAAAATTAAAAACCAACTCAAAACCTTCCCTATATATACTAAAAACAAATTAAAAAATATAGAGGAAATGGAAATCAAAATACTCAGCACCCACAATCCAAGTTATAAAAATAAAATCAAATAAAACATTAAAAACCCTCAAATAAAACCCATGGCACACAAAATACAGTGAAATGGTGAAAATTGTGGTGGATGGATGAGTAATTTGGTTATTTCAGATGTGCATCCGTACTTTACGGGTATTGCTCTCTAAATTATTCCCACCACAAATAAAACACAAAACTTTACAATCGCGCAAAAGAAATGGAATAGAACACAACGAACATTAAACAACAAACAATTTAATATGCATATAACAGAATATGAAAACAAATAAAATACATGATGTGTAAATGGCCTTTTTGAAAATAAAGTTTGGCAAGAAGAAAATAAATTTGTTTAAAGATGTGTGTATGTTAACGGAGTCCATAAATAAGTCGTTCTTACTTACATTAAATTCATGTCTTGTTTTATGATTGTGGTGACAGTGTGTCGCATTGATGAAAGAAAGTTTGTTAGGTTTTTCTTTTGAATGTGATTCGCGGCCATCTGTAGCTAGGTCATGAACTTTGGCTGTAGAAGAAAAGGTATCGGCTACTGCTTTACCAACTTAATGGCTTGTGGTTTTGTCTTTGTCTTAGTTAATGGCTCCTTAACGCTGTGTTATTTATATCCTACAGGTGGATCAAAGAATCATCCTAAAATTTTGGCGCGTAGACATTTATTGACCAATCAGATTTGTATTTTACTATTTTATTTTCAAGCCTAAATATTTTCTGTCAGTTGACTTCCGATCCTATTTTTCTAGAATGTTCTATTCTATGTTTTTAGCTGATTGGTTGAAAAATATAAAAATGTAACTTAAATGCTAATGTAGTTTTGATCCTAAATTTCTATAATGTTCTTAAGTATGTTTTTATTGCTTATTTTAAGACTAGAAAAAATGTGTATCCCATAAAATCACAACCAAACCAGCTTTATAACAAAACAGAACATACACACAATATAAACACTCATCACCAAACACCAAAATACCCACAAGATAATCCAATAGAACTACCATGGCTACAAGGCAAATTAAAAGGAATTACTTCTATTAAAAGCTGAACTAAACCCTACCACCATATGCTGTCAAGAAACTTTTAAAAAAATAGTGACAAACCAAATATTAAAAAAACTATGAACACAACTCCATATAGAGTACTGGGTTAAGAGTTTCAGATGATGTATCAATCCTAATTAGGAAATATGTCCTGCAAAATAAAACCAACATCAACGCACACTTGCAAGTAATTGCTATTTCTGTATCCCACCACATGACCCCATAAATGAAAAAGAGCTAAACAACTTAATAAAACAACTCCCTAAACCATTTATCTTGATGGGAGACTTTAATAGCCACAATATAGTATGGTACCCTTGAAAAAAATCATCAATAGCAACAATTTATACCTTCACTATCAGAAATCTCAAACAAATTTTGACCCATCCTTGTGTACATTCTCTGCCATAGATCTAACCATCAGTGACCCATCAATCTTCATAGAATATCACTTGAGAGTATTTTAAGACCCACTCATCTGCAGCAGTGACCAATACCCAATAATAATGGTAAATACTATAATAGAAAACCCAGAGCCACAAATAATTCCAAAACATCTAAGATAGAATTTTAAAAGAGCGCTCTGGGAATCCTATGAAAATCTTACCATGCCAATCTCAGAAACAATTCATCATCATCATGTCGCGCCGCCTGCGCGGATATCCCTGACCGTCTCTCGCCATTTCTCCCTATCATTCATCGCCTCCGGCAGGTCTTCAGGGTTACATCCCGTGTCCTCACACAGCTGCTGTATGTAGGTTCGTGCTGGTCGTCCCACTCTTGCACATCTATGTGTGGGGGTCCACAGGAGTACATCGCTTATGAGCTCGTCCTTGCTTCTCCAACAGTGTCCTGCGTGTCTGGTTCGTCGAACTTGTATAGTTTTTGTGATGGGGGGCAAGTGTCCGTATAGTTGGAGTCTCGTGGGGTGTTGTCGCCAGGACTTGTTTAATACTGCTCTCAACATTCTTGTATAATTTCCGTCCAGCCTCCTTTCCAGCCGCTTCGTAAGCGTCCATGTGGTGCATCCATATAGCAGTATCGACACAACCGCTGCCTGGAAGAAACTGCGTTTCATTTTATCAGTTAGGTCCATAATACATTTGTGAACACCCTGATTACCATAACCAACAAAACTACCCCCCCACAATCATATCTCTAAAACACCACAAACCATGATTCATGGAGGGATGCAAAAACATGATCAGAGAATGTCAAGGAACCCTAGGAAAATTCAAAACAAAACCGTCATCAGAAAATCTAAACAAATATGAACTACAAAGAGCCAGAACTCGACATACCATCAAAGAAACCAAAAGATCCTCTTCGAGAACCTTCACCTCAAAAATAAACTCTGATACCAATCCAAAAATAATTTGGGACTTAATAAAGAAAATAACAAATAAAAACTTCAATACTCCAATAAATCACCTCTCTAAAGGAAACACAAATATCACAAGTGAAAAACATTGCCAACCTGATCGCAGAAAATTTTGCTCAAGCATCATCCATAAAAAACTACTCCCATAAATTCAACTCAATCAGAACCAAAGATGAAAAGAACATAAAAAATTTACCTTTGACAATACTGAAAGCTTTAACCAACTCTTCACCCTAACCAAACTTCAAAATTCAATGTCCAGATGAAATCCACTATACCTTCCTCAAAAACTCAAAAATATATTCTTGAAATATCTTCTAAATGTATACAATATCTGAATCTCTGGCAATATCTCTACCTTATGGAAGCAAGCCATAACCATCCCTATCTTCAAAAAACAAAACGATCCCACAAACTCTACCAGGTGTTCTTGCAAAACACTCAAAAAGATGATTCATCGAAGACTGATGTGGTTCCTTAAATCAAACTATCTCTAAAACCTACAAACTTTAGAGCTAAAAGAAGTACTGTAGACAAACTAATCCACATAGAAACCCTAATCTAAGAAGCATTCATTAAAAAGGAACATCTGGTTGCAGTGTTTTTTTACTTTAAAAAATTCTATGACACGTCATGGCCATATGGTATACTCAAAGATCTTAGCCTACAAGGCAGACTCCCTATCTTCATAAAACACTTTCTAGAAGACTGAACTTTCCAAACATGAGTAAATAACACATTCTCTGATTCAAGCCCACCAGAAATAGGTGTACCCCAGCATAGCATCCTATCTGTAATTCTCTTTATAATTGAAATTAATTAGATAACAACCTGTCTCCCTCTCAGAAATCAATGGATCATTATATGTCACTGACTTCTTCATTTGTTACATCTCCAAAAATATGGCTACCATAGAAAGAAAAATCCAAAAATGCATCAACAAGATATCAAGATGGACCATAGAAAATGGATTGAAAATCTCAAATAACAAAACCAAATGCACGACCTTCTACCAAATCTATGAAATGTACAACTACTCTGCCTCATTACTAAATGGTATTGAAATATTCATAACCCATCAACATAAATTTCTAGGTATAACTCTTAACTCCAAACTATCTTTTATCCCCTATATCAGACAACTGAAGATCAAATGCTACCAAACCATTCAGCTCCTGGGGCCCTAATCAAATCATACAAATCCTTAATATGATCAAAACTTGATAATGGTTGCTTCATATATGGAGAAGTCCTACTGCTGAGAACTTGGAGCCATCTGTCACCAGAAACTCTATATCACCTTCGGATGCCTTCATAGCTCTCCAATCGAAAGCTTATTCATAGAAGCTCTCCTTGAGAAGATATAAATTTGCTCTACAATACAACACCAAACTCATGCTCCCAAAATCCTGCCAATAATTGCATCTTGGAAATAAAATACAAAAAATGATGCAAGGGCTATCAAACCTCTTAATCTAAGAATCCCAAATTTCCACAATGAAATCAGAATCAAACTCCAAATAATACATGATACCATTCTCCCAAAAACAGCACCATGAACCATGAATCGATCAATAGTAAAACTAAAACTAATCAAATTATCCAAAACCAAAACACACCCCATTACTTTCCAAGAGAAATTCCTTAGAATCCAAAATAACTTCCCAGATCATTACCATATCTCTACAGATAGGTCTAAACAAGGAATGAAATTGGTTGTGCTGCTATCTTCCAAAACTAAGAATCACTAAAACATCTCCCAAATGAATCAGCAATCTATAGTGAAGAAGTCACAACTATTGACCTAGCCATGAACATGATAGCTAACCACAAATCCTCCAAATTTATCATCTACTCAGACTCCAAATCAGTTCTCCTTACACAACTGAGCAAAGATAAATCAACTTTTCTCATCACAAATCTCTTAAACAAAATGAACACTCTTTCCAAAAATAATAGCATCATTCTTACCTGGATACCAAGCCACATTGGTATATATGGAAATGAAATTACAGACAAAGCTATAAAAAAGCACTCCTGACAGACATATCCAATACAAAAATCCTATACACTGATCTAAAACCAACCTTTATCAAATTCATAGATGACAAATGGCAAAAATCATAGGATGATCTAATACACAACTAGCTCCACCATATGCATGAAACTATCCGTGAGTTTCCGGCAGGTTACAGAAGAAACAAAAAGGAAGACAGGATACTTTCTAGACTTTGCATTGGCCAAACCCACATCACACACTCACACCTCCTAAAAAGGGAAGATGCTCAATATGCAAAGTATCCCTCACAGTCAAACGCATTCTCTTAAACTGTGACAGTTTCAGACAAACTTTCCCAAAATACTACCAGACAAGCAACCTAAAGAACCTTTTTAAAAACACCAAACCAGAGGATATCTTCAGTTTTCAAAAAAACAAAAAAACTATTTTCATCAAGATATGACCAAATATAGCCAAACACTATCATAAAAACCCATACCCTAAACCCTAAAATCCATATAGAGGACAAAACCAATTCAACCCTTTTTGTTTGATATACCATTAAAAAAAGTCAAACTCTAGAGTATTAGGGGTCATGGTTATGACATTAAACTGCATCTGGTAGTGAGACTCCCAGTTTTGGAGCCCCTAGGAGTATGGAGTCATCCTTCCCTACCATTAATCCCAAGTCCAATCTAACCTACATTGTCGCAGGAGTACTTAAGGGGACACACTAGCCCCATACCTCTTTATCATCTGTCTAGACTACATGCTTAGAACATCGATTGATAAAATCAGAGAAAATAGCTTCGAGCTGACAAAGAAAAGAAGCAGAAGGTACCCCGCAACAACAATTACCGACACCGACTACACGCCAATGACATAGCAATACTGGCGAATACACCCAACCAGGCCAAAACCCAACTACATAGTTTGGAATGAGCCGCCGAAGGCATTGGCCTCCATGTCAGTGCACACTAACCTGAATATATGTGCTATAATCAAACAGGCGACATTTCCACACTAGGCAGAACCTCTCTGAAACTGGTAGACAAGTTCACCTACCTAGGTAGCAGTGTCTCATGAATTTTAAAAGACATCGACATGCGGCTAACGAAAACATGGATAGCTATTGATAGGCTATCGATCATATGTAGATCTGACCTGACCGATAAAATGAAACGCAGTTTCTTCCAGGGAGCGGTTGTATCAATATTGCTGAATGGATGCACTACTTGGACGCTAACTAAACGGCTGGAGAAGAAGCTGGACAGCAATTACACTAGAATGTTGTGAGAAATATTGAACAAGTCCTGGTAGCAACACCCCACAAGGCACCAACTATATGGCAACCTCCCTCCCATTACGAAAACTATCCAAGTTAGACGAACCAGACATGCAGGACACTGCTGGAGAAGCAGGGACGAGCTCATAAGCAATGTACTCCTAAGAACCCCACATATGGCTGAGCAAAAGCAGGACGACCAGCACGAACATACATACAGCAGCTCTGTGAGGATACGGGATGTAGTCCTGAAGACCTGCCGGAGGCGATGAACGATTGGGAGAAGTGGCGAGAGAGGGTCAGGGATATCTGTGCTAGCGGCACGACATGATGATGATGATGATGACTATTAATACTAATACTTGAAACCATATATCTGTGCAACAAATGATTATTATTCAATAGAAATAGTTACTTAAAACCATAAAATTGTTTATAAATGATTAGTATCAGATAAAACACTTGAATCTATGCAATTGTGTGCAAGTTATTTGCATTTGATAGGAATACTTGATTTCATATAACTGTGCAAATGAATGATTATAGACAAATCAGTCCTAATGGAATGTTGAAAATATAGTTATAATTATTATTAAAAATTTAGAAATGAATCAAATTTCAGCATTAAGTAACCCATAAGGAGTTGATATACCATCAAATAAATGAACTAAATCAAAGAAACTAGAGTCTAGGGGACATATACACATTTGTGGGACAAATCAAACACTTTGACGTTATATAGGCATCTCGTTCTCTTCATGTTCTTCTGTTGGCCTGTCATTGTCTTCTTGCTGTTCCATCTTTTGTCATGACTCCTCAAAGTTCTGTGTACTTCAATGAGACAAATAACAAGATAACATCTTGTGTGCATATTATTTATTCACTTCAAGAAGTCTTTTTCACGTAAATTACCTGGGTCATGAATCCAAGGAAATAGCCTGACCATAGATGAAAATTCCTGGTCATCAAGTGCTCTTCTTCCACATTCTTTCCTCTCCTCCTTTTACATTTGTAAACATAATATAGATCAACCATCACTGTCGAAAGTGTACCATTGCTTGCAAAAAAGAAAGACTTACTTAGAAATTAAGTAACACATCAAGGATTGACATACTGTAAAACGAGCAACCAGCTTCTAATTACAAAACCAATGTGGCAGCTATTCTGTTTAGAAAAAGGCTTCAGCAAATATCATTCAATTTCTCATGTATTTAACTTCCTTGGTGTCAGACAACACTTTCTAAATTATTTACCTTTTTTTATTGGAGAGCTCTTGTAGCTAGGCAATAATTTTTCATAATCAGACCTTGTATTGTTTTCTTTTCTTCTTCCTTTCCTCATTTGTCATGTCATTGTCTTAACAGATAATCTTAATAGAACTATTTTATTCTTCTCAAGAACTCAATGAGAAGTGAAAGAGCCAAACTCTTTCTCAAGAAAAAAAAAAAAAGAAAAATGTTTGTAAAAATTGATTGTACAAGTATATGATTCTGAGCTAAGATCATTTTTTGCTACCCGTTCTGTCATACCTTCCTTCTCTTTTGCTCTTCTAACCTCTTCTTCTATTGTTTTCTCTCCACCTCTTACACTCTCTTCTTGTTCTTCATTTTCTTTTTACTCTCTCTCTCTCTCTCTCTCTACTTTGTTTCATTTCACTACCCCTCCTACCCCAACCTTTTACTATCCTGCTAATTGTCACACTCCTACTCTCTGTCTGGGGGGAGCCCTCCCCTTTCTATGGTGTACCTACTAATGTGGTGGACTGTGACATCATGGTAAGCTAGTTTGAACTCCAGTCGCACTATCATGTTCACTTTTGGAATAATACTCTTGGGAAAGGCATGAACACTCATATCCACCCCCTAACAACAGTTTAGAAAGTACCATTACAGTTCTTCTGGAGGAGTCCCTATGATGTAATGGTAAATATGCTGGATGGCGAAAACATTATTAGTAAGTTTGAACTCCAGTTGTGCTATTCTGTTCACTTTCAGACTAATACCCTTGGGAAAGATGTGAACTTCTTTATCCGCCCCCCGCCAGCTATGGGTTAAATAGTACCACTACTGTTCTACAAGGATGGCTTTGGCATTATATAACCCATGAAGGTTGCTATGTTAATAAACCAAAAAAACAAAGCAAATCTACTCTCTCTCTCTCTCTTGTGCTATTTTTCTATGACTTTCACTCTTTATTTCTCTTATTCTTTTTCTACCTTGTACTCACCTATTTCCACCTACTTCCATATTTAGCTTAACAGTTATCATCGTAGGAAGTGGAATTGGCAACTTGAGTTCAAATCCTGGTTTGCCCAGTTGGCTGGGGTGGTAGAATACACCTACTGCATCTCTGCAGAGGGGTAAGACTCCCCCAATGAGTGTCCTGATTATGACACTAAACAATCTGATGGTGAGACTCTAGTAATGCTGAAGCTTTGGGGAATGCAGAGTACCCCTTCATTGCCATCACTCCCAGGTCTACTTGAGCCTGGAGTAATAGCATCTGATAGGAGCCTATCTATGGATCAAACAGAAGTTAACCGTGGTTTCAAGAGTTTACAGTTTTTGTATTTAAACTGTGCATTTATGCTAAACTGCATTGCTTGAAATATAACTGTTTTGATGTCTAAACTGCGTACTTATGCAAAATTGAATTATCTGAAATAAAACTGTTTTTACATTTAACCCTGTGTATTGCCCAGTTGGCTGGGGCTGGAGAATACACTGACTGCACCTCTACAGAGGGGTAAGACCCCACCCAACAAGTGTCCTGGATATGACACTAAACAATCTGATGGTGAGGTTCCAGTGATGCTGGAGCTTTGGGGAATGTGGAGTACTTCTTCATTGCCATTGCTCCCTGGTCGACTCTGGCCCGGGATGGTAGCACCTGACAGGACCCTATCTATAGGTTAAACAGAACTAAACTGCATACTTATGCTAAACTGAATTGCTTGAAATAGAACTGTTTTGATATGTAAACTGTGTATTCATGCTAAACTGAATTGTTTGAAATAGAACTGTTTTGACATTTAACTGTGTAAACAAATTTTTAATAATTAAGAAAAGATTTTTTTTATTTTAATCATTTTTCATTAATTATATTTTATCATTCAGTTTAGTTGGGCTATGAACTATTCGGGTTAAGAGTTCAGGTGCATAGCATTGAGTACAGTTTATGTTCGCGCACAAAGGATTTGACACTCACCATTGTCATAATAAACCCCAGACAGGAAATGGGGCTGGAGTGTGGATGATGTCATGCCCAGAAGAGATGGGCTGAGAATTTGGAAGATTTTGAAAAAGATTCAGTTGAGTTCCGACCTTGGTGTGGAGAAGTTGGTGTCCGACCATGGTGTTGAGAAGTTGGGGTCCGACAATGATGTTTAGAAGTTGAGTTCCGACCATGGTATTGAGAAATTGAGATTAGACCACGAGATGTGCCGAACATTGGGGTGTTGTTAGCATAGTATGATGTGAAAGACATTTAAGAATTGTCTCTCTCCTCGTGTTGAAGAAATGAAGTCAGAAGTTAATAAATGAGTTTGTACCTGAACAACAGAGTAACCTGTGTATTAGAGTCCGCCCACTTGTGTATTTGTATGAAGGCTATATAACACGAAATCTATATCTATACTAAACTGAATAGGCTGAATTAGAGCTGTTTGAATAAACTGAATAGCTTGAAATAGAAATGTTTTTGACAATTAAACTGTGTACTTATGCTAAACTGAATTGTTTGAAATAGAACAGTTTATTTGTATAAAAATTGATTTAGCATTAGATAACCTACAAAGGTTGATATGCCTTAAAACCCAAACAAGCAAACAATCAAACCCTGGATGAGGCTGTTTGTGTTTCACCTTATTTGAGAAAGGATTGTATCCAGCAATTCACTCAGGTTTAGGTCAAAAGTCAGGCAGACTGGATTCTTTAGCTTTGCTTTGGCAATCAGTCTACAAGGAAAACTCTAAATTCACACCAGCTGTACTCCACTTAAAAATTGACCCTGTGTCACAGGGATTTGAATAAATACATATTTCCATATTTTGACATCCTCAACCTATAATTTCCTCACTCTGAAAAAACTATGCCTTGGCCATTACAAACGTAAGATTTATAAATAGGGTAAAGAAAATTTTCATATCTTTAGTGCTGGCATGGTTTAGAATATGCTGAATGCTTTCCCTGCAGAAGAGTAAGACTTTACCATTAAAAAAAGTAGTGTCCTTGGTATAATACTAAAGTACATATCATGGTGAGGGTCCAGTTTTGGAGATTTAGGAAGTATGGAGTACCCCTTTATTGCCATTACTCACAGGTCCACTCTGACCCAGATTTGTAGTACTTGTTATGGGTCAAATAGATCTCTTTAAGAATTAACTGGATTTGATAAGAGTATGTCATGCTATATAACCATAAATTATTTGTAACTAATTATTATTAGATAGAAATTGTTACTTTCAACCATATAATTATTAGTATTAGATAAGATTACTTGAAACCATATAATTGTGCAAATTATTTGTAATAGATATGTATACTTGATATGATATAACTAAAAAACAGATAGAATATTTAATATATGTATATATTTACCAATCCCTCTGCTTGGGCAGGATATGACACAAGGTCAAATTTTAAGCGGAGTTTAACAGGTTTGAATTCAGAGTTTTCCTTCTCCTAGACTAGTTGCCTCACCAAGGCTGAAGAACCTAGTCTGCCCTACTATTTACCCATAGCTGGAAGGAGAATAATTGGATTCATACCTTTCCAAAGGGTATTAGTGTTATGTGAAATGCAATCAGTCTCGTCCAGGATTTGAACTCGTGTCGCCATGTCCATTTCCTACGACGATAACCATTGCACCACAGAATATTTAATATATAACCATAAATTATATCAAGAATAGTTACTTGAATCTTATAACTCTTTACTAAGAATTATTATTTGAAAATATGTAATTGTGTTTAAACTTTGTTTAGAGATAATTATATAGTTTCAATTTTCACCTTTTTTTTACCTTCTGCTTTCTGTCATTTTCTTTTGTTAACAACAGAATAAATCTCTTGAAAACCAAAAAATGACTGTTATTAGATTGAAGTAATTCCTTGAAACCATATAATTATTAGTATTAGATTGGAATATTTGAACAAAAAAAGCTCATTAAAAACAACTACACAAAATATAAATGTATTATGAACAGGATTCCTTAACCTCTTGTCTGAAAATAAATTGGGTTGACATGCTGTTAAAATCAATAAATCTCTCTAATTTTTCAGGAAATATCTCATCAGCCACTCCAGAAAAATCATTGCTTTCATTGCCTTAATCATTATCTACAAATTGTCTAGAATCACTGTCCAATTCATTGTTAGAGTAAGAAAACCTGGGTGAAAGAAAATGTTGTTTTTTTTCTTTTTGTTTCTTTTTCATTATCTTGTGCTGCTTTCCTCTTCCACTTTTCTTTCTCTTTCTTGGCTTGCATCAGCTTCTGTTCATTAACCAAAGTTTACACTGTTAATTTCTTGCGTCCTCCTCCTCTTTCTATTCTTATACGTCTTTCTACTCCCCTACCTTTTTTTTTTTACCTTCTGCTTTCTGCCATTTTCTTTTGTTCACAACAGAATGAATCTCTTGAAAGCCAAAAAAATGACTGATTCGGAAAGGATCATATTTGGCTAAGCATTGTTAATTTTCCATTCATACACGGGAGCAAGTAATCTTTTATTTCTTTTCTTTTTAAAGCAGACGCCACCATTTGGTACATTTCCAGCTGGATGGACAGAAAGAGGCATCATTTTTTCTTTTTTTTTATTATTATTATGACTAGCAATGTAATCATCAGATTATTGCCAAGAATTGTTTTTCTCATTTTGTATTTAATTTTGTTCTTAGAATACCCATCCTCCACCAAAAAAAAGGAATTGAAGATGATAAAAAAGTGTAGATATGCTTGAAAAATTTTTTTGGAAAATATGAAATAATAATAATAATAATAATAATAATAATAATAATAATAATAATAATAATAAAGAAAAAAAAAGAATTTGAATGAAGAATAAAATGTAAAGAAAAAAAGCTTCAAAGATGAATGTGTAAAAATAAAAAGAAACATATTTAATAAAATAAATAGAGTAAAAAAAGAGTTGATCTACTCTTCTGTTCATCAATTCATATATATAAAACCAGTTAAAAAAGCCATTGCATATATATCTAACTAGTTAAAAAAAAAGACATTGTCCATATATGTTAAACCTGTTAAAAACATTGCATATTTATCAAACCAGTTTTAAAAAAAGACCATTGCATATTTATCAAACTGGTTAAAAAAAATTAGATATATATGAAACCAGTTTTAAAACATTACATATATTCAACCAGTTATAAAAAAATTACATATTTATCAAACCAGTTAAAAAACTATTGCATATATATCAAAACAGTTTAAAAAAACTTGTATATATCAAACTAATTGAAAAAACATTACATATATATTAAATCAATTAAAAAAAACATTGCACAGATATCAAACCAGTTAAAAAAGCAAATCTAATGTAATAAATAAAATGAAGAAATACATCTGAAAAGTAATGAGATTGGTGTCACAATTAATATATTTCAATTCTAAATAACACACTACATGGTTGCCCCTTCAAGTAATCTCCCTTGAATCTTATGCACTTTCCCATCCTTCTCTGCCACACTATTGTGAACTACTGGAAGGATTTTTCTGGGATGCTCTTCTGCTCTTGATGGCCTCCAGTCCTTTGTAACGGGTACCTTTGATGATTTCCTTGAGCTTGGGAAAGGAAAAAAAATCACACAGAGTAAGATTAGGTGAAGAGGGAGGTTGTTCCTGCATAGTGATGTGCTTGGCCAGGAACTGCTAGATGTTCAGTACACCTAGTCCTGTTACATTTCAGACATACCCAAATCTTCTGTTATAATCTTCCAAACACTGTCCTTTTTTATGTCCAACTGACTTGCAGTCATTGGCATTGTCAACCAACAATTGCCACACACCACTTGCCTTACCTGCTCAATGTTGACCTCAGTTTTGCTTGTTGAAGGCCTCCTGCTCTTGGAATCATCTTTCACTACCTCACAGCCCTCTTTAAACCTCTGCCACTCAAAAACATGTGTGAGTAATATAGTGTTATCTCTATACACTCGCTGAAACATTTCAAGTGCTTGAGTCTTCTCCAACTAGACCCAAGATTTCAGGTTTATTGTTTCTCAATTCTCATATCTGAACAACCTGAAAAAGAGGAGGTGTTTAAAAAAAAGATGATGTGGTTGCATAAAGCTATGATTACAGTTCTATACTCTTAAGATATCATGCTAGATGATGACACTATCTGCTTATCCCACTTTTGCCCTTAACTCACACAACACACCCAGTATCATTAGTTTCCAGACAGATCTCATATAAGCTTTATTTTACAGACCATCATTATATATATATATATATATATATATATATATATATATATATATTCTATCTTTCATGAATAAAAAACAAATTTTAAAAAAATCTAAGGCACTTAAACTTTTTTTCCGTCTCATTGCATATAAGTATCAACCTTACATTCAACCAATAAAAAATTAAAGTAATAAAATCCAATTGAATCAATTGAACTGTTTTAGGACAACTATTTATACCAAATGTTTTGTAGTACTAAGTCATTCATACTGTTTGTAATGTTGTCTTGGTCTATATTGTAATATAGTTAGAATATGTTAGGAGTTTCACTTCTAGTTTATTTCTGGACTTCCAAATACATAGTCAGCTTTTGTCGGTCAGAACCTCAACAAACATGTCCATTCACTGCTACAACAGTTGTTAAAATAAAACAAGAGTATCTACATGCACACATAGATCAGGGACAGGAGCACAAGGATGCTAATTTGTAATAGCTTCGGACGTTACATTGTCTATCCACAAAAAATTTTAAAATTGTAAATAAAATAAAAAGATCCCCAAAGTTTATCTTTTTCTTTGCGGCTCATTCACTAAATAAAGGAAATTTATCTATCTTTTTATCTATCTTTGAGGGTCATTCAATAAATAAGGGGATTTTTTTTTTTACTGTGGAGGGACTTATTATATATATGAGGGTCATTCATTAAATAAGGGTTTTTTTTTTTTACTGTGGAGGGACCTATTATATATATATGAGGGTCATTCAATAAATAAGGGAAGTTTTTTTACTGTGGAGGGACCTGTTATATATATATGTGGGTCATTCCATAAATAAGGGGAGTTTGGTTTTTTTTTAAGTAAAATAGATTTTTTTATCAGAATTTTTTTCCATAAATATAAATTCCATATTGTTTGGAATAGGTTTATAGCAAAAATTAATTTCATCTCAAAAAAAATATTTGTTTAGAGAATGGCAGCAAATCAAACAGCATGCTCAAGGCTTAAACTGAATTCTTTCATCAAGTCTTTGGTGGCTGAGAAGAGCAGACCATGTGAAATTCATAAAATGTGTGATGCATACAGAAAAGCATCTTTTATCAAAAAGATTTTTACCTATGAACTAAACATGGGCTTTGCTTATTATGGTCCTGAGTTGAAAAGAGTCCATGTAATGAAAACACATTGTCCTGTAAAAAAAAATTCCAGATGCAGCAGTCAGTAAAGAAGGTCATGCTGACAGTTTTCTGGGACAAGAAAAAACCCATGACTGTTGATTTCCTTGAAAAAGGTGCATCTGTAAACAGTGCTTACTACTGCCAATTCCTTTGGCAAAATTCACCTTATTCATTGAATGACCCTTGTAGATAACTGTGGCCTGCATTGAAAATTTTCTTTTCTAAAGGTCAAAGGTTTATCAAGGGATATATGATCACCATTTTATGCTGAATTCAAAAATACCATTCATTGTGTTGAGTCAGGTCTGGTTTTTAAGATGTGCTTGAATAATTCCCTACAAGTTGTACACAATAATACCACTTATTCAAAAGCCTGTAGATTCCACTTGTCATAACTGATCGTGGGTGCCTTATGTTTAGTATAGCATGTAATGTTGTATACATATCTAACTATAGTGTACCACTCTACTCGCTAACACCCACATACCTTTAGGTGACAGGGCTTATCCCTCAGCTTAAAATGATTTTAACGTACTGTGTCAAGTGTCAATGACGAGCTGAGTGCTGATTTATTTTTTCTCTTTTCAACTTGACATTTGCATTCCTTTAAGAATGGATTGCAAGTGTAAGAATAATCCTGACAGGTTCTGTTATATCTGCGATAATAGGGTTCTTCCTAACCATCAAGCAAAAATCACTGACTCTGTGAAGAAGGCATATTGCGGTTACTTTGGAGTCAACTTGGATAAGCTATTGCTCCCCAGTTTTGCTGTAAAACATGTGTGGAGAACTTGACGGATTGGAGGAATGGTAAAAGGAAGACTATGTCATTTACCATTACAATGGTCTGGAGGGAAGGAAAAGATCACATTATGGACTGCTATTTCAGCATGATAAATCAAAAAGGAATGAATTGCAAGAACAAGCACCATGTTCAATACCCTGATGTTCCTTCTGCCATAAGGCCAATCCCTCATGACCCAGACCTTCCTGTTCCTGAGCCAGATGGTAAAATGGAATATAGCTCTGATTCCAAACATAGTGACATCATTTTTGTAACTGGAAAGGATGCATCCAAGCCAAAAGAGGACGACCAACTAGTACCCTTGACACAAGCAGAACTCAACAACTTGACATGAGACCTGAACATTTCTAAGGAATCTGCTCAGCTGCTGGTTTCACGTCTCAAAGAGAAACATCTGTTGGCACCAAAAAACACAGTTCTACTGGTATCAAGATTGTGAGAAAGAATTTAGACAGTTTTTCATATTCCTGGGTAAGTCATCATTGGTTTATTGCAACAGTATTGTTGGATTGATCAAATCAGTGGGCTTAGAGTATGATGAAACAGAATAGAGCCTTTTTATTGATTCATCCAGGAGAAGTCTCAAAGCAGTTCTTCTACATAATGGGAATAGTTTTTTTTATTTTTTAGGCATTAGGTATTCAGTACAAATGAAAGAAACTCACAACAGCATGGATCATTTGCTTTCTGCTATTAACTATCAGGAGCACAAATGGTTGATCTGTGGAGATCTTAAGGTGATTGGACTGGTCATAGGGCTCCAAAATGGGTACACAAAGTATCCTTGTTTTCTGTGTCTCGGGGACAGCCAGGCTGATGACCAGCATTATGTTAGACAAGAGTGGCCATTAAGACAAGGGTTAAGACCTAGATTGCATAACATTCAGTTTCACTTTCTTGTTGAACCGAATAAAATACTGGTTCCATCCTTATATATCAAGTTAGGAGTAATGAAGAACTTTATGAAGGCAATAGACATGGAAGGCTGTGTTTACTTTCCTCCAAGAGAAGTTCTCACGGATAAGTATGGAGAAACTCAAGTCTGGTATATTCAATGGCCTCCAAATAAGAGAACTCATGAAGGATCCAATGTTTGACGAAGCATTAGAAGGAAATTGAAGAGCTAGTGAAGAGTTTCCACTGACTCGGGGCGTGAATGTCAGTCAAACTGCACTTTCTGCTGTCACACTTGGACTATTTTCCAAAGAACAGTTGAGATTTGAGTAAAGAGCAAGGTGAGTACTTTCACCAAGGCATTTACATTATGGAAGAATGCTACCAATGCTGGTGGAATGTAAGCTTTCTTGCTGACTACTGTTTGTGCTTGAAACAGGCTGCAGTAGCTGCCAAGCACAGGATAAAGAGCCTGAAAAGACCTTTAATTCCTGAATAGGTTCTTTTGTGTATTTTACAGTTTACTATGGCACAATGTGATATTTCTTTGAATATATCAACCCTAAATTTAGCATTATTTGTTTAATTCAACCAGAAAATAAATAGAGTTGTAATACTGTTCTATGTATTTCAGGTAAAACCTTGTATCCTAAAAATTTGATCTGATTAAAAAAAATGCGTATGATTTTTGGATTCAGCATAAAAAACTGCCTTTAAATCAGCTATTTGACCTTGAAAACATCACAGAGTAATTTATGAAACAAAAGATTATATAGTTGAATAACACCTCTAAAAATCCTCCTCTGACATATTGTGACTCTACATTGTCGTATTTCTTATAATGTTCTCTACATTATCAAATCTTCCTCATGAAATGAATTTTTCACAGGAGAAAGAAGAAAAAGGAATCACAGCTTTAAATATATTTAGTTGATATTGTAGTTCTATTATCATTAACAGAAAATTAATTTGTAAACTTTTTTAGGTTATCCACTTGATTTTATCATTGTAAATGTTTGCTCTGAGCATTTTTCTTTAAGTTTTCAATGTGTATAATTTCACGACAGTAAATAATAAGTTTAATCCTCTAAAGAATTCAGGGCTGTCAATTAATTTTCAAATAAAGGCTTCCCCATAATTTTAAGTGAAAACATTTCCTAGAAATTGGAATTTATTTGCCTGCATTTTGGTATTTTAGGTTAAACTAGCATTTGTCAGTATAATTTATGTTTTGTAGTTTTATTATTACAAACTCTAATGTAGATTTGTTGAAAAAGAATTGAGTTGCAAAAGAGAGTAATAAATAATCCGTGTGTTGTCTAAAATGTTTTCATTGTATTTAGATTCAATTTGTATGTCAGATTAGAATTGGCAAATTTATATGACCTGCGTGTATTATAATGGGTTGTATGAAAAAGTTTAATTCCATTTTGTTGTTAGATACCATTAGGTGCATGAAGAGTCTCTGTGGTGCTGTGGGTAACATGTTGGTCTGCAACATTGTAATAAACAAATTAAAACTCCAGTTGCTTTATTACATTCACTTTTGGACTAATAAACTTGGGAAAGGCATGAACCCCCTTATTCCCCCAGCTATAGGTTAAATAATACCCCTTTTTGTTTTTCTACAAGAATGGTTTCAGCATTAAATAACCAATGAAGGTTGAAATGTCATTAAATAAAGAAAGCAAGCCATTAAGGGCTTTTAATTTGTAATTAGTTTTTTTTTTTCATTCAAAAAGATTTTTCGTACTGCTCAATTGGCAGGGGCTGTAGAATATGCTGACGGCATCTCTGTTGAGAGGTAAGACACCCCCCCAATGAGTGTCCTGGATATGACACTTAACCATCTGATGGTGAGGCTCTAGTTTTAGAGCTTTGAGGAATGTAGTTGGAATAAAGACAATAAAGATGAGGAAACTAGTCTGAATGAATCAATGTATAATAGTAAAAAACACTGTGTCTCGGATATTTGAGACAAAACTAAAAATGAGAATATATATCCATCTTGAGTGAAAACTAAGAAATTTCAAAAAGAGAAGAAAAAATTCTGAAAGAAAGTGGAGATAAATCGCAAATAAAATTATAAAAAATACAAAATTGAAATAGAAAAAAATTGCAATAAAGAAATATAAAAACTTATCGAAAAAGTTGTAAGAAAAATCAAAAATAAAAATCCCACTTAACTGAAGACAAAAAATATAATAGACAGAGTATTGTGATTTGTTCTTGAAAAGGGGTAAAAAAATCTTTAGATTGCTTCGTAAGCACATTGATTTATATTGTATCACCTTTAGAATGTCTGACTACCAGACTCCAACACCTATCTTTAGTCTTGTATGTTGTTCCTTCTTGATTCTTCCAATTTTCAGGCTCTGGTGCCAAAATTGGATTGCTGGAAGCATTGTTTTACTTTTTATCTTACACACACTATAGTGGAGGCAGTTGTAGTGTAAGTTACTATAATAGGAAATGAACTTAATGACCTGAGTTCAAATCCTGGATGAGACAGTTTGTATTTCACTTTGTGCTAATGCACTTGGATTATTATCTTCTCTCTCTGGCTATGGATAAATAATAGGGCAGACTGAGCTCCTCTCAAACTGGTATGGCAATCAGTCTTGGAGAAGGAAAACTGACCCTAAAATTTCTCCAGATCCATATATTGCTCACTGATCCTAAGGAAAAATGCTGTTATGAGTATTATTATAAATGATGGTAAAATTCCAGTTTTGAGGAGTGAGGAATACCTCTTCATTACGATTACTCACAGGTCCAATTTGACCTGAAGTGGTAGAAACTGGTAGGGTCTTATGTATTAGGGAAATAGATCTACTTCAAAATTATTAGTATTGGAAACAAATGCTTGAAACCATATAACTGTGTGCAAAGAAATGATTATTATCAAATAGAAAAGGCATGAATCCTTATATTCCTGGGAAGAGTTCCTGTTACATAGTGGCATTGAATAATCTACAACGGTTGATATGCTATTAAACAAAGAAACTGAACCATTTATTCTCCTCCCAGCTATGAGCAGACTGTGTACTTTAGCCTTCATATAGCAACCACTCTAGGAGAAGAAAAACTCAGAATTCAAACCAACTGTAAAAAAAAAATGAGTGATAAGAAATTATTTTTACTGGATATTTCGAGTTGACGAAACACTACTAACTCTTTGGGCTACTAAGTAAAGTAGTTGCTTGATGAGGTGTCACCACTACTGATGTTGGTATCAGCCGTCATTAGGTTTTTTGGACTGTACTGGTCACCATTCATCTGTCTCCTCACTTGTAGACATGTCTTTAGTGTTTTACTAGTATCATGTGGTTAAGTACAGTACCTCTTAGGTTGACTGCGTTGATGTTCTTCACTGCCATCCACCTCTCTGCTCATGGGTTTTTGATTACTGAAGGTGAAAAGATCACTTGATGAAGTCACTGATGAACAGTTTGATAGCCAACAGTGACATCAAAATAATTCTCCAACATGAAAAACAAACTCAACATGGGTTAAAAATATAGAACATTTGTTTATATCATTTCATATTTACCCAACCCCTCCGCTCGGGCAGGATATGACACAAGGTCAATTTTTAAGCGTAGTTTAACAGGTTTGAATTCAGAGTTTTCCTTCTCCTAGACTAGTTGCCTTAGCAAGACTGAAGAACCTAGTCTGTCCTACTATTTACCCATAGCTGGAGGGAGAATAATTGGATTCATACCTTTCCCAAGGGTATTAGTGCTATGTGAAATGCAATCAGTCCAGGATTTGAACTCGTGTCGGCGTGTCCAATTCCTGCGACGATACCCATTACACCACGGGCATTTGTTTATATCATTTGCTGTATACAGTGATTTTTTAACCCTTCTCACGACTGTCTTAAGTGACACTGGAATCTATAACATAGCTCTAGTATTTGGTGGCTGGCTCAAAGGGAGGGGGCTCCAACAGCAGTGGTGAATCGACTGCTAAGAAATCAAAATCTTCAGCTTATATTGCATCTGGTCCTTAACCAGTGTCGGGCTGGTTAGGTATGGGACTCACCTATTTTCTCATCGTCAATTCCATTTTCTCATGTAAATCTTATAATTCCAGTTTTCTTTAAAAACAACTTTGACAAATTTAAGGAATTGTTAAACCCCTTTTTACTCAATTCCAGCATCTTTGATTTGAACCTCTCATCTATACCTGGTATTGCCCAGTTGGCTGGGGCTGTAGAATACACCAATTGCACCTCTGCAGAGGGGTAAGACCCCCCCACCCACCCAATGATTCTAAACAATCTGATGGTGAGGTTCTAGTGATGCTGGAGCTTTGGGAAATGCAGAGCATCCCTTCATTGCCATTGCTCCTAGGTCCACTCTGGCCTGGAATAGTAGTACCTGATAGGGCCCTATCTATGGGTTAAATAGAACTAAACTGTGTACATATACTAAACTGAATTAGATGAAATAGAACTGTTTTTGACTATTAAACTGTGTACTCATGCTAAACTGAATTGTTTGAAATAGAACTATTTACATAAAAACAGATTTGGTATTAAATAACCTACAAAGGTTGATATGCCATAAAACACAAACAACCAACCAACTATACCTGGTACCAGCAAAGACCAGAACTCTCTTATTCATCCCACTCTCTATATATTCAACCTAGATGTAATTCTCCTCCTAAGTGGACATTTTTCAAAGCAAACAAACCTTTTCTTCACTGACAATCTCAGAGACAATCCAGGCAACGTTTTTTTGCTTGAGCCTGACTGTTTATCTAAGTCATTCTAACTTCAAAATATTTTCTTCGTCTCTTACACCAAAAGAATGCAGCTTGATCCTTTCATTTACTCTGCTTTCAATTCCTCATGTAAACCAATCCAAAGCCTCAGTGTCACATGCTGAAAAATATAGTAAATATTTCTTTTTCATGTTTGACACTCTCACACCTATTAATAATAATATAATAGATACACACACACACACACACACACACACATATATATACATATAATATCATAAATATATATTAGATTTATATATTTAATGCCATGGAAGCTTGTCTGCAACCTTTGGTTTCATGAAGTTTTACAAACCACAATCATCAGGCAGATAATGAAAGGAAATGAATAAATGAATTTTAAGGAGGTGCCCATGGTGTAATGGTTATCGTTGTAAGAAATGGACACGGTGACACAAATTCAAATCCTGGACCTGACTGATTGCATTTCACATAACACTAATACACTTGGGAAAGGTATGAATCCAATTTATTCTCCCTCTAGCTAAGGGTAAATAATAGGACAGACTAGGTTCTTCAGCCTTGGAGAGGCAACTAGTCTAGGAGAAGGAAAACTCTGAATTCAAACCTGTTAAACTCCACTTAAAAATTGACCTTGTGTCATATGTCATATCCTGCCCGAGTGGAGGGGTTGGTAAATATGATATGATAAATCAAAAAAATCGAAAAATACAGTCAAAAACAGTCAGGACTGAGTAGAAATCTTTACGTGTGCTTGTGAATGAGTGTTTTGTGTGGGTTATCATTGCATATTATTGTCTGTGGATGTGTAAGTAGTGTTTAGTGTATGTGTGTGTGAAGATACATGTGCACTGCAATAAACTTGGCATTGTTTACCGGATGGGAGAACGCAATTGTATCGAAACATTGCTACAGTAGAGGCGAGAAAAAATTCTTTATCTATTTCTATATGCACAGGTGATCATGGTTATTAAAAAATTGACCTTGTGTCATATCCTGCCCGAGCGGAGGGGTTGGTAAATATATATAATGATACAGTCTGTGACCCTGGGTTTCATTCAATTTACAATTGTCGGACTGAGTCAAGATTAAAAGAAAAACAATTAATAAGGTTAATTTTTTGTTCAAAAAGTCAGGGTTATTTGTATGTATGTGTGCCTAAGTTTGTGTGCTATTGAATGTTAGTATATTTGTTCAATAACACAGAAATTTTTGGCCATTTCACTGGTTTTCCTCACAGGTTGGGTTGGTTTGTTGCTGTGAGTTTTTATATTTATTTGGAATGTTTTTTTATAATATATATTTGCCTTATTCTATTATATATATATATATATACACACACACACAGTCACATGTGAGTGGGTATGAGGGTTTACTAAATTGAGTAATATTCAATGAATTGATTTCAGTAAAATGTTGCATTCGAATCTTTATTTGTATATATTTCTATGCTCACACAAACAAGTTTTATTGTAGATCTTTTTCTTTAATTGCAATTTTTTTCATATTTCTGCAGGAGAATCAGCACTGTGAATCGGTATCTGTCCATCCAAGGGTATGATGTGGAGAAATTGTGGCAAGATATTGACGACGTCATCATCAAGACAGTCATCTCTGCTCATACTGTACTCCGACATAACTATCGCACATGTTTCCCAAACCACTCGAAAACAAGTGCCTGTTTTGAAATCCTTGGGATTGACATAATTGTTGACAAAAAGCTCAAGCCTTTAATTCTTGAGGTAAGAAAGAAAGATTTTTGAGTTATTTTGTTGATATTTCAATGTTTAGTTCCTTCATCTTCAGAACATGAGCAGGGTATATGATTTTCCTTTCCTATTCATGGTAGTACAGACATTCAATAGGAGCAGGCTGAAATGTAGCTGTGTGTCAAAAGCATGCACTTAAACATGACACGCAATGAAGATAAATTTGAGAAAAAATTGATATCTTTATCAAGTTATAAAGCAGTCTACTCAGAAACTTTTTGGAGGGTCGGAAGAAGCAGTTGTTTTTGGCAATACAATTTTATGTAGAACCTAGCCATGGACAAACAGACAGGTGCAGCAGCTTTATATATAAAGTATGATAAAGAATCATAAAATCTAAATGAAGATATGGACACAGCTGTGAACAATTTATATGATATGATATGATTTCTAGATGTTTAATTGAGTCAGACATGATGCTTTTTTTTAAGGAATGTTTTTGGTGAAACATAGGATTTTCTAAGTGCAGCACCTTCCATGCCCACCAGACATAGTTCTATGTGACCTTTTTTGTTTACTAAACTAAAAAATCATTTAAACAGCAAAATTTAAGGACATGGAAGGTATTAAAAGAAATATGAGAGCTTCAAGCCATATCTAAAGAGGAGTTTCAGAGGTCCTTTGAACAATGGAAAACTCACTGGAATAAGTGTGTTGAATGCTAAGGGGAATATTTTGAAGAAATTAATGTTTCGTTTATTATCCATTTCTTTCTTGGTAAATACAATTCAAGTCGTAATAACTTTTTAACATACTTTGTATTGCAGTATATTTTGCAAACTATAGATACATCAACCTTGAATGGTGAGGATCTACCATATATATATATATATATATTAAAGAGAAGAAAAATAAGAAATAAAAGCACAAATTGATATTAAAAGGATATAAAGTTTTTAATGTTTAAGATATAAAATTATGACACTATGTAATTTGCTCTGTTACTTAGTATCATGTGTTACAACATTCATCAGACCTTTGTTTAATGGCATATCTACCTTTGCGGGTTATCTAATGCTAAAGCCATCCTTGTAGAAAAACAGCAGTGATACTATTTATACTTTTTCCAAGGGGCATTAGTCTGAAAATGAATGTAATAGTGTGACTGCCGTTTGAACTTGCTTACAAGGATGTTGCAGTCCAGCATTTTAGCCACTATCCCTCAGGTACCCCTCACCTTCATAATTTTAGAGGAAAATTGTTCACATGATATAGTTTATGTATATAAGGGTGAAAAAATGTTTATTTATTGATTTTTACATTCCAATGACCAAACAAATAAAATTAAACATGTATGTTGATCCTAATAAAGGGGTAAATGTCACAAAAAATTTATTCATATTTCTGCACTTATTTATCAATTCAGTTTTCTTTTTCATCAACTTGTTGGATTCTTGGTAATATATATATATTTCTTTTTTTTTCTTATATAGGTAAACCACTCACCCAGTTTTAACACAGATTCTCCCCTTGATAAAGAAATCAAAGGTACGTTGGTTGGTGACTCCCTGGCATTGGTAAATTTTGGGGCAGCTGATCGTAGAAAATGTGCAGAAGAAGAACGAAAGAAAGTGAAAGACAGACTTCTGGGACGTACAACGAAGAAAGAGTCCAAGTACAGTAAAAATTTCTTTCCTAACTCTAAAACTTTGTGGGGACTGGCAGTCAAATTTTATTTTTAAAAATTTTTCTTGTAAAAAGATAATATTCTTCTTTTTCTACAAAATCTTTTCTTTTAGATTATTTTACATTTGACTTTTTTCTGTAATTTTTCTTTTCATCAGAGGAAGTTATGAGGTCACTTTCAGCTTTGTCTTATCCTTGTTATATAATTAAGGAATGATTTTTTTATCATAATCATTTTTTATTAATTATATTTTATCATTCAGTTTGGTTGGGCTTTGAACTGTTCAGGTTAAGAGTTCAGGGAAATAGTCATTGGGTACAGTTTTATGCTCGTGCGCAAAGGATATGACAATCACCATTGTCATAATAAACCCCAGACAGGAAATGGGCTGGAGTGTGGATGATGTCATGCCCAGAAGAGATGGGCTGAGATTTGAGGATTTTAAAAATCACGTCAGTTGAGTTCCGACCATGGTGTTGAGAAGTTGGGGTCCAACCATGGTGTTGAGAAGTTGAAGTCCGACTAGGGAGTTGAGGATTTGAGATTGGATCATGCAGCCAGACAATTGAGTTTCTACCGTTGGGGCAGAGAAGTGAGTTCTCTGCCATAGAGTTGAGTTTTCTACCACTGCGGCGGCAGTTAAATTTTTCAGGTCTCCGCCAGCAAAGATGAATTGAGATCTAAAACACCATGAGATGTGCCAAACGTTGGGAGTGTTGTTAGCATAGTATGATACGAAAGACTTTTAAGAACTGTGTCTCTCTCCTCGTGTCGAAGAACTGAAGTCAGAAGTTAATAAATGTATCGTACTTGAACAACAGAGTTCACCTGTGTATTTGAGTCCGCCTATTGTGTATTTGTATTTGACTGTATATGAATATGTATATGTACTGTTGTACTGTTATTATTGATATCATTATGGTTGCGAGTATACAACATCCTGTGCATCATACTAAACTGGAACTGGTGGTGAGGCTTCACTTTTGGAGCTCTGAGGGGTCTGAAGTCAGTTTTTTTATTGCCATTACTTCCAGGTTTATTAACAATGGTAGTATCTGTTAGATCTCATCTTATGAGTAAAATAGGTATGTTGGAAATTGTTTGTATTTGATAGGAATACTTGAAACCATATAACTGTGTGCAGATTGATTTTATGAGATAGGAATTCTCAAAATCATATTGCTGTATGTAAACAAATGTTTATTATTATTTATTGTTAAATAGATTTGGTTTCTTTGTTTAATGGCATATCAGCTTTCATGGGTTATTTAATGCCATCCTTGTAGAACAGTAGTGATTCTATTTAACCTTTAGCTGGGGGAATAAGGAGTTTCTTCAGGTATTAATCTGAAAGTGAATGTGATAACATGATAGGAATTTGAACTTGCTTACTGTGATATTACAATTCAGGACATTAGCCATTATACTGTGGGGATTGCCTCATTAAATATGAATAGTCACTTGAAACCATAACATTGTGTATAAATTGTCAGTATTAGATAAGAATACTTGAAACCATGTAACTATGTACAAAGTATTTTTATTAAGAATAGTTACTTGAATCTATAATTGTTTACTAATGTTTATCATTACTTACTTGAAACCAAATAATTGCTGGCAAAAAAGCACTGACTTTGGCATTCAATAGCCCAACCACAGTTGATCTGCTGTAAAATCCTTCTTGTTTTATCTACTTGCTCTCCTCATCTTGCTTAATCCCCCTCAGTATTGCAGCTCTTGAGAGTAGAAGTAATGTTGAAATTAAAATTAGAGATATGCCATTATGAATAATTCCATCTTAAATAAATCAACTATTTTTTGTGGCAATTTTTAACATCAACATGAGATTTTTTTTTCATAAAGTTGTCTTCCTATAAGATACAAATTTTATTATAACCTAATTATGAACCATAATGGATTATACCATACTTTATAGATATCTGAACAATTCAATTAGAAAAATTGATAATAAATACGTTTATAAATGTAAATTTTAGACATGTCATAATGGATCATTCCATCTTCACAATTTTTGGGGTAATTTTTTTTTTCATGATTATAATCTAAGACGCTTAATTGATAGCTGTCTATTTTTTTGTTTTTGGGGTTCAACCCCACAACAAAAAAAGATATGGCCTCTATTCTGAAATTCTGCCATAACATTTTAAATGCTATTTTCAGTTAAAAGTTTAGCAAAGGTATAAAAGGGGGTTTGTGTCATCATCTTTTCTGACTCCCAGTCTCATGTAAAAGAAAAAATTGTTTTCACTTGGATTTCATTGTATCTTTTTGAGATAAAATTGTTCGTTTCATCTTGCTGCTAATTGATGAGTGAGATCAAAAAGTAAGGCAGACAGCTGCCTTGCCACAAAAGATTACTATCCCTAATCCAGTGTCAAAATGTTTTTGCACTGATCTGAACGAATTAAAGAAAAACCGAACCCAAAATGATGTAAAAATCTGTAAAAATCTTTCATTCTTCAGTTATACTTTTGTTATACTTAGTTGAATTAAAAAAAACAAAAAATCTACTTTTCTGAAGGAGTGTTCCTGATCCTGATGCAAGAACTTGCTGTTTTTATCAATATTCTATTATCACTGAGACAACAGGACACTATTAATCTTGAGCTCTGCCAAAAGCACTGCTGACCCCCACCCCTTCTGAGGTTGCCCATCATCCCTCCAGGAGTAGTATGAGCTGGTCCTGGGCCTACTTTCCTTAAAAATTACTATTCAAAATCCCGAATTTCTCTTGAGAGAAAACTTTGATTCCTATCTCAAGAAAACGTACAACTTCCTCAACCACAAGTCTGGGCTATTCTTTCCAATTGTATGAATAAAATTTAATCTACAAACTGATGCATTTTTTTCTTTGGTCAGAGAAAGATAAACAACATTAAATTAAATCATGATATAATCTCACCAACAGAACTCTCATAGTTCACATTCTAAAGAACCCCGTCTCCAACACTTCTAGTGTTTTCTATCTACTTGAAAACAATTCTTTGCTGTCTTGTAAGAAATTGGACAGCCAGGAATAATATTTTTGGCTGTGACACTTGGGGAAGTGATTTTTCCAAGTTTTGCAATTGTTATCACAGAACAGAACCAACCACTGGGGAGAGAAAAAGACAGGGAAAGATGAACGAACAATCAAAAAAGTTTTTGCTGTTTTCTGAATAGAATATTTTCTTATCCTGTTAATAGATAGGGAAAAGATTTGTCTGCTACTCGAAAGCTGGTTAATTACACAGATTATGATTGTTGTCTTTGTCTTTGGATTTTTGAAAAAATTTCAATATAATATCTTAAATGGTGTCCAGTTAAATCTGATTCCTATTGTGAAATGATTTGAAAAAAGATTACATCTCAGAAATTAAAAGAATGAGGTACATTGTAATTTGTATGGTAGACAACATTGTTTTAGCTGGATTTAGAATTTAATTTTAAACTGTTTTATTACAATGTTTTTTCTAGAGACTTTTAGCAAAATTTTTTTTTCTTAAGCCTGCTATTTAAAAAAAAGAATCCTTAAGTTATTTACAAACAGTTAAATAAACAATTATTTATTTATTGGTCTGTTTTGAAATGATTTATTTACTCAATCTCCTCCACTACAAGCACAAGGTCAATTTTTGTGCTTAGTTCAGCTGGTTTGAATTCAGAGTTTTCCTTCTCCTAGACTGGTTGCCTAACCTGGAGAAAGAAGTAATAGATTCATGCTTTTTCTAAGGGTGTTAATGAAAAATTGAACACAGCTTTGTTCAAGATTTGAACTCTGGTTGCTCATTTCATTTCTTATGACAATAATCATTACATTAAAAACACCACCAAATTTGCTCTGAAAGAAATACATACATATATATATATATATATATAGATCAATCAAAAAGTTCTAATCCTCAACCAAAAAGAAGACCCATGACTGGACATTTTTGTTGTGGCAACATACTACCACTTCTCATAAAACTAGAAAAATTAATTCAAATTTCTGTCTTAATGTCTGTGCTGGTGAGGCCCATACAGAGGTAAGAGGTGTACAACAAATCTTAAATTTGGGTGTGGCTTTGAACTTTTTGAACAACACTCATATATATATATGATGTGCAAAGAAAAGAAAGCACTCTATGGTAGAAAGAATGTTGACACACTTTGATGCTGACTGCTGGCACCTCCTGAAGCCAGAGCTGCAGAATAAGAAATAAAAGACATGAAGAAATAAGTGTTCAGTGTGAGGCATTTGAATTTTGAAAAGTGGCATCATGTAACTCCAGAAGATGTGGGCAGATTGGGAGAATGCATGGGTGATATAAAATGTATAAAAAAAAAACATACCGAAGACAAAGAAAAGCATTGTGGGTGTGTGAAAGATTGCTTTCTGTTGTCAATCTGGTACAAGCTTTCTCTGCCACACATTTGGCTTGGTTTCTTTGTTTAATGGCATATCAACCTTTGTAGGTTATTTAATGCTAAAGCCATCCTTCTAGAAGAACAGTAGGGATACTATTTAGCCCATAGCTGGGAGGATAAGAGGGTTCATATCTTTCCCAAGGGTATTTGTCCGAAGGTGAATGTAATAACGTGACTGGAGTTCGAACTCGCTTGCTATGATTCCACCATCCATCGCTTTAACCATTACACCATGAGGACACCCCACTATACATTTGTATTTGTGTATATATATATATATATATATGTATATATATACACACAAATACAAATGCATATTTTCTCAGATTGTGTATAGAGATACTTTTGATATGTCAAAAAGATGATTGTATCCCCTTTTGAAACACTATGTCTCTCTCTATATATATATATATATGTATATATAAAATTTGTCTATATTTCTGAGATGAGGCATTGTCATTATTATTCTCTAAACATTGTAGACTGCTATACTCATGTTGGTTGCTATACTCAATATTTTGACTACTTTACTCTATGGCCTTCTTCAGGTATCTTTTGTTGTTCTCCGTAACCTTCCAAAAGTTCTAAATTTAACCCTTTATTTGAATCCCATGGGTAGTTTGTTCTCATTCTACTGGAAAGTTACCAAATATGACAAAGGTACCTGAAGAAGTCCAGAGAGTACAATGGTCAAAACATTTTTAGTATAGTAACCAAGATGAATTCAGCAATCCACAAAATGTAGAGAAATTATATATATATATATATATATATATATACGAGGATCATAAGATAAGTTTCCAGACTTTTTTCGTATGGCACTTTCATTGAGAGTACACAAATGAAACTCTAGTCCTTTTCGAAGTAATCTCCACCGGCTGCAATGCACTTGTTGTACTGTTCCAACAAATTCTGGAATGCCCCATCGAAGTCGTCTTGTGTGAGTGTGTCAATGACCTTCATCACAGCCTCTTTCATCTCCTCAATTGTCTCATAACAACAGCTTCTGAGCTTAGAGAATAACCAAAAGTCACTGGGAGCAAGGTCTGGACAATATGGAGGCTGAGGAATTGTGTTGATGCCCATCTTCAAAAAATTGTCTGTGACAAGTGCATTGTGGACATGTGGACTGGTGCATTGTCCTGGTGGAAATGCCACTGAGCTGATTTGAAGAGTGCTGGCCTTTTCCCTAGGAATCTCTTCCTGAACTCCCTTAAAACCTCAACATAGTAACCCTAACCCTTTAGCCAATCAACTCTGGTGTATTGACTTGCTCACTCCTCCCATACCTCTCATCATCCCGCACAGACTCTCTGCCTTCCTTGAATCTCTTATGCCACTCAAAAACTGATGCTCGATTCATGCAAGATGCTCCAAAAGCAGTCTGAAGCATTTCATACATTTCTGTGGCAGCATTTTTTCCAAGTTTAAAACAGAATTTTATTGCATATTGTTATTCTAAAGTGTCAGATCGCATTTTTGAAATTCACCAGTTGTGAAAATCAGGCTTTAGTCGGGTGTATTCCAATAGCTGCTGTAGCTGTTCATTTAAAGCTGAAATCATAAAAATTGGTCAGTCATCTCATAAGATATATAGCAATAACATACTGAATTTTCAAGAGTCTGCAACACTTTAAATGCCTGTACAAAAAATTCTGGAAACTTATTGAAAGCACCACGTATATAAGCATAATTCCTGTGATAAATAATGAGATTATTTATATATGGATTAGCACCTCTGCCTAGGATCAGAGTGTAGTATCTGTAATTATAGAAATCCTCCTGTTGTTTTAAAAACTCTATGATATAAAATATGCAAATGAAAGCAGTTGTTTTGAAGAGTGTAAATCTTGATACTCCTTCTTCCTGGGTCTGATATTAAACTACATCCAGTAGTGAGGTTCCAATTCTGAAACTCTGAGGAGTGTAGAGTACTCCTTCATTGCCATTACTTTCAAATTCACTCTGACCTGGAATGTTAATGTCTGTCAGGATTCCATCAATGGGTCAAATAAATCTCTTTGAAAACTATTAGTATTAGATAGGAATATTTTATGTCCTGTAATTGGAAATTATTGTGTATTAAGAAAAGTTAATTGAAGCTATAATCGTTTACTATGGATTATTATTATTATTATTAGTTACTTGAAACTTGATCTAGAGACTTTGAAGGCGATTGCTCTTGGGTCAATAATGCTGACAGGCAAAGGACTTTGCTATACTGGACAGTCTTCTAAGGACCTGTATTCTTGGATGGGGAACCTTATGACATCCAGATGCCTGGGATACTTTCTCTTGGTATGAGTATACTGTGGAGGCCTATCATGCCAAGGTAAATATGTTTTCCTCTTGGTCACTTCCCACTGTTGGGCTCTGAAATGAGTGGGGGGCATAGTTAATGAATATAAAATGGCACCTTCTAAAATATCCAAGTGACATCATCCTGTGATAGATTTAGACTGTAATGCGGAGAAGGTAGACATCCCTTTTCCAGATTTTATTGTCTTAGAATTATGGTAGAAAAGTTACTTTTAGTGAATGTATCCCCAAAATCAGTGAAGATATCAGCAGGATGCTTCTGACCATTCAGAGGACACTTGCAAAGAATTGAGGTGTGCAAACTGTAGGGGAAACCTTTCAGTAAAGTTTGTGAGATTTGGAAAAAGAAGAAAGAGGTAGCAAAGTTAAGTACACCAGATGTTAGTATTCTTTTGTAAAGCTCAGTAGTTATGAGTCAGCACTCATTTCTGTAAAAGCGATGAGTAACCAGTCAAAGTGAGATTATATGGACATTGGGGCATTCCATTATTCCCAAGTGGCTAAGTCAATTCTCTGGACAGTGATTGGTTGATGGCCCAATGAATGAGTATATTAGTATATATATATATATATATATATATACCAGCTTGCTTCAGTCATGTTATGGGCTCGGTATTGAGTCACCGCCCATTTTATTTTTTGTCTGCCAGCTGGATGCTAGCTGGGGCCGCTGAGCTGATAAGTGTTATTATTATTTATTTTGCACATAAGAGCAGTGACTTCTACACCAGGGACATATCTTACTTGAAAGTATAAAAAATTGTAGAGACCAACTTCCCAACTTGATCCTATGCTAATACAGCTAAACTGAACATGCTAGCCCAGGACTTGGTGACCACAGTTTGGCTCCATCCTATCCTATGTCAGCATTCACTTCAACCTAGAAATACCAAAAATGCACTGCACTAAATGAGAAAATTCTCAGACTAAAGCTGGACAAGATACCAGGTTTCTGAAAGATCTGTGAGTTCCTGCATCACAAACAAAAATGGATTCAGTGAAAACAACTCTCTAAAGGAAAAATCAACCAAGGGGAGAGGATGGCAATGCCTTTGACCATTCAATCAACAAAAACATTAAATATTAAGTCTCCTAACAAAACAAGAACAACAAACGATAAAAGATCCCTAATTTGACCACCTGCTTCTACTGACACTTCTCTAAACAAAAAAAAGATTTAAAAACAAAAACTTCCTCTAAATTAAAAAAATGAAAGTCACCAAAAACTTAGAAACAACAAATAAATTCAAACTATTTGAAAATATGGAGACAGAAAACAGCCCTCAATTACCAAAACAAAACCCCAAATAATAAACCACTAAACAACTTAAACCCAGAGTTCAATTGTGAACTGACACCAAATAGTAGAATAACTCAGTAAATCAGAACCAATAAGAATGAACTGCTCTTATTGTTGATAGACTTATGGCCAACCATCATCCATCTTCAAAGTAAACAACATGATAGAAATAAAAAATTATGAAATCTATAACTATATAAAAAGTACTTTTCACAGGGCGTCTGAAGATGATTCCATCCTAATGAGGAATAACATACTCCAAAGCAAAATCAACCTCAACACTGGATTCCAGGCAGTCGCCACCAAAATAACCTTACACTAAATAATATCTGTTCATCATATATCCTGCCACATGATCTGATTAACAAAAACAAATTCAACAACATATTACAGCAACTACCCACATCTATTCTACTTGGGGATTTTAACAGCCACAATACCATATGCGGATGTAAAACCATGAACCAGAAAGACAGAACACTGACTGAAAAACATTATCAGCGATAACAACCTATGTCTCTTCAACACAAAATCTCAAATACATCTGAAGCCATCTTCTACTACCTACTCAGCTATTGATTTAACACTCTGTGACACCTCAATTTTCCTTGATTTTTCCTTGAGAGTGTATGAGGATATGTCCAGAAGCAACCATTTTCCAATTGTGATTGAGAGCATCCACTTTCAGAAGGAAGACTGTCTTTGATGGAAATTAAACTGGAAAGAGTTTATATCTCTACAGGGTGGAACGATAAAATTGTCGTCCTAAAGAAAACAACACAGCAGCTTTAATTTAAAACTTTTATTGAAAAAAATCAATTCAGCTAACTTGATTATGTAATAGAGCTGACATCTATTCAATGTAGCCAACTTAAGCCTCAATCACCGCCTCGATACGGATCCGGAATTGGGAGCATGCCTTTTCCACAAACGCAAGCGGGAGCTCGGCGAATACTGGCAATCAGGCTGGTTTTGGTGTTGTGGGAGTTCATGTTGGTGATGTTCTTGACATATGACCAACAAAGTAGTCCAGCGGGTTCAGATCGGGAGAGGAAGGGGGCCAGTGAGAGAAGGGTACAAAGTCGTAGCACTCCTTCTGAAGCCAAGCCTTGGTCTCTTTGGACTTGTGGGCCAGTGCCGAGTCCTGCTGCCACAGCCAGGGTCTGTCACCAGCCACCTGATTACACCAGGGGATCACCACACTCTTCAACACATCCAGGTACACTTTGGTGTTGACTTTCAAGCCGACTTTGAAGATGTGAGGTGGCATGATGTGGCCCTCACTTGAAACCACACCAAAAAACATAACCATAGCTGGAAACTTTGTTTTCATCACCCTGGGCACGTTGAACTGTCCGGATTTGCATTTTGAGTGTGCTGGCAATGGTCCTGTTGTCATAACTTGGATCGGTAGAGTGCATGAGTTGTACAGTGGTGCATCTCTGATCTCACTCGTTAAACATTGTGTCACTTTCAGACATGATAGAAGGCTCCTATCACTCTTGGGATTTGTACACTACTGGCCAACTAGTAGATGGTCTGCAACAAAAAAAGAAAACCAGTTTTCATTAAACAGAAATGGAATCATGTCGCCTTTTCTAGGACAACAATTTATCATTCCACCCTGTATAACTCAAACACCTCATTCAAAATGATGGCCACTTCACTCAAAAATTGATTACAATAGTAAAAAAGTGTATCCTACACAACCCAACCTCTTCTAAATGGGACAAACCATGGTTCAGCAAAGAATGTAGAGAGGATATTTTGCTCCAATGTGCAGCTACGTCAAAATTTCACACTGAATCCATGACCTCCAATTTAATCTCCTTCAAAGTCTAGAGAGCAAATGCACATAGAACCATCTAAGAAGCCAAAAGAAATTCCTAGCAAAATAACATGAACAAATGCCTCTAAAATGAAAATAGTCTGGGACATGATTCAGAAAATTGATGGCAAAAAACTAACAACTCCACTAAAATACTTCTCCATAACAAACACAAAAATAATGGCAAAAACAGCTATCACCGATCTGCAAGCAGAAACATTCTCAAAAACATTCTTTGAGTTAGGTCAACAAAAAAGCTCCTTGAAATTAAATAGAACACAGAAAAGAAATAATTATTCTTAGCTTCAAAAAATTCCAAAGATCCTAATAAGCCATTCACGCTAATAGAATTTGTGAATTTTATAAATAAATCCTATAATACAGTTTTCAGTCCTTACAAGATTCCACAAGTTTCTAAAACTACTGTTGGATGAATCTGTCAAGTTACTTCTAAATGTCTTCAATAACATATGAACGAGGGATGTCTTTTGAGAAACATGGACACAGATGAGAATTGTCAAGTTACTTCTAAATATCTTCAATAACATATGGTGTACCAGGGCAAACTGTGTTGCCGTTGCTATCTGACTCCATTCTGAAGTTATTCTATTTTTACCCCACATTGTCTTGCTGGTGTAACTCCTTGGGATATGAAAGCTGTAAAAGAATTATATGAAAGAAGATGATAACAGATAGGAGACGAAGACATTTTTTATATTTTTCCTTTATTTCTAGGTTTAACAACCATTCAATGGGTGAGGAAATTCTCCCTGAATACAAATGAAATGGTTGAATGCTCCAGTCAAGGTGTTAAAAATGCGTTATTCGTTTCTTGGGTATATATGTGTCCTTATTCAGTATTTAAAGCTTTAACAACGTGTTCGGTATATAAAGTTTTTGTGATGCGTTAGTCACTTTTGGGAGTTCGTCTAAGTCTGGTGTTTTAGTCATGGGTTGGTAGTGAAAGAGATGTCTACTACCAGTGGAAGGGTTAGCCAATGCATCGTCCAAAGATGAAAGCACGGCATCCTCCACCAGTTAGCAAAGTGTTGTCACTCCGCTGGTCACTGCTGAAAGAGAGAGAGGGAGATATTTTTCTCCTTTTGTGCAGACAGTCCCTTTTCCTTGCGCATGTGTTGCCCCTCTTCCTGTCAGAGGTTTCTGGGAGTTTCTGCATATTTTAATAATTATTTTAATTTGATTTAAAATTTTTTTTCTAAATTTATTTATTCCCTACAAACATATGAACAAGGGACGCCTTTTCAGAAACATGGACACAGATGACAATTATCAAGTGCGTTCTAAATGTCTTCAATAACATATGAACGAGGGACACCTTTCCAGAAATGTGGATACAGTTGACAATTGTCCCTAAAAACAGTAAAGATACTTCTAATCCTTAAAACTATTGACGAGCCGTCTCTGCAAGATGATGGAGTGAATGATTAACAATGAGCTGATGTGGTACCTAGAATCAAACAAATTACCAAATTATCAACCACCAGACAGGATTTCATAAAAAAGAGGAACCATAGAACATTTGATCTGCTTGGAAACCTTCATCATAGAAGTGTTCATGAAAAAATAGCATCTGACAGCATTTTTTTTCAATCTGGCAAAAGCATACGGCCCCACTTGGAAGTATGGTCTCATGAGAGACCTGCATGATCAAGGCTTAAGAAAAAAAAACAGTGATTTTTCATAAAAAAAACTTTCTCTTCCAGAATAACTTCAAGGTATGTGTGGGGTCAACTCTTTCTGATCTACAAAATCAAGAGGAATGTATTCCACTGGGAAGCATCCTTTCTGTTACTCTCTTCTAAATAAAAAATCAATAATTTTGTTAAATGCCTGAATCCTATAATCGACACCACTCTCTATGTTTTGATTTTGTCATCTTATATAGATCGGCTCATATTCACAAAATAGATCGACAATTGCCATTGAGCCTCAACTAAATGAACAAATAGGTAACAGACAATGGCTTCAATGTCCAAAAATCAGTGCATGCCTTTTTGCTTCCTGAGGTAAACGCACAACAACTCAATCATCAAAATACCTGTTATTGAACTGTATAAGTTCTTTGGAGTTATATTCAACAAAATCTAATATTCATTCCTTAGATAAAATATCTAAACCCAACAACTTATACGAGTTGTTGCCCATACAAAATGGAGAGCTGACTGACAAACACTCCTTAAACTATACAGATCACTGATCCACTCACAACTTTACTATGCCAGATTTGTCTAAAGATCTGTCAAGAGGTCCCACCTCAAAGAGCTCAATCTTAGATACCCTGAAGGCTTAAGACTAGTCTCAGGGGCCTTCAGAACTTCTCCAGTTAACAGGCTCATGAAGCACCTCAAAAACTCAGATGTAAAAAAAAATGAACCTCCACTACTACACAAAACTAAAATCCTGCCTATTCAATCCAGCTTTTAAGAGCATATTCAATCCAAAGTACAAGCAGTATTTAAAAAAATTAGAAAAATCAATTGAACCTTTTTCCCTGTCGATGGAATCCACTTCTGAAGAATTAAAAATTTCTCTTTCCATTATACCTAAAACACTACCTTGGATTTCTAAAAACCGAAAGTGATCCTCAAACTAAGTGAGCTCTCCAAAACAGAAGCTCATTTTAGCATTTACCAAGATAAACTTGGCAATATCCGGGAACATTAAACCAAATAACCTCTACATCTTTACAGATGGCTCCAAGGACAATGATAAAATAATCTGTGCAGCCATTTCAAATCAGTCAGCTATAAGAAAAGTCCTCTAAAAAGAAAGCTCCATTTTTACAGCTGAAATGTATAATAGACCAAGCATTAAACAACAACTTTGAAAGCAACCATGAAAACCTTTTCATATTCACAGGCTTGCACTCTGTCTTAAAGTCATTAAGAAATAAAAAACTGGAAGACCCCCTTATCATTAAACTCCTGGGTAAATGAGACTCCATGTCCAACTCTAAAGAAATTCTTATATGTTGGATCCCAAGCCATATGAGAGTGAGGGGAAAAGAAAGAGCTGACTTGGCAATCTAATCAACTTCAGATTTGGCCCCTGAAAAATTCAAGATTCCATATATTGATTTGAAACCTGAAATTAAGAGATACCTTCATACAAAATGGTAACAATGCTTGAATACCACAATATATTCTTTCTGATCAAACCAACTTTGGGAGAATAGAGACCAGTCTTCAAAAAATATAGAAAGGAACAAATCACTGTATTCAAATTATGTATTAGTCACACACACACACTCCCTTATACTCATACAAGATAAACATCTACAGTGTTATACATGCTCTTATAAAATGCGGAGCTTTCACTCTAATTTGAAAATGCTTTTTCAATGTAAATAATATAAAAAATCTCTTTGAAAATGTCAACATAGATGAGATTCTGTTCTTTTTGAGAGAAATAAAATTATTGCCAAAAATATAAATGTAAACTTGATCATTAAGTAATCACTCCACTTGAATGATGTTAACACATCATTTAAACTGGTGACTTAAAAGTGTAAATATAGATCTACAACAAACACTCCCTAACCTCTGGGCATAAAATAACCCTCAATAGATGGACATGTCATTAAAATCCATCAAGCTACTAAACCATATAACTGTATGCAAATTATTCATATTAGATAGGAATATATTTGAATTCATAATTGCACCTCCTGATGGGTCAATAGACACACACACACACACACACATACACACTCTTAACAAATGAACTATGCAGGTGATTTGTAGGTTTGTGTAGAGCAAGTCACACTTTTAGGATGAGCTGATAACAAAAGAATGGTGCAGCGCTTGTGCCATAGAGTCTCCTAACAGCTCACCTCGAGGTTTAAATTTAGAGTTTTCCTTTCTAGACTGGTTCCCCTGCCAAAGATAAAAAGCCCAGTCTACCCAACTATTTGAAAATCGAGAGAAGAAGAGGAAGAGGATTTGTCTTTCCAAAGGCATTTGTGATAAATGAAAGAAAAGTAGCCTTATCCAGGAATTGGACTTGGCTCATTGAGTCCATTTCCTCTGATAATGTTTTATAAAGCCACACCTCCATTCGTCAGAATACAGACACGAATTAATATTTAATGTTTGTAATGTCTGCTTTACTTTTGAGACTATTTCTAAATATTCTAGAAAGTGCCTGGAATGACCTAGACAATCTATGTGTATATTATTAAAATGCGACACATAGTGTCACACAAATTTCCCCATAAGCCTCATAGAAACAATGTGAAAGAACTCTCAGGTGACCTCTGCGACAAGAATATTTGGCAGAAAAAGGTCATAAAGTAATTGTTAAACAATTTAATATTCATGTATCCAAAATTGATTCAATAATTCTTAGCTGGAAAGCAACAGGGTATTGCAATAAATAGACAAAGGACAAGGGTTCCAACAAAATCTCTCTGCATATGGTCACAAGTTTTTTTGGAAAGATTAGAAAACCATTTCAAAAGGAACAGTCGGCACTCACAAGACTGCAAGGTGAACAACCTCTAAATATGCTAATTCCATCACTTTTGCTAAGAGTAATATATATATATAGCTAATGATTTAAAAAAATTTTATACATACATATATATATATATATATATATATCTATCAGTGGCGACTCTAGCCTATTTTTGCTACTCGTGATCCCCCCCGCCCTCTGTCAACTTGAGTTCCCAACCTGTGGTCCGTGGACCCAAAGTAAGTCATCATAGTTGCTATTGCGTGATTCTCCATTGTATAGCACAGATTGACAAACGTACCTTGCATGGTGTTTTTTTTGTAAACAATCAAGATACTATATAATTTGTAGTCTTGTTAATACAGTAGATAAGATCATTTTTTTTTCCTTTCAAAAGTATAGAAGAAAAGAGAAGATGTTCATTACTATGACGAGAAAAATATGTTTATTAGAATAAAGAAATTGATGACAATATACACAGACACAGCTAGTAGTTTCAATTTCGCTTAAAATAAAGATTATTTGTTGAAAATGTATTCAAATAAACAAATTTTAGTTACAGAATGTAATATATGCAACATTCATTAAAGAAATAGAGATCTGTTAGTGAAAAAACAAATTAAAACACGCCGTTTAACCAACATTTACCATAGCGATGATGACGTCAGCGACGGCTCTAATCTGCTATCCCCCCCTCTCTCTCTCTCTCTCTCTCTCTCTCTCTCTCTCTCTCTCTCTCTCTGTCCCTCTCCCTCTTCCCAAGACAGTTGTCAGCAGTCACATTGTGCTAATTTTTTGAGCATGGTATTCTGGCTTGCTTTTTCTATTGGCTACAGCCAAAAGCGAGATTTCGCTAACATTACTGTTATTATAAGGGTCTAGTGCCTGGCACGGATTACGCGTGTTCAACATTATAGCCGATTTTATGGGATGTTCAATGGATCTGATGGTGGCCGGACAAAGACCATCCATTCAAAACAGCATCGTTGTATTATTCCCAGATATATTTATGAACTTTTGGCTACTTAGTTATCAAAACTTGAATAGATACGTAATTTAATTGAGATCAGACTAAGTATGTTTGCTTGAAGTTAATGGATGATTTTTAATCCATTTTGAATAACATTGACCGAGTTATTGGTCGTGCCGGGCACGAGTAGCACTAGTCCCATCTCCGCCCCTGATATATATATATATATATATATATGATCAAGTCATGCTGACAGTATGGAGTTCTGTCACTTATCTCTTGGCACCTGTCTCTGTCATCCATTGTGCCTGGTAGGTCTTCTAGACTGTATCCAGTGTCCATACAGAGCTTTACTGGCTGGCCAACACTAGCATGTCCATGTATAAGAGTCTATAAGAGAACATTGCTTACAACTTCATCCTTACTTCTCTACCAAGGATACAGTGAAAACCTGGAATAAAGATTTTCACTCATTAGAAATTCATGTAAGAATTACTAACTGTAATAGCCAATTATTCGTTTGGTTTGATTTGGTTTCTTTGTTTAATGGTATATCAACCCTTTTAAGGGGGTTCATGCCTTTCCCAAGGGTATTTGCCCAAAAGTGAACGTAATAGCGCGACTGGAGTACAAACTCGCTTACTACGATTCCCCAGTCCATCGCTTTAACCATCACACCACGAGGACACCCCCACCAATTATTCATGTGTACATCAATAAAACCGGAAGACAAAAAAGGAAAAAAAGAAAGCATTTATTCTACATTATTTATTTTTCAACATAATCTCCTTCTTTGTTAATGATTTTCTATTGTTCTCATCACGTTAAACACCTTAAAGCAAAAATTTAACTTCAAAATTCAGCAAATAAATGAGTCAAGCTACAAACATATCGATCCAGCTTTGTGTGTGTAAAACAAATGCATTGTAAGTAATTATATTGCAAACATGTATTACAAATGATTTTTAACAGCTGCCAATACTGACTATGAATTAAAAGTCGAAAGGCTGTAATTGTTGATGAAAATAAAATGAAAAGATCTATAGATATATGGATCTTTCCAGTGGACTAAAAAAAACTGTGAGGGTGATGGCAATACCAATGGTTTCTGTGTCCTGGGAAAGACACTAGACTGGATCTGATAGTGAGGCTCCAGTCTTGAAATTTAGGAAATGTGAAGTACTCCTTCATTAACATTACTACCATGTCAACTGACTCAGGATGTTAGTACCTGTTAGGATCCTACCTATAGGTTAAATAAAACTATTCAATTATTTGTTAAGGAGGAGGAGGATTATTATTAGTAGTAGTAGTATTATTAGTAGTATTAGTACTTATTTGAAACCATATAGCTGTGTGGAAATTGTTCATATTTGGAATTCTTCATAAACAGAAATAGAATTACTATTGTTCAATAGCAATACTTGAAACCATTTAACCATGAGGATCATTAAATAAGTTTCCAGACTTTTTTCGTATATTGCAACTTTTATTGATAGTACACACATGAAACTCTAGTCCCCTTTGAAGTAATCTTCTCCAGCTGCAATGCACTTGTTGTACCATTCCAACAACTTCTGGAACGCCCCATGGAAGTCCTCTTGCGGGAGCATGTCAATGACCTTTGTCACAGCCTCTTTCATCTCCTCAATTCTCTCATAACGACAGCCTCGGAGCTTTGGGAATAAGCAAAAGTCACAGGGAGCAAGGACTGGACTACAGGGAGGCTGAGGAACTGTCTTGATGCCCATCTTGGTCAAATAGTCTGTGACAAAGATGGAGTTGTGGACTGGTGCATTGTCCTAGTGGAAATGCCATTGACCTGATTTGAAGGGTGCTGGCCTCTTCCAACGGAATCTCTTCTTGAACTCCCTTAAAACCTCAACATAGTAACCCTAACCATAACCCTTTGGCCAATCAACTCCAGTGTATTGACTTCCTTACTCCTCCCACACCTCTCATCATCTCTCACAGACTCCTTGCCTTCCTTGAATCTCTTATGCCACTCAAAAACTGATGCTCGATTCATGCAAGATACTCCAAAAGAAGTCTGAAGCATTCCATACGTTTCTGTGACATTTTTTCCAAGTTTAAAACAGAATTATATTGCATATCGTTCTTCTAAAGTGTCCTCCCGTCCAGATTGGACTTTTGAAATTCTCCAGCTGTGACAATCAGGCTTTAGTAGGGTGTATTCCAATTGCTGCTGTAGCTGTTCATTTGAAGCTGAAATCATGAAAATTTGTCAGTCATCTCATAAGATGTAGAGCAATAACATATTGAATTTTCAAGACTCTATGACAATTTTAAATGCCTGTACAAAAAAGTCTGGAAACTTATTGAATGCACCACGTATGTCAAAATAAATGATTAATATCATTTAAATAGGAATATTTGAAACTATCTGTGTGCAAACAAATGAGCTCTGACTTGTTTAAATTTTATATAAACTGGACTTGGTATTAATTAACCTGTAAGGGTTGATATGCCATAAAACACCTACCAACCAATATTAGTTGTTGCTCTTATCATGATCTCCAAGAACTTTTAAAGGAGACTGGAAAAATTGGAGATCAAAGGAAGAATTGAGCCCATCTAGAACACAGCACTGCAAAAATCGGCTAGGATACTTAGAAATCTCCTAAAGATCTGAAGAGACTTGTTGTCACTTGGACTTTATTGAAAGATCATCTGTTGAAACTGTCATGGAAAACTCATAAAAAGAAAAATGATTATTTTGTGATTTTAGTTTAATACAAGGACATAGTCCGAGACCATTTATTAGGATTGAACTTACACTACTACTGTAGATTGATTTTCTGAGCATGTCAACTTGTCTAGGGTTATTTTATGTCTAGGAGTTAGGGAATTGTTTACATTATATGGTAATATTTACATTTTTGTGTTGTTTAAGGTTTTTTTTTTGCTTATAGTTATATGATATCAAGTATTTCTATCTAATACAAATAATTTGAACATAGTTCTAGGATATAAAGTATTCCTATCTAAAACAAATGATTTGCATATGGTTATATATTATCAAGTGCCCAGGTTGTATTGGTTATCGTCGTAGGAAATGGACACGGTGACACGAGTTCAAATCATGGACAAAACTGATTGCATTTCACATTGTACTAATACCATTGGGAAAGGTATGAATCCAATTATTCTCCCTCCAGCTATGGGTAAATAGTAGGGCAGACTGGGTTCTTCAGCTTTGGTGAGGCAACTAGTCTAGGAGAAGGAAAACTCTGAATGCAAAACCTGTTAAACTCTGCTTAAAAATTGACCTTGTGTCATATCCAGCCTGAGTGGAGGGGTTGGTAAATATGTATATATTATCAAGTATTCCTATCTAATACAAATAATTTGTAAACAGATCTAGTTGACCCTTGATGATACCCTAACAGGTACTACTAGTCTCGGTCAGAATGGATAAGTTTGTTTATTACATTTCAGAATTTTTTTCTATTATGGAATAATCACTTCACTCATTGTTTGTTTGTTTATTTATTTCACATATTAGACTATTTACATAATAGGTTAGACGTGTCTGCCTTTTATTTTTATCTTTTTTGTTAGACATTCCCAGACGTTTTATTTCAATTTTTATTTTGTGTTTGTATGGAACTTAACAATGAATGATTGACACGACAATTTCAAAGTAAATGCACCTAAAGAAGGTAAGTTGAAATGTGAAAAAATAATAACAAGAATAAGAAAAATAATCCATCCAAATACAAAACAAATTTAGAAAACTGGTCCAGGAGACTAGGGTTCAATCCCAGTTCGAGTCATACCAAAGACTCAAAAAATGGTACTTGATGTCTCCTTGCTTAAAACTCAACATTATAAAGTAAGGATCAAAGGTAAAGTGGAGCAATCCAGGGAATAGAGTAGCGCCCTCCTCTACACTTCAATGTAGAAAAATTTGAAAAGATACTTTCAGGTCACCCTTGACTACATTCGCCAACTTTACTTATATGGTTTCAAGTAATTAACAATAAAACTTTATTAAGCATCCTTATCAACTATTTTAGCTTCATGTAACTTCTTAATAGAAATAATTTCAAGCCCAATCTGCTGGGGCTGTAGAATACACCAACTGCATCTCTATTGAAGGGTAAGTCCCACCCCTCTCCAATGAGTGTCCTGGATATGGCATTAAACAAACTGATGATAAGGCTCCAGTAATGCTGGAACTTTGGGGAATGTGGAGTACCCTTTCTTAGCCATCACTCACAGTGGCCTGGAGTGGTAGTACTTGATAAGGTCCTATCTATGGGTCAAATAGAACTGTTTGACATTTAAACTGAGTGCAAACAAATTACTTATGCTAAATTGAATTGTTTGAAATAGAACTGTTTGATCATTCTACTTTATGTAAACAAATGACTGACGTTTAATAGAAATGTTAGTGATACATAGCAATACTAGGAACTATTTAACTTTGTTGACTTATGTTTACAAATCTTATATATCTAATATATATGAATAAACTGGATTTGGCATTAGATAACCTACAATGGTTGATATGCCATAAAATCAAACAAAACAAATAATCTAATGTTATATGTTTTCAAGTATCTTTATCTTACAGAAATAATTTTCAGATAGATTTATTTGACCCATAGATGGGACCCTAATTGGTACTATCACTTTGGATCAGAGTCGACCTGGGAGTAATGGCAATGAGGGTATACTTCACACTGCTCAGATCTCTAGAACAGGTGTCTTATCATCAGATTCTGTTTTGAGTCATAACCATACCATCATGTGTTTTTTTTGGGGGGGGGTCTCATCCCCCCCCCTATTGCTGGAGAGCAATCAATGTTTTAAGTACTGCTCACTGGGCAATCAAAATTATAGAAGTAAAGTACCTAAGTGTATGTGACTATGCTTTTATTCTAAAATATTACTTCACGTTAATCATGGCTTTAAATATGCTATATGACTATATCCTCTTCAAGGGGTAAAACCCTCCCAAAAAGGGGTGTTTTAGATATGACATTAAACTGCATCTTATGGTGAGGTTCCAGTTCTAGAGGGGTGATTAGTACACTTTCATTGCCATTACTCCTAGGTCCACTCTGACCTGGTATGGTAGTGCTTGTTATGGTTCCATCTGTAGGTCAAATATACCTGTTTAAAAATTATTTGTATTCAATGGAAATACTTGCTGCCATATAATTATAAATTATTTGTTTAAAGAATTGGTACTTGAAATTATAATTGTTTATTATGGATTATTATTGAAACCGTATAAATGTATGCAAATTATCATTATAATAGAGACAATTACTTGAACCATATAATTATTATTATTTGATAAAAATACTTGAAACTTTACAACTGCATGCAGATTATTTATATTAGTAATTCTTGATATCATAAGTGTGTGCAATAAACTCTTAACAACTACACAAAAATATGTAAATATAAATGTATGATAAATGCAATTCTCTAACCTCTTGGCATGAAATAACCTTAGATAGGTTAACATGCCATTAAAATCAATCAAATCAAATCATATAAACACTGTTATGTTTTGAACTGTTGACCCGGCCAAAAATGCCATTCAAGGTAATGCACCGGAAGGAGGTGACATATTCTGGTGGCAGTTATGAGAGGAAATCGCGTGGGCGGAAATTGGCTGATGAAATGGGACGAAGTAAAAAAGATCCCATTATACTCTCATAGACTGATGCACCGGAAGAGAGTGACCTCTGAACTGGATGACAGTTATTTTCGCTCGATGACGATCACACAGGCCATTCCAAAGAAAGCGGAAGTGACACATCCCGGTCCCCAGATATCGGAAGTAGTCGTGGAGACGTGTCCATATCAGCGCGTGGGAGTTTGAAGGTAATATAAGGCCGACGAGTTGAGTTCCGGTCAGTTGAGTTCAACGAGCCAGTGGAGACAGGCAAGTAGAGTTGAGGTGGTAGACGAGATGTAGTAAGGAAAGCCAGTGCTCCGGTTGAGCAACCATGGAGAACGAGAAAGACACAATGCTGACGGCCATAACTTCGGGGTCAAAATATTTCAGTAATGTTCGGTCTCCAGCTCTCTCTCACACGCAAACTTGGAACAACCCTTTCGAAACTTACAAATAAAGATGAGAGGTAAAATATTTTATAAAGAAGTCTTCCTGCATCTTCCTTGCGTGCGTCGTTTATTCTTGCGACTTTATCATTGTGCGTCTGTTTGATTATTTATTGTGTCGTTATGATGCTGCATGAACATGTACATGTGTATATAAGCATATTTATTATGTGAGTATATAACAACACTCCTGTTGTGCAACCCTTTCCCAACCAATTGGCAAGAGGTCAAAAGGAGGTAAATGTTCATTAAGCGATTATTGAAGTAATTTTTTATCTGTGAAAACATTACACAATCATAAATAGTCAGTTTTTTGTATGTCAGGATTTCCAGTTGTCAGTTTATTGATCGAGCAAAATGATTTGCAATTATTAACTAAGCTTACTTTACTTGGACCGGACATTGGCATAATGGTTAGAGTGTTCGCCTATGGCCCGGGAGGCCTGGGTTCAATCCCAGGTCGAGTCATACCAAAGACTTTTAAAATGGTACTTGATGCCTCCTTGCTTAACACTCAGCATTATAAGGTACGGATCAAGGGTAAATTGGAGAAATCCTGGGAAAGGAGTAGCACCCTTCCCTACACCTCGGTGTAGTAGCTATTGAAAAGGGAGACTTCGGGTCACTGTCGACTAAAGGGAGACAACTTTACTTTTACTTACTTTACTTGTGGCACAATACTATGAAATATGGACCACCCAGTGAGAACTGATCTCATTAATAATGGCTCTCTAACTATCATGTGCCCATTACAGCCTACCTAAAGAAACCGTAGCAGCAATAACGATTCTCTATAGAAACACCAAAGTGAAAGTATGATCACCAGATGGAGACACAGAATAATTCGACATTGTAGCAGGAGTACTACAAGGGGACATGCTAGCTCCATACCTCTTTATCATTTGTCTAGACTATGTACTTAGAACATCGATTGATAAAATCAGAGAGAACGGCTTCGAACTGACAAAGAAAAGAAGCAGAAGGTACCCCGCAAAAACAATTACCGACACCAACTACGCCGATGACATAGCAATACTGGCAAATACACCCAACCAAGCCGAAACACTACTGCATAGTTTGGAACGAGCAGCCGCAGGCATAGGCCTCTATGTCAATATACACAAAACGGAATATATGTGCTATAATCAAACGGGTGACATCTTCACTCTAGACGGAACCCCTCTTTAACTAGTAGACAAATTCACTTACCTAGGAAGCAGCATCGCATCAACTGAAAAGGACATCGACACGAGGTTAACGAAGGCATGAACAGCTATCAATTGGCTATCAATTATATGGAAATCAGACCTAACCGATAAAATGAAACGCAGTTTCTTCCAGGCAGCGGTCACATTGATACTGCTATATGGATGCACTACATGGACTCTAACAAAATGGCTGGAGAAGAAGTTAGACGGCAATTACACAAGAATGCTGTGAGCAATCTTGAACAAGTCCTGGCGGCAACACCCCACAAGACACCAACTGTACGGCCACCTGCCTCCTATCATGAAAACTATTCAAGTTAGACGAACCAGACATGCAGGACACTGCAGGAGAAGCAGGGACGAACTCATAAGTGATGTACTCTTATGGACCCCACACATGGCCGAGCAAAAGCAGGACAACCAGCTCGAACATACATTCAGCAGCTATGTGAGGATATGGGATGTAATCCAGAAGACCTGCCAGAGGCGATGAACGATAGGGAAAAGTGGCGAGAGAGGGTCAGGGATATCCGTGCTACCAGCACGACATGATGACGATGATGATGAACTATCATGTGAAGTACACTAAAAATAAGTGATATTCATCACAGAATATCACTTTCATCCAATTTTTCACATACCATGATTGTTACTCTTTAATTCACTTAAACCTCATTTTCTTCTGTTCTTGTGTTAGTGCTGGTTTTCATTTGATTTTTCTGCATGTAAATCCCATTTCATTTAACCAATTTCTTACAGTCCTGTTTAAACCCATTTATTTTTTTATTTTTGTTGACTCTGTCATGTCTTTTGTGGTCTACCAGTATGTTTCCCTTTTTTTGACCACCACATTTCTTTAATATTTGCACCAAATTTTAGACACAGTTGACCGGGAAAGGTCTTTCACCACTCTCTGCTGTGGACTGTCTTCTTGAATTTTTATAATCCTTTCTATTGTTTTAATTGACAGTTTTTTTGTTAGAGCCATGTTCCCTTTCAATTACATATGCCCAACCTCTTGCTGAGGTCAGCAAGAACTGTCTTTTAACTGTTGACCAATTTGCATATATAGGCTTTTGAAGGTATTTGTTTTAGGGAATTCAAATTGCAAAATCATTCAATAATATTTTCCTCTGCATAGCTTGGAAAAAATTCTATCGTTAATTTAAATAATATAATTTGGTCTGTTTAAGGAATATTTTATGAAACCAGAATGCTTGGTTATTAAATAAAAAATGTTTTGCATCTTCTCTGTTATTAGTTTATTTACTACTAAATAGAAAATAAAGGTAAACATTCGTTAAGTGTGTTAATTCCATAATTTTGCTAGGGGTAGTATTAAGTGAGGAATTCTAAAAAATAAAGTGTATCTTAGATTTGGCACAAGGCCATAAATATGAAGCTGCTCATGGGTATCAAATTTGTTAGTCAGTCGTAATTTTTTTCATAAGACCAGCTCACTAACCATTACCCTATGATGTGGTACGCTAAGAAGATGACTAAGGATCGAAAGTTTCTTGTTATGTGGAAATATCTTATCTCAAAATCATGTGAAATCATCTCCTGATTTTGTTTCTGTATATCGAAGCCATTCCTCAAATCCTGATTGGCTAAAGAGATTATCAGTTTAACTATTTCTTAATCCACAGACTGTCTGCAAGAAGCTTTTCTGATGATTTACCATTATCTTTCTTTTTTTGCTTTTCTTCCATTCTTTGTTTCATGTCTCTCATACTTTAAATTTTTCTGGACATCTGCCCCAGAGTGACGGTATGTAAACTAATCATGCAAACCATTCTAATTGGTTTCAATTCTTACTGAATGCTCCATGAACATGGCCTTGTGTCAGAAAAAAATTAATACGTGTCTATTGTTAAGATAGTTGCCATTGAGCAATGGTTAGCAAGTTAGTAGCACAGATTTTTCTTCAGTGTCATGATGTCCGTACTCGTTTAGCATATCATTATTGTGATCAGATTAAGTAGAATATATTTACCCAACCCATCTGTCATAAGCAGAGCACAGCTGGTTTGAATTCAAAGTTTTACTTTTCCTCAACTGATTGCCTTACCAAGACTAAAGAACCCAATCTGCCCTATTATTTACCCATCACTGGAGGAAGAATAGTTGGGTTCATACCTTTCCCAAGGGTATTAGTGCTATGTGAAATGCAAAAAGCCTTGTTCAGGATTTGAACCCTGCTTGCTAAGTTCATTTTCTATGATAACTGTAACATCAGGAGCACCTTTAGTATATATAATATATATATATATAATTATATATAATGAAAAATAAAAAGATTTGCCTCACAACAGCCCATAGAAAGACATTTCACTCAGTCATCTTAAAGATCAATATATGTTGTGAAAATGATAATAAACAAACAAGCCAAACATAAATATAAATAGTTATGATTATAGTTAAACATTTACAAATAAATAAAAAAAACTTTAGCATTAAATAATCTTTAAGGATTTTATAGGCCGTTAAATAAATCAAATCTATAAATAGTTATAATTACAATCAAATATTTACAAATGAATTAAATTTCAGTCTTAAATAACCCATAAGGAGTTGATACACTGTTAAGGAAATAGACTAAACCTGTCCAAATAAATATGAATTAGGAAGATACTGCTCCTAAAATTGCCAAAAATGAGTCTAGTTTTAATTGGTAATATTTTAAATAGAACTTTAAAATTATGTGTGTTTTTGATGCTAAATATCATTTAAACTCAGAAGTCATCAAAAAAGCACTTGGATACTCTTTGCCCAAATTTAGATGGAGAAACTAGAAACCATTGAACCTTTGATATTATCAGGAATTTTCCAGGTTCATTCTTTTGTATTTTGTTTTTCAATATTTTCTAATGGAAAAAATTTTTTATCATTTCATATTCATCAATTTTTTTTATTTCTATTTTCTTTCCAGAGAAGAACAGGAAGTTGCACTAGCAGAATATATCAAATATTTGGAGAATTATGAAAACAAACACCTTGGTAACTTCCGTAGAATTTATCCTGGTCCAAACACAGAAAAATATGACAAGTTCTTCCAGAATAGTGGTAGTCTTTTTCAAGAGACAGTTGCCTTTAAGGCTCGGAGTGAATTAGCCAGGTAATGATTCATTTTTCCGTCTAAATGTCTAATCAAAACTCAGTCAACAAAAGTAGAATCTATCACACAACCAGAAATCTAGAGATTCTTCAGTGCATAAGACTTTCAACTTGATTTCTTATATTTTCATTGAAATGTTTTTTTGTCTTTTTTTATTTAATTAACATGACTCTATAAATTATTTCAAGGCAGTATTCAGATTATCACATACATTTACAATACCATCCGTATATAATATGTATAATCATCAGAATATATAATATATATTATTGCAGAGATTATATGTGTATTTTTCTAATTAAAATTATGTCACCACAAACATCACAATTCCCTTAATTATTTATATTGTATTGTTAATGATTATTAAATAATCATTTAATCTTAATTAGAAACTTATTTATTAATGATATCGCTGTTAAAGTCTCAGTGAATTAGATTTGCCTCACAACAGCCCATGTCATTAATACATTTAAAATCCTGTAATATTTGTTATATATAACTAACAAAGGCTTATATAGCGTATGGTGTGGATAATTTGTATTTTAGTTTTAACAAATAATGACATGGTGCTGTTGATTTCTAATATTATTGTTTTATTTTCAAATGTATTAAAAGCAATCCTATGTATATTTTTATATCAAAATCAATTAAGATAAAATAAAAAATATGTGTAATCTTTTTGAAAATATTCGTATTCAGTTTTGTTTGTTTTCCCTAATTTGGATGGAGACTTAGTCGAATAAATTTATTAACCAGAAAAATAAGATTCGACTGAATTGGGTTTTAGAAGAATAACGTCAGTACATTACAAAAGTGAAAATTAGCGGAAATGAATTTTAAAGGATAAATCAAAGATATTTTTAAAAATCTTTTGATGAGATTAGAACAGCCAAAAAGATGTTATTTTGATAAGAAAGAAACTATAAAAAAATATATCGTCTTTTTTTGACTGAAATAACAGAAGGAAATCCAGTCGAGATTGTTTTGTCTACAGAAATTCTTAGAAAATTCTGATTTCAATTGTCCACAGATGACAAAGTGAAATAGATGGAGGCTTTGACTCTACAAAGCTCAAATTTTATTGGATAAAAATTATTGAATAAGTTAGTTGGGTTGGGTTTTATTCCTTATCAACCATTGTAGTTGATTTAATGCCAAATCCTCTTTATACATATTAAATGACTAGTAAAAGCGTAGTTTGTCGATGACATTTTTTAAATGAGCCAGAGCTCATTTATTTGCGTACAGTTAAATGGTTATACATATAATTTGTTAGTCAATAGTTTGTAGGTAATTAAATTTTTAAATGAGTCTGAGTTAATTTATTTGCATACAAGTATTACTGTTGTTTATAGTCAGTTAATTGGTTCTATAATAAAGAGGCATATTGTTGGGTTTTTGTGTCATTATATTATGAAAGAAGTTAACAAATGAGTAGATGAGAATATTGGTGAGTTTCAAAAACTTTAATGTCAGCTAGAGACGAAATCCCTTGTACTGTGAGTCATACAAATAGGAGAAAACAGTTGCAAATGTCCGAACAGGAATTAAGCATTCAACCTGAAGTTTCAAGGTCCAGTTAGTCTAGGAAGAAGGAATAAATGATAAAGGAATGGTCTCCTAAAGGGACAGTGGCCCAAATGTTGAATGCACTCTCTTCGTTTTGGTATGCTCTGTCTGCTGCTGGGGTCACTCAAGAAGAGAGGTCAAGAGTGCATTACACAGCCTTTTATATTGCCCGGGAAAGTGATCCAGGCAGAATGGCATAAACCATCCTCATTGGTCAAAAATATAAAATCGAAACTTCAACAGCCAAAAATAATTCCCGCGCCAGACAATAAATTTGAAAATATAAATCACCACGTGATTTAATGGTGGTCTGACGAGCAATTGAAAATTAGTTTTTTCTGTTATAGTTCCAAATATTCTAACATGAATAGTTCTATTTAGTATTAATCATTTGTTTGAATTCACTTAAAAGGTTTCAAATATTGTTAACAAAAATAGTTCTTAGTTTTAAATGGTTTCAAGCATCACTATGCAACATTAACTACTCAATTTAGGCCCACAGTTAAAAAGTTTCAAGTATTGCTAATTGACACTAATAATTCTGTTCAACATTACTCATTTGTTAGCACACAGTTAAGTTGTTCCTAGTACTGCTATGAATCACTAACGATTCAATTAAAACTCAGTCATTTGTTTGCACATAGTTTAAATGTCAAACATTTCTAGTTGAGCTATTGATAGGACCCTATCAGGTGCTACCACTCCAGGTCATAGTGGACCTGGAAGCAATGACAATGAAGGGATATTCTGTATTCCCAAAAGCTCAAAGACTGGAGCCTTACCATCAGATTGTTTAGTGTCATATCCAGGAATCTTGTTGAGGGTGGGTATTACTCCTCTGGAGAGATGTAGTCAGCATATTTTACAGCCCCAGTTAACTGGGCTCATACTGAATAAGGATGAAGTTTATGCTCATTATTTATTTAATAGTATATTGGTTTTAAAATTGAAAACTCGAGTAAAATGGAAATATTCTGATGGACTCCTCTTTTTGGCATTTAGTAATCAATAAAAATATAATGATAGGCAACTTTTTGATAATTTTAAAACATTTTTTGTTTTAAATGAATTGCATTTATTTGAATATTGGATACAAGTTGGTGTATAATAATTGTCTTTTAATTGTGGTGTAAAGAATGTTTTTTTCTGTTCCACAAGATTCACAATGTCAAACTCAGTATTTGTCAAGTTTATTCACAAATCATCTTTAACATTCTGTTTATTTTCTTGCTTATTTTGTCTTATAAATGGCAACATTAAGAAAGTGTCAGGCTTATTGTTGAGTTTGGTTATCCTACCTCTAAATATACAGCATTAATTTGAATTTTCAACTTGGGATTTCTGACAGTCAGCTGAAGATCATAGTTTCGAAGCCCCAATAAAATTGTGGTGTGTGCAAAGAGATATATTCTAAATTGTTTTTCTTTATAGTCAGATGAACATAAACCAAATATTTTCTGTTGAAGAGTAGATATTTTGCTCGAAATGAAAAATATCATATAAGTTAAGTGTTTAACAAGAGAAATTTAAAAAAGAAGAGAATATTTTTAAAAAAGGTCTCACTGCATTTAACAAAAGACAAAAGTACCTTTATCACCCATCATGCTTGTCTACTCTGAGCCTCCCTGTATAGATAAGCCTGTTATAACAAGGCCTAAGCTCAAATGAATTAACACAAAATTAAAGCCAAACTCTAAAATTGGAAAGTTTATTTCCATATAAAATATATGTTTAAAAATTAACTTAACAATTTTCTTTGAAGAAAGAAACCAGCTTGAAAGTGATAATAAAAAAAGGAAAAAATGGCAGAACAATGTTTTTGCAAAAATAAACTATATAAACTGTATGAAGGGAATTTTTTCATATATATATATATATATATATATATATATGTGTGTGTGTGTGTGTATTTATATATATATATATATATATATATATATATATATATATATATATATATATATAAGCTCTCTGAATGAATTAAGCACTCTGGTATCCAGAAAGGTATAAAATGTAAACAAACAAAAGCTACTACTAAATGCCTTATAATTCCCGAGCTGACGCGGTTCGCTTGTTGGCTGAGAAGTATGATACTAAGTCTACTGTGAAGTTGGACAGGTTTTGATATCAGCTTCAAGTGTCCTATGTATCTAGCCACACTGAAGACTGAAGAGTTGTGATACAATGAAACAGTCTGTCTGTGGATGACAATATATATATATATATATATATATATATATATACTAAGATCATTAAATAAGTTTCCAAACTTTTTACGTATGGGCACTTTTATTGATAGTACACAAATGAAACTCTAGTCCCCTTCGAAGTAATCTCCTCCGGCTGCAATGCACTTGTTGTACCGTTCCAACAACTTCTGGAAGGCCCCATGGAAGTCCTCTTGTGTGAGTGTGTCAATGACCTTCATCACAGCCTCTTTCATCTTCTCAATGGTCACATAACGACAGCCTCTGAGCTTAGGGAATAGCCAAAAGTCACAGGGAGCAAGGTCTGGACTATAGGGAGGCTGAGCAACTGTCTTGATGCCCATCTTGCTCAAATAGTCTTTGACAAGGATGGAGTTGTGAACTGGTGCATTGTCCTGCTGGAAATGCCACTGACCCGATTTGAAGAATGCTGGCCTCTTCTGACGGGATCTCTTCTTGAACTCCCTTAAAACCTCAACATAGTAACCCTAACCGTAATTCTTTTGGCCAATCAACTCTGGTGTATTGACTTCCTTACTCCTCCCACACCTCTCATCATCCCTCACAGACTCCTTGCCTTCCTTGAATCTCTTATGCCACTCAAAAACTGGTGCTCCATTCATACAAGATCGTCGAAAAGCAGTCTGAAGCATTCCATACGTTTCTCTGGTATTTTTCCAAGTTTAAAACAGAATTTTATTGCATATCATTCTTCTAAAGTGTCCTCACGTCCAGATTGCATTTTTGAAATTGACCAGCTGTGACAATCAGGTTTTAGTAGGGTGTATTCCAATTGCTGCTGTAGCTGTTTATTTGAACCTGAAATCATAAAAATTGGTCAGTCATCTCATAAGAGGTATAGCAATAACATACTGAATTTTCAAGAGTTTACGACAATTTTAAATGCCTGTACAAAAAAAGGCTGGAAACTTATTGAATACACCATGTATATATTCCATATATATTTATCTATATATATGTGTGTGTATATATATATATATATATATATTAGAATTAGTTTAAATCTCACCCTCTTAGGTTTAGTCCATAACTGATAAAAGTTTGATCTGATGATTGTTTTTATTTTAAAGAAAATATATAAAATAAAATGACTTAACCTGGGATTGAACGTTGGTCTCTTGGATAATTGGCAAACTCTCCAACCATTCTGCCAATGGACCGGTTCATTTGAAAATAAAATTACCAACAAACTATTTACAGATCATATATGTATCTCCATTTAACTGTGTGCAAACAACTGACTCATATTAAATTGTTAATGTTATATAGCAATACCTGGAACCATTTAACTATGTGCAAACAAATGATTAATAGTAAATTGAATCATTTGTATTAGATTGGAATACTTGAAACCTGGTTGCAAACAAATGATCTCTTCTCATTTAAAAATGTTATCTACAAACTATGTGTTAACAAATCTTTAATGCATATATGTATAAAGAGGGTTTGGCATTGAATAACCTACAAGGGTTGATATGCCATAAAACCCAACCAAACCAAATCCTATATATTTAATATATATGTATAAAGAGGATTTGGCATTGAATAACCTACAAGGGTTGATATGCCATAAAACCCAACCAAACCAAATCATATATATTTAATATATATGTATAAAGAGGATTTGGCATTAAATAACCTACAATGGTTGATATGCCATAAAACCCAACCAAACCAAATCATATATATTTAATATATATGTATAAAGAGGATTTGGCATTGAATAACCTACAATGGTTGATATGCCATAAAACCCAACCAAACCAAATCATAGATATTTAATATACATGTATAAAGAGGATTTGGCATTGAATAACCTACTAGGGTTGATATACCATAACCCTCCCCAACCAACCGAAAACATCTTTATCATAGAATAACCCAAGGATTGACTTGCTGTAAAATCCAACAACCCCCACCAACTTCCATAAACTTTGTTTTAGTTTCATGCCTTAAAATTTTGATTTAGATAAACTTGGCTGACAATATTCATAATAATGTTATACAAAGAGAAAAAAAATACACCTTGTCTGAAGCAAATCATATAAACTTCAGTAATTGAAATTTGGTTGGGAAAAAAATTATCAAATTCTAAACAATCAATTTAGATGTCAAAACAAAGCCTGAGTTAAAATTTTAAGTAATATCAGTATGTTTTATTAAAGTTATTTGATGTATTCTTTAAAAAAAAACCTCCTCTCTGAAACTATAAGGCAAAACCAAATGATTACATTTTGTTTCTATAAAAAAAAGTAATAAAATCATCAAACAAATGATTAACATCAACAATAAAACAAATTAAAAACACATATGATAAATCTTTAAATCCTTTTCATTTTAATATAGTGACCCTTCTTCTAAAAAATACAGCTTGTTATCTATTATACATTGATTTTATTAATTTCAGTTGGTTCACTATATGATAAGGTAGTTTTAATTGTTTCCCATAAGTCTGTTTTGTTATCATATTGTTTTCCACCTTCATATAATTACATCTTCACAAATGACCATAGATTTTTTATGAGATTCAGACCAGGACTTAATGATGGCCATTCTATTATCTTCTCTCCTGTGACTCTTTTATGATAAAAGAATTAATGGAAAAGTTGAGATATATGAGGAGTATAGTTGGGCCAAAATACACACTTCACTTTAAAACTGCAAGACTGGGATTTGTGTCATACAAAAAAAATCTTGTCCATGAAATTGTAATTGTTAGCAGTGTTCAGTTTAATTCCTTCATTGACTTTGAATGATCCAATAAAAGTTTGGTTGACAATTCCAGCTCATATCATCACACTACTGCCTCTTTGCTGAATTCTTTTAGCCACAGGCATGTCCGAATTGAATAAAATTCATCCTTTGACCCATTCATCTGGTCTATAGGATTTACACTCATATATTTTAAAATGGACATTATGCCACTTGTTTCCGAAACAAAGATGGTGGATGTCAGGATACTAATCAGTCTTGGGAACCTATTGGCCAGGAGAACCATGTGGTTAGTGCCTAAAACTACGACCGCTACTTCAATTTTGTCCCGCGTTTTTGGAGCCTACTCCATGACAAGAATTTTCTATAAATACTCTAATCTTCCAACACTCACCCTCTTTTTACATTCTCACTTACAGGGTCAACACACTCTTCCAGTGTGACTTCCAGAGAGAACACTCACTCTCTCCATTTCAACTAACAGAGTCAACACGCTTTTCCTCCTTTTTACATTTTGACTTCCACAGCAGTCAACCGCCACAAAATGGATACTTTCTGCAACCATTCTCTTCCTTGTTCTACTTTGTCGGTGAGACTTTTTCCAGCCTCAAACACAGAAATTTCGTCAAACCACAGAAAGAAACAAACAGTAGAAATACGTAGTCAACACACATAGGACACTTTTGTTAAATAGTCCTTTTTTGTAGTATTAGTGTTAGTCACTCACACACACACAGAGGAATATTTCATGAACAGTATTAGAACTCTGGTCATGTTTTAGAATGTTTCATTGCATGTATTGTTGATATATAAATTTGAAATTTGTTTTTGCCGCTTTGTTTTAAATGTATTTTTTGTCTGTGTCGTAACACATCATTTGCCTCTTTTGCCTTTTTCAAATATAATACAAACATAAATTGGGAGACCAAAAATATTCACTAAACAATTACATGTCTCCCTACAGGTCCATCAAATATCACTTCAAGATTTATCCATGAAAATTACTTTAGGAAAGTCAATTTTCATGTATTTCTTGGCCTATTTTTGACATATTACAATATTTGCTTTTGTGAGAGGAGGTTGCCGAGGAAATTTTATTTACAAATCTCAATTCACAAAGTATACACTTTTTGTTCTTCTTCTAGACTCCCTCAATTCCAGACTTTTCAAAGATCTGAGTGCAGGTAAAACATGGTTGTTTTGCTATAACTAGTTTTAGGCTGCATTCATCTCAAAGAAGTAGATTCTTAAAGCCTTTTGCTTTTTTCAAGTTCTCAACATAGTTATATTTTTAGCAGCATTCTTTTTCTTTTGATAATTTCTAAAAAGCTTCTTGGATATCATCAAAGTGGATATTCTCTCACTCAATAATTTTTTCTGATTATTGAAATATTAGGAAGAATTGATAATACAACATCAATTCCAAAAGTTTTAAGTTCCATCTAATTTCTCGACATGGTTATATTTGAATTTATTTGCTGTTTCACTGACCCAAACAGTTCCATTAAAGCTTCTTGTGGTAACTGAGACAGGTGCTCAAACTGGGTCAAAGATGTATTTTGAAAAATACAACAGATAAAAGGAAAATATCATTCTATTTTTTGTAGAATGGTCATATGTCAAGAATCACCCGTGCAAACCTGCACAAGCACAGAAATTTGATAAATTGTATTTTGAAAAAAATATCAATAGATGATAAAATTCTGATATTCTAAATGAATAAATATAGTAAGTTATATTAAAAATATGAGTCCAAGTAACATAGAGTTGCTATATATATATATATATATATATATATCTTTGGTTATCAATGTTACTTGCAGTTGGATATATATATATATATATATATATATATATGTACCCAAACCCCTACGCACAAGCAGGATAAGACACTAGGTCAATTTTTAAACCACAAGCGCCTCCAAATCCATATATATATATATATATATATGTATACATAGAGAAAAGAAAGAAAAGAAAATTCCTGTCCAAAGGAATTTTTATTTAATTCTTGATATTTTTTAAGGCTAAAGAAACTTGAGATATGATGTGATAAGTGTGTGAAACTGTAGGACTTGCGTTGCATAGCATATTGTCTTATACCTTATTGGTGTGTGGCTGAGAACTGTTCAGCTGTCCCTCATATATACACCAAAAGGTACACCAGTATGTATGTATATCATATAATAATGAAAAATATTTTTATTTTACTCAACAAATATTTATTATTTCAACCTAATTTCTTTCCTTGTCAAAGTAATTTATTGAGGTTTGATTGTCAATCACGTAGATCAAATGTTATATTAATTCCCATTTATCTACCTCTTATAATTTGGTTTGAAATATTCTCACAAAAGATGTTTAATTTCTTCATAGGACTTTTCACCCATTTTCTTTGGTTCACACAGATCTTCCAGAATTCTGTACATTTTCTCCTTTGAAGGTGTTAAGTAAAATTGCTTTGCATTTACTTTCTGAGTGCTCTGTGCAATATCATTCATTATGAAAAATTGCTCTACTTGGTTCAGATAAGAAGAAATATTCCCAGTTGTAGGGCAGTACTCATCAAAATAGTCTAATATTGATAACATGTCACTATCATAAATTTGACACAAGACTCCAGTCTGATGTTAGCTTCTGAGAGAGAGAGAGAGAGAGAGAGAGAGAGAGAGAGAGAGAGAGAGAGAGAGAGAGAGAGTCTTACCACCTTTTTATTGACAAAATAACATTAGCCACTTTCTTTACACAATGATAGAATTGGTATTTCAAATTTCATAAGTTTCAAGAGCCAAACTCCAGCATGATACATAAAACCTATGAATTTATAAATCCTAAACATTCAAAGATTTATAATGGATAAAATCTACCAAAAACTGTAAAGATTAACATCAACATAGGGATAATTTACAGTCAACTGACAGGTTTTGGGGTTTTCATGTCCGAACTTTGGACACCATCACTTTTTCCTTTGTTCCTTTTTTATTTTTATTTTCCTGATCTGTCCCGATTAGTTTGCACAAATCTGTTTTTGATATCTGTTTTTATATTTTTCCTGTCCAATCACAGTATTCTCCACTGTTGTAAAAGCCGAGGAGGCATGTGTCTAATAGAGAAGGTTAATACCATCATAGAACAAGCTGATGCCAACCAAATTTAGTGTAACATCAGCTTTAGACTCTTCTCAAATAAATCCTATATCTTTTACCTCCTGTACTGAATGTCAAATTCATCCTTGATGCTGCTCTTGAGAAAGTAATTCAACACAAGACACGAGAGAGAGTCCTACCACTTTTTTTTATTGACAAATAACTATGGAACAACAGCTACTTCCATTTTCTTTATAAAACAGCAGAACTGATAGATCTGATTTCTTAAAACTCAACAACCAAATTACAACTGTACCAATTCAATATATATACACAAGAACCTCTGTGACGTTAGAATCAATCAGTAAATCAGAAGTCGTACTTTTATTTTCCTTACATAATGGCAAAACCTGTTCTTCTAGTTGCTTTTAAACTCAAAAAGCAAATTACAACAGTCCAATAATAAGTGAGAATTATGAACACAAAGATGATTATCCAATAAGAGAGGGAAGGTAAGAACAAAAAGGAAAAGTCATTGCCAAAATGTCACAATTGTATGAGAAGTTAACTGTAATAAATTTGATGCAAGACTCCAGTCAGATATTGCTCTTGAGAGAGAAAGAGAGTCAACAACCAAATTACAACAGAACCAATTCAATATAAAAACACTAGAACCTTTTTGAGTTTAGGATCAATCAGTATATTGTAATCAATCTTATATTTAATAGTTTTTTAATCTTTTCCTTACAAGTTCAATTTTTTCTTTTCTCTTGTATACTTCAGGCAGCAGAGAGAGGATCTCTTGAAAAAGCAGACAGAAAAGACTGAACTTTTATCCAAGGGAAAGAAGAAAGATCTGGCTAATAACAGCCTTCGACCTGAAAGCCCGTTACCCAAGAGATCCCTAAAAAGAAGTGGCTACTCTCATGTACGCAGAATGGTTGCTGGACGCTTCAGACAAGAGGTAAGCCAACAGTAACATACAGATCAATTAGCATCTACCTTTGTATCATGTTAACAATTGGCTATTCAATGATACTTTAAAATTAGCATCCTTATTTTTTAATTTTTATTATATTGTTTTTGACTGGTATATTTCAAACTTTTCCAACAAACATGAAGATGCTTGTCCAAAAGAATCATCTGCTCTGTTAGCTAGGGCTAGGGCTGACTTGTAACACTCCACTTCGGCCTTTAGTTGGGCTAGACAGAGAAGTCTGATCCAGTTAGTTAGCTGGTCATGTCAAGCCTATGCATCTTTATAATTAAGTCCTGGCTGTATTCTACATTTTTTTCTTGTGGCAAATAAACACTCAACCTTTTTTATCTACAAGGTATGAGAAGGTAATGACTGAGGGTCAACTGTGTTGAGAGGAACAGTTAATGAGAATTATTTCTAACAGTTTATTAATACACATCTAATTATATGTACCAAAAAACCAGATTGGAATCAAATAGCTCACAATGGTTGATATGCCATTAAAATTACAAACCAAGCAAAAGAACCATAAGATAAAATTCATACCTTGACTCTGGTAGAAATCTGTACTGATCTATAAAATGTGGGTTTAAGAAGGGGGAATTTTGGTTTGGTTTGGTTTGGTTTCTTTGTTTAATGGCATATCAACTTTTATATGTTATTTAACACCAAAGCTATTCTCCTAGAAGAACAGTAGTGGTACTATTTTACCCATAGATGGGAGGATAAGGGGGTTCATACCTTTACCAAGGGTATTTGCCCAAAAGTGAACGTAATAGCGTGACTGGAGTACAAACTCGCATACTACTATTCCGAGTCTATCGCTTTAACCATTACACCACGAGGACACCCTCAGGAATTTTGGGTAAAATGTGCATTATAATCATTTTGTACAATGTCTTGGTATTTTATTGAATGACTAAAACTTGAAAGCAATTTTCTAAGATAAAATCATGCATTGTCTAATGAATGCCTATTGAAAATAACAATAATAATGTTCTATTGTTGTTCAGATGATAATATGAGTGAGTTGCGTTTGAAAAAAGCAATTAGAATTAAAGAAAAATCATCATTATGGCATGGCAACTCTCCCTCACTATCTATTTCTATCAGGCATCACATTTGGTACATCCTCTAGTGTCTGCATGTAAGTTTTTGTTGGTTGGCTAACATTGGTGTGCCCATGTGTAGGAGTCCATAAAGAAATGTCACTTATGAGTTCATCCTTACTTCTCCAGCATGTCTTGCTTGGATAGTTTGCAAGATAGGAAGTAAGTGGCTGTACAGCTACTGTTTTGTGGGTGCTGCTTCCAGGATGATTGATAAATCTTCATTCAAAAATCTATAAGTAGATAAATAAAAATCTACCAATTCACAAATATAATTTTTTCATCGCTTTTGTCTATCATAGTTATAATTTGTTTAAGTTTCAAAGACTTTAATAAACATTCAATTAGAATCCTAGGTCGAGAAGGAAAGAAGTTTATTTCATACTGTGCTAAAAAAATGCGATTAAATATTTGAGTTCCCCTCTTTGCCAGTAACTATAATCTTAGCTTTGCTGGACATAGACTGATTATGATTAAATTCGGGTATTGGATATTTGTAATATCAGGGTCAGATTAACGCTATCTGATGCATATTTATAAGTTCAATAGTTATTATTATAATAACTGTTTTATAGTAAATATTTAACTCCTTGCAAGTTTTTCACCCTAGCTCTAACAGGTGGCTTTTCTTTGAAGTCTAAGTAACAAGAAGTCTCCTCGGATCTTCTGAACTCTTCTAAGTATACAAGCTGATTCTAAAAGTGTGTTTTTATGGAGGGTCTCTATTCTCTTCATACCATTGTGTCCTAGTGTATTTTTCCTTCCTTAGTACTTTTTGTTCTAGCCTCATTTCTCATCCAGCTTTTGTATTTCTTTTTGGGTCTCTTAGTGGAATACTAATTTTATTACTTCTAAATTAGATTGTTCAGTTTGGTGATGTATTTTTTATTAATCTATTTACCATTTTGGTTTCTAACTTGAGTTTTTCTAGTCTTGATTCCTTAGGGATAGTGATGCCTCTTTCTCTTTAGTCATAACTTTTTGAATTAATTTTACATTGTTTCTTTCATCTTGTGTTAACATTGATGTAGTAGTTCTTGGTTCTGTTTTGGTTTTCAGTATTTTGTGTATCAGTTCTTTTAGGGAGTTCTTGTTGAGTAGATTCTTCATGACTTACCTGTCCACATAGTTCTAGTATCTTGAAGTCAGAAAATCAACCTTTCTTTAAAATTATCCTTGCTTAGTTGCCAATTCTTTGGTTTGTTGTATTAAACATAGCAGATTTTTTTTATTTTTCTTCTTGTGAATTTTTCACACCAGTTTTAACTGATAGTTTTTCACTGAAGTCTAAGTAACAGCAAGTCTCTTCAGATCTCCAAAACTTTTCTCAGTGCTGTGGTCTAGATGATGTTGATTCTTCCTCTAATCTCCAATTCCTCCAGTCTTTGTTCCAAGTGCACCAACCACTACTTGTATCACCATCACCCTTATATTATACAACTTTTTCAGTTCTCGGGCAATTACGTTCACTTTCGGGCAAATACCCTTAGGAAAGGTATGAACCTCCTTATCCTCCCAGCTATGGGTTAAATAGTACCACTATTGTTCTTCCAGGAGAATGGTTTTGGCATTAAATAACCTATAATGGTTGATATGCCATTAAACAAAGAAACCAAACCAAAGCTGGGATTGGGTAATAAATTTGTATTGCAAAAACTGAAAGAATTTTATGTATCTCATTTTCTAGCAAAGATTCAGCTTTGTACATATACCATCTGTTAGTATGGGCAAGTTTTTAATCTCTTGCACAATTCCCAGTGGATCACCTTTCCCACCCAGTCATGCCTAGTTTTGTATTTCTTTTGTACCAGTTTGCTGTATTTGCTTATTGTATAATTAACTGTTTCATCTCTGTCACCACATAACCTACACTTGCTATTTTATCGATTTTATCAATTTTTGTTTTGATATGATAACATTATTTTCTGATATTGTTTATTGAGATTCCATTTCTCTTTTGAGGGTTTTTTTTTCTTTGCCGTTTTCAGGTCAATTTGTAATTTCCTTCAAGTTAATGTACAGTTGTTTTTCTTCCCATTTTTTTTCTGATTTTCTTGTTTTCCTATTTGTCCTTAAATTATTTATGTTGATATTGCTCTTACTGGCTGCGGTAATCAGTCTTTCTTCATTCTTTTTTCATTATTATTTCACTCCTTGCAAGTTTTTCACAGTAGTTTTCACAGTGGTCTTTTACTCGAGTCTGAGTGATAGCAAGTCTCCTCGGGTCTCCAGGATTCTTCTTGATATTCTCAATGATATTAATGCCAATTTGGTCTGGACAGCTTTGATTCTACTCCTGTTTTTCAATCCCTTCAGCAACTCTTTTTTAAAAAATTTTTTTATTATCATCATCATCATCATCTATTTTTATTGTAAATCTGAATTCTTTTACAGTCGGCAGGTAAAATGAATAACAAAGTTTCCAATGAACAGGACACTTCAAAGCCAATGGATATTTTAGATGATGAAGAATTTGACAGAGTCAGGGGTCTCATCCAAAGGGACAGTCTAGTACGGGACATGGGTGTGGCTGATATTGTCTACAGATTGCTCAATATTTCCCAGACAATGTCTGCACCAGTGGCAACTCAAAACAACAAAAATGATAAACAACTTGTTATTCTGGTAAGAAGAATTTGTTTTTTAAAACTTAAAACTTATTACTTATCAAAATTTAATCTGCCTTGTTAGTGGAGCTTAGAATATGCTGACTGTATCCCTTGCAGAAATATAAGACCCCTCCCCTACATCAATAAAGAAAGGGGTGTCTTTGGTTGGACATAACAGCATCTGAAGCTCTGAAAAGTGTAGAGCCACCTCTTCATTGGCATTATTTCCAGGTCCACTCTGACTTGGAGTGGTTGTGCCTATTATTGGTCAAATAGATCTGTTTAAAAGTTATTTATATGCTATAGGAATACTTAAATTGTAGGAAAAAGAGGGAGTTATCTCCCTTGTTCCAGTTTATATAAATACGGAGCCAGCTGTATTTTCATAGAAATACAAACGAGACGGCAACTGTTGGACAGACATAAGTTACCCAGATTTTACCCATGTATATCAACACTCTACTCATTAGGCCATTGGCCAATTGAGTAGAATGTTCACTAATGGTCTGGGAGACCGGAGTTCAATTCCAGGTCTAGTCATACCAAAGACTCAAAAAATGGTACTTGATGCAACCTTGCTTAACGCTCAGCATTATAAGGTAAGAATCAAGAGTAAAGTAGAGCAATCTAGAGAATGAATTAGCACCCTCGCCTACACCTCTATGTAGTAGCTATTGAAAAGGGAGCCTTTGGGTCACTCTTGACTAAAGTTGCCAACTTTACTTACTTATTTCAACTACCTATTCTAGAATATAACTCTAAATCTAAATGCATTAATCCTTTCGGAAGCAGATAATTTTTTTAATCCTTGTAGAGTGGATGAATTATTTTCAGAAAATTTGCCAAATAGAAGGTATGTTCAAACAATTCAATTAATAATATCAATAAAACAAACAAAATATAATAATTTGATCAGCAATTGTGTGTCATAGTATGATTTCAGGAAAACAATAAAGCACTTACTTTTAATTATGATATTTTATAAAACAACTTTTAATCCCTCATACATCACAATGGAGCCTCCTAATGTTTCTATACATTAATATTGTATTGGTCAATAAGCAGCCAATAAGAAAATGCCTAACATTGAGCTATCAAAAAATGCCAAAAATGCCTTCTGCCTGCAAAAGGGTTAAGAATATTTACTTAAAGCTATAGCAATTTACTAAAGATTGTTATTAGTTACTTGAAACCTGTGTCTATTACTATATAAAAATAATTACTTGAAACCATATAATTATTTGTATTAGATAGGAATACTTGAAACCATACAACTGCATGCAAATTATTTTTATTAGATTTGAATACTTGATATCATATAACTATGTGCAAAAAAAAAACTCTTAGGAAACAGCTAAACAAAACTTGAACGAATAAAAGTACAATGAATGCAGTTCCTTAACTTATTGGTATAAAATATCCCTAGATGGATTGACATGCCATTAAACTCAATCAAAACTTAATATAGTATTTACATTGCAGATATATAGATACATCAATAAGTCTGTAACCTAATGATTCTATTGTGTATTATATTCTTAATTTGTTTCAGTTTCAAAGATTTCAGTTGGCATTCTATTAAAATCCTCACATATTTAAAGTTGAATTTGACTATGCTTATTGAATGTGCTTCAACCAATTAAAAACTCACTGGAATTCGTGTGTTGAATGCTAAGGGGGATTATTTAAAAAGAAATGAATATTTCATCTATTGTTAATTTCTGTCTTGGGAAATATGGCTTCAGTTTGAACACAGTGTGTACTATATATACACTCATTTTCTTTATTTATACAATGTGTGTGAGTCTGTATTCATCCAACCCCTCCATCACAAACAGGGTACAACATAAAGGTAATTTTTAAGTGGAGTACAGCTGGTTTGAATTCAGTGTTTTTCTTTTCCTAGACGAACTGCCTTAGCAAGGTTAAAGAGCCTAGTTTTCCCTACTTTTTAACTGGGCAAGGAAAACATAGATTCATGCCTTCATGCATTAGATCAAAGTGAAACACAATGTGCCTTATCTTTATTGGGAATCCTTTTTGAGACAAGGCTTCTTAATCTGAGTATTAATTTTATTGCGGTCTTTTTGTCCTCATCTTGGTATTTTTTTTTTGTTTTTTTTTCTCACTACGTTTCGGCCAAATTTCACCTCTGGCCGTCTTCAGGTGATTAACCCTGACCTCGGATAGGAATGCTGAGTCTTGTAACCATATACCCAGTAATTACTGCCTTCCATAGTGGTTGTCTATTGCACCACGTTTTGACCAAGCAACCCTCTGGCCGGCTTGGGTAGGAATTGAAACCACTATGTTCTGACAATGCTCACCTGGAACTGTAGAGACTTAACGCCTCTATCCGCTGTGCCACAGGCCCTGAAGAGCAATCAAGGTTGGATTTTATGGTCTTATAAATCCAATTATTTGTTCTTCTTATCTAGTCTTCCACATTCGGGTCCGTACCGAATTTGTAATTGTCTTTTCTAAGAACATAAGCTCAAAGTGAAACACGATGTGCCTTATCCAGGATTTGATCTCAGGTCATTGATTTTATTTCCTATGATAATAACCATTATGCCTAGTGTGTCTTCTCGTGTATACATGTAAGTATGTATAACATTTTCTCTAAATCTTACCACCTAGGTCATATGATAATGTCCTTTACATTTTCATCAGCATTGGCCCTACACCATTCTAAGTTATCCCTCTTTGAAAAACACAACTTTGCTCAGATAAACACATGTTATGACCGAAAAAAAAATTTGAAACACACTCATCATATATCAACTTAAAACAGAACATATTTTTTAGATTTAATTTTTAAAATTTGATTTAATTTAATTTAAAATTAATGTTGGATTTTATAGTGATTCATTATCAATTAGTCTTAATATTACAACCAGATTTTAATATGTCACTATCAAATATGATTCAATTTTATGACATATCACGATCAATTACTCTCAATATTAGTTATAGATTTTATAGCGTATCTCTATCAATTACTTGCAGTTTTATGATTAGATTTCAACATATCACAATCAATTACTCTTAGATTTTATGATGTCTCACAATCGATTGCTTTCAATATTTTTTCAGGTTATAAAATGTCCCACTGTCGATTACACTCAATATTACAACAAGATTTTATAATGTACCACTATCGATTACACTCAGTACTACAATCAGATTCTAGCGTATCAGTATCAAATACTCTGAATATTTCTTTCGGATTTTGTAATATGTCACTATGATAACTCTCAAAATTACGATCAGATTTTATGGGATATCACCTGAAAAGATTATTATTAAAATTAAACAAAATTCCACTTAATCTGAAACAGTTTTGAATTGATAGAAGCACAAAAACTAATCCCCTACATTCACTAATTTTAATATACTATTTAATTGTAATTTATTGCTATCAATATTTCACTTCACAAATAACAGTAATATTATTAAATCTTTTAATTCATGTCAACAGTTATATGCCAAATTTTTAATATTTTCCTTTCCAACTCTTTAAAGTTTCATAATGCTTGGTGTTCCTAATTACATTGTAATGACGACCCCATAGACAGTTGTAATATTCCCTAATATTTTTCTAAATCATTATTTAATGAAGCTCATACAGGAGGAAATGATCTTAGGACATGACAATAACAAAAGCAGCATAAAGAATGAGATTAATCCGATGAAAACAACTTTTTCCAAAATTATAGAAGTAATTCCTACCCATTATATGAAGGTGTTTTTATATTGAATAGCATTTTTGCTATTGAAGGTAATATTATTTCAGTCATGTTACATGGCTGCCATTATAATTATACTTTCAAATTTGACAAAATGAAATGAATACTGATTTGTTATATAACATGTTCATCAAATTAAGACAAAATTAAATAAAACTAATTTCATATTTTTATATTTGCAATCAGTAAATGTTATTCTTTTCTTCACTGTCACATTTATACTAGGGTGAGTCAAAAGTTTCGGTAAGAGCTAGTTTGCTGTGTGAATATCATCTGACCAAAGTAGTTCAAGTTGTGGAAGGTACCCACTGTCGTTGGTAGTATCTTGGTCGTTGGTGTGCCGACACTTTATGCATTGCTTCACTCTGTGTGTGATTTGAAAGCAACACAGATGAATGCACAACATGGTCTGATTTAGAAACTTATTCTTTCTAAGTTTGAACTGAGGAAGCAACCAAAAATGATGTTTTGCAAAAGGTGAAGGTGCAGTTGATCGTAGTACAAGACGGTTCAAGAAATTTTGCTTAGGTTGCAAGAACCTTGATAATCAGGCAAGGTCAGGTAAATGAATGGATTTCAAGGCTGTAGGTGAACTTGAAATTTCATAGCTCACTGTGGTTTGTTATCTTTACACCTTTGGAAAAAGCATTTGGAATTGTTGAATTGTGCCTCATATAACTCAAATATTGCAAAACTTTTGACTCGCTCTGATGCATGGTGCAACAGAAATACCTTTCATATTTTAAACTGTTACCTGTGTGGTGCAAGTGGTTTTAGGCAAGTGCTAATCATAGCTCTATTTAGCTAATGTCTTACCATTTCTTTTTTCAGATACAATCAATTATGATCATGGGTTGGACTGGTGCACACTGTGCGTTTGCTGTTGAAATTGGCTGATCTGTAATTGCTACACAGAGAGGTTTTTGTGTTCATTTCATGTTACATAAAAATGATGCTGAAATGAGCAGAAAAGCCTTTTACACCAGTCCAAGCTATGATTGTAACTGAAATGTTAAGACATTAGCTAGATGGAGCTATTGTCCTAAGTTCACTTGCACCTTACTGGTGACAGTTGAAATGTGGCAGGTATTTCTGCCCCACCATATATATCAAATTAAATGAAGGAGTCATCTATTCTGGGTAAAAAAGGTCATAATGTAGTGGTGTAACATCTTGACCTTTGACCCAGGTGCATCCGGTCAAAGATATCACCTTGACATGTGGACGGGTTGAATTTGGTGCAGATGCAACGCCCACAAGAAGCAGGTGGACGTCAAGCAATTATATAACCCGGTGCCACAGATGGCTTGGGTTAGTTGGAGTAAGTTAGTTGGAGTTTGAGTTGGCAGTTCAAGGCAGTGAGAACCAGCTCCCAGCAGAGGGCTTGGGCCCTCAGGACCCCGGGTTGAGCCGCCCAGCAGAATGAGGAAGAAGTGCTGCTATAGTCAGAGGAACTTGGGGTCAATATGTTGCAGTCTGTTCCGTCTCCAACTCACCTCTCACACACAACCCTTTCGCAACCTTTCGAGAATAAAGTGTGAGAGGTATATTTTTCTAAAGAAGTGTGTTCGTTTGTCATTATTGTTGATTATGTTTCCACATGGATATGTATATGTATAGTTGTATCACAGCTATACGACAGTGGATTTATGCTATAGTAGCAACAGCAGCAAACACAGCAGGAGCAGCTAATTGCACCTTTAAAAATCTATATTTTCAAAAGGAAATTCTTATTTTTCTTTCATCTTAATGAAGGGTCACACCCCTCTCCAGCTGATTAGCTAGTAGAAATTTTCTTTGTCCAAGACAATTTTCTGCATACAATATGTGATTGCACATGTTATACCAAGTGCATATCAGTCACCAACCAGGAGTGATACCACAGTTTTAGTGGCTAAGGTGGAACTGCCACACTGGTGCCACTAGAAGCTTTGGTGACCAGACAGGTTTCTATTTTGTCTTATCGTGTTTTGCATCTACTTGTCTCTTATTTCCATAAATGATGTAGCATTGATTAAGTAGTTTCTTATTTCCATTGAAGTTTAACATCATCTTGAGATTGTCACATTCTTATTCAGTCACGTTCCCTCAAGAGCATCTGTGAAATTTTATTATATTACAAATATGAATATCTCTTTATAATCTTACACAAATGATTCAAAAGACCATTTATGCTAAATTTAACACCCACATTTGTATTGCCTCACAGATACCGACCAGATCTAGCTTGAAGCCTGTTGAGCTGCAGCCTGTATGTGTTTTAAGGCCTCATTTAGAGACTGGCCAGTCATGCCTATTTTAAATAGAAAAGAAGTTGAATGTCCTCAGAAATTATGGCGTCCAACCTCACATGATAACACATGACATATCCAACCCCTCTCCATGCAGTCAGCTTAAAGAGATTCATACTGGTTCACCTTCTGCTCATGTGCCTCTTTCATACAATCCTCTCAAGGGACAATCAACACCTCCTGGAGAACACATTTCTTTGAATCAGACCACACCCCAATGTCAGGGTGTTGATTTGTTTGAATGATGTGCACTTAAAGTGGAGAGAAGTGTTGAGGTTTACTGACATCTTCCGGTCACATGCTCCACTCAGCAACCTCATGTCCTTTTTGCTTGTTTCCTGCAGAGGACATTTACCTTTCTTGTGAAAATAAATTCTTAGTTCCTTAGTCAATGCTGTCTGTTTATTTCTTGTTTCACATTGAGTAGCAACAAGGTTTGCGACCACTTTCAATACTTCATTATGGTGCCAAGTGTGCATCTGCAAAGATTTTAAGCTGGCAGAAAGTGCATGATGCAATACCTCTCACTCATTTTGGCATGATTTGCCCTTATCAGAGCCCATGTACCCTCACAGCGTTAGATTTGTTGCATCTGGTAGATTATAGAAGAAATGATATATCACTTGAGGCTCCACTGACATCAAGCTATTCCATGAAAGACTCATAAGTTCAATTGAACTCCATGTTGTCCATACATATTGCTTTGCCCAAGTCACAGCAACAGCTTTTCATTGCTCCCCCTCACACATCCTCATTTCTGTGATCACTATTTCTCTTTTTCCTTTGGGAGATTCTTTGGAGTAAAAATAATGTGTTGTACTTCCCAGGCCAGCTAGATTGGTTTGTGTCACTTTGATGATCTTTAATCATAGATTAAATTCCGCTTCTTGTATGGCTTTAATTACAGACTACTTAGTAACAGCTTTAATTTATGGCTGAACTTTACTGATAAACTTATCAGGTGAATCACCAAGCATCATATGAAGGAACATCTTCCCAACCTTGGACTCCTCTACTAAAGAGAAGAATGAAAGCTGTAGGAGTCCATCATTAGTCAAGAGACTTGTGGAGAAACAAGGGAACTCCTAGTCACTTATGCAGATGCTTGTTTATAACCTGTTGAATTCACTCTATTTAAGAGAGCACAATCTCATATACCTGATGTGGCCACAAGAAATTGGGAAGCAAACTATATTAGTAACACCAAACCTTAAGTTTATCTGGTAGAAAAGTCTCATCAGCGGATTTAAGATCTTTCACAACAACTTTTTGCACCTCTATACCATAATGGCGATCAGTCAATGAAACTTTATAAAATTGTCTGAAGCTTTTTACTGATTTTTCCTTAACTGTTGGAACTATATTTTCCTCAATGGAAAAGTAGGTATTCTTGACAAAAACCCTTATTATTGATAGGTTCTAGCTCGTCTTAAGTTTAATCTTCATTCTTGAACATATGGAAAGGCTGTGGTCATGTTGTATTAGATATGGCATGATAATGAGCATTCATGCATGTATATATGTATGGATGTGTGTGTGTGGATCTTTGTGTGTTGTGGGTGGCTGGTGGAATTATCTCTTGCATCTACGAAGTGGCACTGAAATGTCTAGAAGACCTACTTTTATCTATTTTGGCACAAAGACCACCCAAAGAACTGTGCCTGCATGAACCTGTGAGACTGGAAGAAAGGACGAAGGACATTAGGAATTAGGAGTTAGACTATGAAGTAGAGAGTCAGACTTCAAGTCCAGGGCGTGAGGCTGGTCAGTTGGCTCTAAGATGTGGGTTCAGAGCAGTTGGAAAGTAGTATGGAGTTGGAAATGGGACATTGAGTGGTGAAGACAATGACCAGAGATGAGTCAGCATCTTTGGTAGTTGTGTTGGATTTTTGCTGAGTTCTCACAATAGTCATAAAACACAGAGGAATGCTTAAAAGTGCCAAACTTCACCTTGCATTTTGCAATTCTGAATCCGTGTTTGTCTGTTCTTGTTTTTTAAAGAATTTTCTTCAACCTGTGGGTTCCTTCATACTGGCACCAAGACCAGTATAAAACAACCCAAACATCTGGTTTGTTTGTTTGTTTGGCCTATCATCTAATGGTGTGGACCCCATTATTAATCCTCACATCTGTACATGTGGGCTTTTCACAGGTTGTACAAAAAAATGAAAAAACAAACAGAGGGTGGAAGGAGGAAACAGGGTTTGAATTTCTGACTCTCTACTTTGGAGTCTCACTCCTAACTCCCGACGTCCTTTTTCCTTTCTTCCGGTCTCACAGGTTCATGCGGGCACAGCTTTTTGTATGGTCTTTGAGCAGAAAAGACCAAGAAAGGTCTTCTAGACACACCAATGCTACTTCAAAGATGCTGGAGATAATTCTGCCAGCTACTTACCACATACAGAGATCCATATATATATATATATATATATATATATATATATATATATATATACATATGTAAATGCTCATTATTGTACCACAGTAGATACTCAGTACCAACTTTGGACTGAATCAGGATAACAATATCATTCATATAGGCTGTGGATAGACAAAGAACCAGTTGATTTCTAGTGTCTCCCTTAGTAGTATCTAGTGCTCCCCATAGGAACAGCTTCATAGTCATCATAAAAAGTAGTGGGTAAATCACACATCTCATCATAATGTCAATGTCAAGAACTTGCTACTTGATAGTGCATTTACCAAAAGTGAAGGCTGAGCCAAAATATGTCATTTTTAACTTCTTAACCTTACTTGGAAAATACAAGAACTCGAGGACTATCCAAAAAAAAACCCAGAACCATATTGATTTGCTAGATCAAGCCATATCACATGAAGCTCTGTTTTATTCTTTTTTGCTGACAGGATTGAGTTCCAAATCATTTGCAAATTTTCTGGACAGCCAGGGAAGCAAGAGATTCCAACTTTCTGGACAGATATATTCATATATCTATTGGCCAGCAGAAAGTCCATCATACAGTGGGCAAGAACCCCAAAGAATATTTTCCCTTCTACATTCAGTAGTAAAATGGGATCAAAATTTTTAATTCTTTCCACATTGATTACTTTAGGTATCCAAATACCATCCCCCATTCTTGAGGCACAATTTTATATTGCCATGTATTTTAGAGGAGGGTAATAAGCATTTTGAGAACATGTTGACAATTTTGGTAAAGTTTTTATGGTATTTCATTTATATCAGGTGCACTTCCTGCATGTGCTTTGCAGACAAATTCCTTAGTTTTATGTTGTTATTATGAAATGTGACTCCTGGATGTTAGAGCTTAAGGATGTCTTCTATGGGAGATTTATCAGAATAAGTCCTATGCAAGTAGTTTTCAAGTTCATCTTATGTTGTATTGGCCACTCTTTTCATCTCTGAAAATATGTTTTCTGAAAGCGAATAGGTTGTTGTAATAATGATTTCTGAGATTTTCTCTTTCACGTCTGTCATTTTCTCCGGTTCTCAGTTCTGGAGATTACCAAGTTCTTTTTGTGGAGAGTATTAACCAAGTTCTGAAAGCTTGCTCTCTCATCTTTGAGATGTCGGTTCAAACTTCTCTGTTCAATGCCTATTTTGCCCTTATGGAGTTATTTGCATCTATCACCACACCAAAATTCTCAAGACAAGTCATATTCACAACACTGCAGAATGATTTAATCTGCTGACTTGAGGGACTTTTGAGATACTTGGCAATTATTAATAAGAGTTCTTAATCAAGATATAACCAAATAGCTCTTTAAATACCTTTAGACCTCTAAATTCAGGGCCTACTCAGAATTTCATTTAGGTGCTCTCAATCAGCAATGGGATCCTGAATACTGTGACTGTTTTTCGGATTTGTCATCTCACCATTTGATTTATATTCTTCATTTAGAAGGTTATGTTGCTTACACCAGTATGCTTTTTGTATATGCAATCCTTGCAGGCTGTTGAAATGTCTACAGCAATCACACATTGTAGCTGTGTTCAGTTCCTGGTTGTTAAGTCTGTCAAATCAGTGATATAATCTCCCTCCCTCCTACAGTCACTCAAAGGGCATTTTCCTTTGTTTGTGCTTGTTATGTTTGTATATTGGTTTCTGCTTTTCAGAATGTCACCCAAACTTTCTTGGGAGTCCACCTCCCTTTTGAAAGAATCTTGTTGAACAATTTTCTACATACAATGAGTGATTGCATGTGCTATATCTTGCTCTCATCAGTTGCTAACTTTCGATGGCTAAAAGCCTCTGACATCACTGGCAGCTTTGGCCACTGGACAGAGTATTATTTTGTCTTATCTATAGTGTCATGCATCTTGTCTCTTATTTCCAGGAATTGTTTAGTGTTGATTAAGTAGCATCTTATTTCTATTGAAGTTTAACATCATCTCTTGAGATTGTCACATTCTCATTTGTTCAGGTTCACCTGAGAGTGTTCTAGCTATCAACCAAATACATCTCAAAGCTTGTTCACATATACACTCAAACTCAGTGTTAGCAAAAGACTTACATTTTTCAAACCCAAAATTTTATTTCTAATTTTATTTCATGGAATAAATTTTTCATTAAATTTTAACTCGTCATATATTTGCTTTTGTGCTATATTGTTTAGTTGAAAACATTTTAAAGATGGTATGGATACCGCCACAATAGATATCCGTACCACTTCAATAATTATGTCGGTAAAATTTCTAAAAAAATTGTCTGTATAAACCCTATATCTTGGCTTGGAATGATGCTGAAAAATTGATCCAAAATAAATCGTTTAACAATCACATCAGGATGACTTCAAATAAAAATTCTCGTTCTTTACTGGAGTATATATAACTGATGAAACCAACATATACATCCTTGTGATCAACTTCTCTTCATATCAAAAAGCAATACTTAAACTAATTAAAAACTCTCTGGAAGAAATGTGTTGAATCCCAAATGACTATTTGTTTATTGTTAATTTCTGTCTTCAATTTTAATACTTTTTAAAAACACCTTATATTATATTTATTCATAGTTTTACCATCATTTCACAATCTAAGTGTTGACCTCTTACCCTCTGTAGATGGGTACTTCAGCTTGTAATTAAATGCAAAAAGAACAACTTAAAAATTTACTATAAGTCATAAAAGAAAACCAAAAACATGCTAATTCTCAATCTTTTGTATTAGAAACCATAATTGAAATATGATGATTCATGTCTGTGGTGGACAGGAAAAGTGTGAAAAGGAAACAGACAGATAACTTTAGCATTTTATATATATAGAAAAATTGATAACAATGATCCAAGTGGAAGGAGAGATTTATTGAGAGGTTGACACTATAGAGTTTCGGTTCTACTGAACCATCATCAGGACCATGACGGGTGATATTAGTGATTTTAAGTCAACGATGGATGTTTAAAATGCAAAATACAAAAACCTAGGGAAAAATTTGTATAATAAAAAAAGGTTGGCCATTTAATTGGCGAATCAGCATTAGTTGTTTCAAATTATGTCATTTGATTTATTAGGAATATTGTATAGAATTTATATTACGCTTGTTTATTGAGAAAGATTTTGAATCAGAAAGAAGAAAAAAAAAAGGAAGAAAAAGAAAAGAAAGAAAAAGAAAACTAGAAAGCATAAGAATTATGATATATGTGGAAAATATTAACAAAAGATGAAATTTACAGAAGAATGTATGATGTGTATGGAGAAGCATGTTTTAGTAAAAGAATGTTTACACAAGTACTGAATATGGATTTGCTTTCATGATCCTGAATTAAAAAGACATTCTATGAAGTGGAAACACAGGGACTCTCCGGAAAAGCAAAAGTTCCAGGTACTGTAGTCAGTAAAGAAGGTCATACTGATAGCGTTTTGGGACATGAAAGGACCCATCTCTATTGGTTTGCTTTAAAAAGGTATAACTGTAAACGGTGCTTCCTATGGCCAATTCCTATGACTTGATACCGTTATTTGTTGAATAACCCTTGTATATGTAGAATATTAGGGATCAAAGTATGTACGTAAAAATTGAGTGATCTCATTGCAATGGTCTCATTTATATTTATCTGAAAATGTGGCTGGCTCTGGATTTATACAATCTGGAACAAGGGAGATAATTCCCTCACGTTCATACATTTCCCTTTCTCTGCCTCACTTGCAGGTAATACTCTATGAGGGACAGACGGTTCTTTAGAGACTGCAGTTTTATGTGGGATTAGTCTGGATAGGACTCGAGGAATTTTTGACGGCATACATTGTGTATGTCAAAGGCTTGTGCCTCTTGTGGGGTGTCCAACTGTTTCATTGGTGTCATTAGTGGCAGAGATTGGGGAACTGGAATGTGTGACTGGAACATCACTTTCAGAACCTGTGCACTCAGGCAGTGCTCTTGGTATGGGAGTGGACATGGCTTGAAATTCTACCTTACTCAAGAAATAAAAATTATGTAACTATAATCTTGCCTATGTGGAGCCTTCAATAAGTTTCCAGACTTTTTTTTTTACAGGCATTTAGAATTGTCTTAGACTCTTGAAAATTCACTATGTTATTGCTATACATCTTATGAGATAACTGACCAATTTTTATGATTTCAGCTTCAAATGAACAGCTACAGCAGCAATTGGAATACATCCTACTAAAGCCTGATTGTCATAGCTGGTGAATTTCAAAAATGCAATCTGGACATGAAGAGGAATGATATGCAATAAAATTCTGTTTTAAACTAGGAAAAAATGATGTCACAGAAACGTATGGAATACTACAGATTGCTTTTGGAGCATCTTGCATGAATTGAGCATCAGTTTTTGAGTGGCATAAGAGATTCAAGGAAGGCAGAGAGTCTGTGCGGGATGATGAGAGGTATGGGAGGAGTGAGCTAGTCAATACACCAGAGTTGATTGGCTAAAGGGTTAGGGTTACTATGTTGAGGTTTTAAGGGAGTTCAGCAAGAGATTCCGTCGAAGAGGCAAACATTCTTCAAATCGGGTCAGTGGCATTTCCACTAGGACAATGCACCAGTCCACAACTCCATCCTTGTCACAGACTATTTGACCAAAATGGGCATCAACCTAGTTCCTCACCCTCCCTATAGTCGACACCTTGTTCCCTGTGACTTTTGGTCATTCCCTAAGCTCAGAGGCTGTCGTTATGAGACAATTGAGGAGATGAAAGAGGCTGTGATGAAGGTCATTGACATGCTGACACAAGAGGACTTCGATGGGGCCTTGCAGAAGTTATTGGAACAGTACAACAAGTGCATTGTAGCTGGAGGAGATTATGTCGAAGAGGACTAGAGTTTCATGTGTGTACTATCAATAAAAATGCCCATACGAAAAAAGTCTGGAAACTTATTTAATGATCCTCGTACATCAACTCTACTTTAGTATTGGTAATTAGGAAAGACCACAATTACTTTGACCATAACGTTCCTCTGGTAGTTGAGCAGATTTTGTATAGCTACTATATCACTATATCACCCTCCTGAAGAGGGTAGAGGTTATGGGGATATCTGTTAAATCTCTTTGTCATCTGAGCATTGTGTTGATGAAGTATTACATCACAATGTTGTTCTTCAGTTATCCATTTAGGGTGGGGTCTTTAGAGAATAGGTTGTGAAAGAAGGAAATTATGAAGTCAGTAGTGAAAGAGGAGTTGTGCAATACTTTGAATAGGAGTGTTGCGGTATTGCAGGATGGCTCTTGTCACCTTGTCATTGTCTAATGAACCCAGAGGTTTCGTGTTGCTATTTACTATCCTCTCTGTGGTTTTTACTGCTAACTTTGCCCAACCATTAGATTGGGGATATGTTACTGAGAACATTCTGTGCTTCTCTCCATGTTTTTAAAAACTGCTGAAATAGGCTATATGTGAAAGGTGGGCCATTATTGCTACTATGTTCTTTGGGGTATCATACATATGGAACAATACCTGACAAATCGATAATAATTAGGAGGTGGTAGTGTGACCTGGTTTTAGATGGGACAAAATGAGACAACCAGTGCGTCTAGCTCTGCAAACAATGTATGCAAACTGTCCAATGTAAAAGAAATATCTGCTGGAATGGCCAATCTGGGGATAGAGTAATAGTAATTAGTTTTCAGGGTCGACTTGGAGCCATTCTCAAGCTTGCTATGCAATTAGCTCTGAAATTGCATATGGATGCATTCATAACACACTAATTTGCCATTCCAATCAGCACTACATGTATGATCCAATACAAAGAAGACTGTGTTAGGTGCCGTAGATGTTCACCATTTGATCCTTCTTGTAGAAGTTACCTCCCTGATATTGTAAACGCAATAAGGTACTCATGATCCCATTGGGTTTCAACAAGCATCTGGTTAGCTAGCAGGGGAGCAGGCCATGGCTCCATGCAATCACTTGGAGCATAATGCAGGATGGTGTACATTTATCTATCATCATATCCACACTGAAACCAGCGGCCAATCAGGGCTCGAGGAATGGGATTGCCCAGATGAAGAATATCAACCATTTATAACCTTCATCACAGAATGGGAATGTTTTATGTATCTCAAGGTGCCTCAGACTAGAGCAAAGACAGCATGAGTTTTCTGCTGTTGCGGAAGCATTGTACATACCCAGCTGAGAAAGCCTTGATCTGTAGTCCTGAGGGCTGGCGCATCGTATTTACAGGCACTAGATTTTGCACCAATGCTGAGTGCTAGTATATGCCCCCATTGTTGTTTGGTTTGGTATCATGGCACATCAACCTTTGTAGGTTATTTAATTCCAAATCCATTTTTATACATATAAACAGTTCTATTTCAAACAATTCAGTCTAGCATAAGTACACTGTTTAGTTCTATTTAACCCATAGATAGGACCCTATCAGGTGCTACCACTCAGGACCAGATCAGACCTGGGAGCAATGGCAACAAAGCGGTAATCTACACTTCCCAAAACTCCTGCATTACTGGAGCCTCATCATCAGATTGTTTAATGTCATATTCAGGACACTCGTTCATGGTGGGGGAGTCTTACCCCTCTGCAGAGATGCAGTCGGTGTATTCCTCAGCCTCAGCCAATTGGGCCTGCTCCTATTGTAGATGAAACAGATGCAATTGCCTGCGCATGTTTATTATTGTTTGCCCTAATGTAATAATAAATCATCAAACATATTTGGAAGGATTTGTAGACAAAGACCTCAGTACAATACATAACCCCTGCCTCTTTAAGCTCAAAGAAAAATCACCCTGATATTTCTTTACTATCCAGCATTGTCTGTGTTAATGGCACAGGGGTTTTGATACCATTTCTCACAATCCAGTTGCTGTTCTGTCTGCAGCACTATGTGAAATATTGGTGAGTAAAATCGGAGTGATGTATGTCTGTTCAATCGTCTCATTTTTATTTTGATGAAAATTCAGCTGGCTCTGCATTTATGCAATCTACAATAAGAGAGATAATTCCTCCTTGTTCCTTCAGTGTATGTGTATGTATGTGTAATATATATATATATATATATATATATATATTTTTATAGTCAAATCATAAATGCTTACTTTCAAGATTTTATACTTTATTTTAAAAGTAAGACTCTCTATACATTGCTATTATAAACTTTTTTCTAATGTCAAGTAATTTTTTATGACAATTTTTTGTTCTTGTAATTAAAATCAAAATTAATTTTAATATAAAAAAAAAGATATCTAAATTTATTCAAATTATTGCTGTACATTTTTGCTGTTTATACAATAATCCATGATCATATTTTTTATAACTAATATCAATTGAAAGCCTTTCTCCCATGTACTGAGATGCTGAAACAATTTAAAACTTGCTTTAAGTACAGAAAAGCAATTTTTTTATACTATTTTATTTGGACATATCTTGGGGTTATGCACTGCAAAATATAATAGGTATATCTGGTCAACATTCCAAGATATCGGCAAAAATGCCACATGACGTATTTTGGACTTTATAAAGTAACAGACCTGAATACTATGCCCAGGTGATGATAGGTGACCTTGCTGGTTAATAAATAAATAGCTTCTGTCATATTCCTTTTTCTTCATTCATGAGTGTGAATGGTTTGCCTTGGCCTATCTTTGGTCAAAATTGATTTGTGAGCAAAGGAACGAAAATGTTCTTTCGGCAAGAAACTTCCAAAGTCTGAGAGAATGATAGTGAGAAAGGAGTAAGAAGAAAGAAAGAATAGGAAAAAGGAAATATTCAAATAGAGAAAAAAAGCCGAGATATATTAAGAATAAATACCATTTAAAGAGAGAAAGTTCAGCAGGAGAGAGAGAGAGGTGGGGGAGGAAATAAGAGAAAGTATGAAAAACAGAAAATAAAATAGAGAGAGCAGTAGAAGACTGGGAAAGAATAGTTGGATAAAAGAAAGAGTAGATAAAAATAGAGAGAAAGAGAATATACCCCATATAACAGAGAGAGAAAAAACAAGATACGAGGATCATTAAATAAGTTTCCAGACTTTTTTCGTATGGGCACTTTTATTGATAGTACACACATGAAACTCTAGTCCCCTTCGAAGTAATCTCCTCTGGCTGCAATTCACTTGTTGTGCTGTTCCAATAACTTCTGCAAGGCCCCATCGAAGTCCTCTTGTGTCAGCATGTCAATGACCGTCATCACAGCCTCTTTCATCTCCTCAATTGTCTCATAACGATGGCCTCTGAGCTTTGGAAATAACCAAAATTCACAAGGAGCAAGGTCTCGACTATAGGGAGGGTGAGGAACTGTCTTGATGCCCATCTTGCTCAAATAGTCTGTGACAAGGATGGAGTTGTGGACTGGTGCATTGTCCTAGTGGAAATGCCACTGACCCGATTTGAAGAGTGCTGGCCTCTTCCAATGGAATCTCTTCCTGAACTCTCTTAAAGCCTCAACATGGTAACCCTAACCGTAACCCTTTGGCCAATCAACTCTGGTGTTCTGATTTCCTTACTCCTCCCACACCTCTCATCATCCCTCATAGACTCTCTGCCTTCCTTGAATCTCTTATGCCACTCAAAAACTGATGCTCGATTCATGCAAGATGGTCAAAAAGCAGTCTGAAGCATTCCATACGTTTCTCTGGCATTTTTTCAAAGTTTAAAACACAATTTTATTGCATATCATTCCTCCTCATGTCCAGATTGCATTTTTGAAATTCACTAGCTGTGACAATCAGGCTTTAGTAGGGTGTATTCCAATTGCTGCTGTAGTTGTTCATTTGAAGCTGAAATCATAAAAATTGGTTAGATGTATAGCAATAACATAGTGAGTTTTCAAGAGTCTATGACAATTTTAAATGCCTGTACAAAAAAAGTCTGGAAACTTATTGAATACTCCATGTATAAAAAAGATGAGCATATGTTTGTGAGAGAGAGAGAGAGAGAGAGAGAGAGAGAGAGAGAGATCAATGACAAAAGAAGTTATGAGAACGGGGGGAAAGCAAACCGAGAAAGAGACGGTAAATGTAAATAAAAAAGAAAGCAAAAGCACCAAGAAAGAGAACATGAGAGAGAGAGAGAGAGAGAGAGAGAGAGAGAGAGAGAGAGAGAGAGACATACAGACATATGCAAAAAGCACATTCAAGACAGGGCTGACAAAAATACTAATTGCAAAAAAAAACAGAGGTAAGAGAGAGAAAGAAAGAAAGAAAGAAAACAACCACACAAAATAACGCAAAAATTGTAAAATACTTTGCAAATTGATAAATGACCTTTTAAAGAAGAATTCTTAAGACTGAATTTCAGACACTTAAAGGTTGAGCCAAGTAAATTTGATCCTAAAGATATAGCTGAAAAAAAAAAGACTTTTATTTATAGTTTGTTTATTATATATGTATGTTTGTTATGTATATGTGCATATCAAATATATGTATATGTTTGTCATGAGTGTCAAATATATGTAAATATGTGTAGCGTGTGTGAGTGTCAAATATATGTAAATATGTGTTTCAAGAAAATGTATATGCATATCTCATGTATGTATCAAAGGGTATGTATATTTCTGTTGTGTGGGTCAAATATGTATATATATGTTGTATGTTGTTTATATGTGTTGAATATGTATATACATATATATATATATGTGTGTGTGTGTGTGTGTGTGTGTGTGTTGATGTGTATTATATGTGTTAAATATATATTATATCAGTGTGTGTGTATGTAATATGAGTTGCTTGTGTGTCAGATATTTGTATATATTTGTTGTGCATATGTCAAATATACATATATATTGTATGTGTTTAATATATTTATATTTGTTATGTGTGAAATATATATATTGAATGAAATATATATATATATGTATGAGTCATGCATGTAATATAAGTGGTTTTGCATGTATGTGGGTGAGTGTGTAAATATATATACATATGTATATATTCACACAAGTCCATTAACTCATTCGCACACACACACACACACACACAAGGGGGTGTCCTCGTGGTGTAATTGTTAAAGCGATGGACTGCGGAATCGTAGTAAGCGAGTTCGTACTCCAGTCGCGCTATTACGTTCACTTTCGGACAAATACCCTTGGGAAAGGTATAAACCCCCTTATCCTCCCAGCTATGGGTTAGTGTCACTACTCTTCTTCTAGGAGAATGGATTTGGCATTAAATAACCTAAAAAAGGTTGATATGCCATTAAACAAAGAAACCAAACCAAATCACACACACATATATATATACATATATATATATATGCACACACATACGTGTATTGGTACATCAGTAAGTCTGTAACTTACTGATGTAAAATTGCCCAGTTGCCTGGGGCTGTAGAATACACCGACTGCTTCTCTAACGAGTGTCCTGGATATGACACTAAACAATCTGATGGTGAGGGTCCACCAATGCTGGAGCTTTGGGGAATGCGGAGTACCCCTTCATTACCATTGCTCCCAGGTCCACTCTGGCCCGGAGTGGTAGCACCTGATAAGGCCCTATCTATGGGTTAGATAGAACTAACAGCATTCTTATGCTAAACTGAATTGTTTGAGTAAACCGAATAGCTTGAAATAGAAATCTTTTTGACAATTAAACCGTACTTACATTCAAACTGCGTGCTTATGCTTAACTGAATTATTTGAAATAGAACTGTTTTTTCGACATTAAAATTGTATTTACACTTAACTGAATTGTTACATATAACTTCTTGAATAGTTTGAAATAAATGTTTTTGACAATTAAACTGTACTTATGCTAAACTGAATTGTTTTAAAAAGAACAGATTATTTACATAAAAATGGATTTGGTGTTAAATAACCTACAAAGGTTGATATGCCATAAAACCCAACAAACCAACAACAAACCAACTGATGTAAAAAGCATTTATTTTACATGACAAATGTTTATTTTTCAAGATAATCTCCTCTTGTTAATGCACTTTATCCAATGTTTCTCTTTAGATCGTGCAGATTGAACATTAAACAATGAACATTTTAAGTAAGTGTTTCAACAAATAACTATATCTGGCTGTAGACTCATGGATTCACTCTTGTGTATCTACACAATATATATATATATATATATATGTTCAATGACACACACATGCACATATATACATACATATACACACACACACACACACACACGTTTTATTTATATATATATATATATGTGTGTGTTTATATGTGTGTGTGTGTGTGTGTGTGTGTGTGTGTGTGTGTGTGTGAGAGAACATGTCAAAAGCCATTCATTAAACCATTTTCTGTGCGTGGGCTTCAAAATTCTTGAGGGATTTCAAGAAGGAGGGTGGAATAGTTGTGCTGACAGTGGCTATAGATTTACAGGTAGGTAAGTTAAGAAAATGGTTTTAACTCTAGCACTGCAATCTTTCTTCATCGATTGCAATTGCCTGAAGAGAGAAAGAGAGCAGTGGTGTGTCTACGAACAGGTCACTGTGCTTTAGCAAAAGTAATGCTTGCATCCCAGGTAAAGTTAATGTGTCCACACATCAACAATGGGTGAGGTTTGTGACGGTAGGTGAAGAGGTTGTCAGCAGAAGATTTGGATGCTTTCCAAAACAATTAGCTGTGCATTCATAAGGAAGGCCATTGACATACGAAGGAGAAAACAGTTGGAGAAGGAAGTTGGATAAAGAAAGGGAGGTGAAAATAGTAAGAGAATATATATGAGTGGATTGAGATAGATACAGACATACGTACAGGGATTGGTATGATCTCAAACACATATACATATACATATATATTTATATATATACATATATATGTGTGTGTGTGTGTGTGTGTGTGTGTGTGTATATATGTGTTCAAGATCATGCCAATCCCTATCTATATATATTGTCATCCACAGACAGATCTGTTTCGTTCTATCAGAACTCTTCAGTGTGGCTAGGCAGACTAGATCCCCAAAGCTGGGATCGAAACCCGGTTAACTCAAACGCCAATCCAAGATTCTACCACTCAGCCATGAGGAAACCAGCGCAAGCGAAGGAAATTTAAACAGTTATGTATCACAATTGTTTTTATTTACATATATCCGCTTAACAGCTACCAAGAGTTTGATTCATATGAAGAGCCTTGCATTACGCTAGTGGCAACCATTTACTTTCCTCACTAGAGAGCTCAAACTATGCACTAATATTTAAATATATATATATATATATATATATTAGTGCAAATGTTTTTGGGCAAGTTGTTACCTAATGTGTGTGAGAAAAGTTTTTATAATTACTCAGTGCTCCTATTTAGCAGAGCCAATTTGAAATCTGAAATGTTCACAATGTTAAATGTTACCCATGACTCTGAGTTGCATGGACATTAGACTGCTTGAGCACATCATGGCTTACAAAATGAACTGCAGCATTGTTCTAAGCAAATTCAGACTCCATGTTATATAATTGCGGAATGATTTTTTTTATATTATCATTTTTCGTTGGTTATATCTTATCATTCGGTTTGTTTAAGCTTAGAACTATTTGGCTTAGTGCACGTGCAGGTGCACACATTGAGTGCAGGTATTCACGCTCATGCGTGGAGGATGTGACAATCACAGATGTCATAATAAAAACCCCAGATAGGAAATGGGACTGGGATGCAAATGACGTCATGCCCGGAAGCGACGGGCTGGGAATTTTGGTGTTTTTGAAAAAGAGTTAGTTGAGATTCGGACCTGGGCGAGTCCAGTTGTGGACTACGGGATGCACCGCGCATTGTGGGGTCAGATGGAACAGTCAGCATTGTAAAAATTGTGTGTCTCTTTCCTTGTATCGAAAATACTAAAAGTAAAAAAAAAAGTTAATAAACGTTTCATACCTGAACTACTGAGAGTCATCAGTGTTTCGCGTATTTCCATGCATTTGTCCATGCTACATCCAGTCATGTTATTACATTTACTTTAGGACTAATACGCATGGGAAAGGTGTGAACTCCCTTATTCCCTTCCAAGCTATGGGTTAAAAAGAACCTCTACTGTTCTAAAAAAATGACTTTAACATTAAATAAACAACAATGGTTGATGTGCCATTAAACAAGGAAACCAGAAATTGATTAGACTGCATGATTGTCATATATATATATATATATATATAATCATAATGTCTTACTGCTGCCTTTTTTGTTTGGGGCTGTAGAATATAATGACTGCACCTCTGCAAAGGGGTAAGAACCCTCCCCCCCATCGAGGCTATGTTTGTCATAGGTGGCAACTCATGATGCTTAAGGATGGGATCTTCATAATATATTGCCCAGTCAACTAGGGCTGTAGAATACACCGACTGCACATCTGCAGAGGGGCAACCCCCCTCCCCGCCCCATGAGTATCCTGGATATGATACTAAACAATCTGATGGTGAGGTTCCAGTGATGCTGGAACTTTGGGGAATATAGAGTACCCTTTCATTGCCAATTCTCCCTGGTTCACTCTGGCCCGGAATGGTAGCACCTGATAGGGCCTTATCTATGGGTTAAATAGAACTAACGGCATACTTATGCTAAACTGAATTATTTGAATTTGACTTAATGGAATAGCTTGAAATAGAAATATTTTTGACAATTAAACTGTACTTAGTGTTCGCTAATAGTCCAAGAGACCTGTTTTCTATCCCAGGTCACGTCATATCAAAGACTTTAAAAATGTTACTTGATACCTCCTTGCTTAACACTCAGTAATATAAGGTACATATCAAGGGTAAAGTGGAGCAATTCAAGGAAAGGAGTAGCGCCCTCCCCTACACCTCAGTGTAGTAGCTATCAAAAAGGGAGCCTTCTGGTTGCCCTTGACTACGGTCACCATCTTTACTTACTTTATATTTAAACTGCATGCTTATGCTAAACTGAATTATTTGAAATGGAACTGTTTTTTGACATTGAAAATGTACTTACACTGAACTGAATTGTTTAATATAGAACTGTTTAGACATTTAACTGTGTGTAAACAAAATCTGTACTTATACTAAACTTAATTAGCTAAATTAGAACTGCTTGACTAAACAGAATAGCTTGAAATAGAAATGCTTTTCACAATTAAACTGTACTTACATTTAAACTGTGTACTTATACTAAACTGATTTGCTTGAAATAGAACTATTTTCATAAAAATGGATTTGGCGTTAAATAACCTACAAAGGTTGATATGCCATAAAACCCAAACAATCAACTGACCCCATAATTTAGCAGTCCTTGACCTAACAATTGAGTGGTCAAGTAACTTGCACCACACCACCTTGACCCTTATGTTGGCTAGATGTATGGCTGCACAGGCCTTATCCGATCAGTCAGCTAATTGTGTCAAGCCCTAGCACCTATATGTTTAGTCCCAATCATATTCTTCAATCTGATCTTGTGGCAAACCCCCAACCCCTTATATCTTATAGGTGCTAATAGGCAGTGGCTGAGGGTCAATTGTTTTGAGAGAATAGGACTTGGACCACTGTTAACTTGCATAGCAATAAGTACCATCAATTGAAAACCTGAAATTGGCAGGGATTCAAAATCCTACTTGAGCCTAAGTATACTGGTCATATATACTCATCTCAACCATGATGAATGGGTTTCCTCTTGGTAAATTCCCAACACAAGTTGGACTTCAAGGTGGATAGTGGAGCACAGGACCAGGGAAAAACAAACATTACCTATGGCTTTTTCAAATAAAAAAACAAAGCAAAATCTTTCTGAGTCTGGTTTAGAGAATGAAGCTGCAACTTCCCTGAATTCATTGTATTTGAATCTTTGGAAGAGATCTGCTGAGCAAATTTTTTTCATTCTTTATTGAGAAGATGATTTCAAGCAGAGTTACTCTAAGAACTTTTGAAAAAACTAGAAACGGTAATTTGCTTAGGGAGGTGGACAGCTGGAAGACTTTCCCCATAACAAAATGCAAAGAGAGCAACCTTTGGAAAACAAGGAATCACAGAGTACAAAAGAATAACCATCAGAAAGGATGGAGAGGAAATTCAGATGAATATACTCTGACTTTCTGTTGGGTATCACCCACCTTTCTCCACACAATGAACTAGTCTATCTGCCATATATAGCAGTGGCTACTAATACCAAGGCAGACTAGACGGTGAAGAGCAGCTTCTTATAGGAATAGTATTAGAGCGTTGGAGACTGGAGATCGCACTAGATCACCTTACTTGCTACCGTAATAACGGAAGCCAATACTATCGTTGGGCTATATCTTTATTCTGTATTCACTAATCCTATGTGCTTGTCTATTAATAGTCTCTCTATTGTATTTACTTTTTCCTGAGAATATATCTCTCTTTCCCCTCATATCATGGTTTGTCCTTTATTTAATATTACAAGTGTTCACTAACCAGAACGCAACACTTTCGATCAGTCTAAAATACTCAAAGAATTAAAAATTGGATAATTCTTTGAGAGGGTGGAACAATACATCCTCCCACCTTTGAAGTGCTTTAAATGTAGAAGGTGTGGCAAAAAAGACCCAGACTACATAGAAGAAGAATGCTCAATTGAAACTAAATACCCAAATTGTTAATAAAAACCCCTCACTTTCTTGTGACATATACAAAAGACAGGGAAATAATAAAGACTAAATATAAGAAAAATGTCTCATTCTTTGAAGCTAGGAAAACTTGATTTATATATAAAAGAAAATACTTATACAATTGTAGCACTGAGAATGAGTCCAATTTGCAACAAAAACAACTGGAGAAGTATAAAGCTCTAGTTAAAGGGCTAATACCACTGGAATCATGTAACTGACCTAAGAGCAATTAACAGAAATGCACTTGGCTAAAATGAAACCAATAGATGTCTCTCTTCAAAATAATATCTATATAGAACCCCAAAACCCTAACCAAAACAAAATACAGTAAAAGGAAAGATGCATGAATCTCCAATCCTCCCAGCAACTTTGAAAATAGATAACTCTTAGAGAGTCCCATATATCAGATGCAGAATCAATCTATAAAAAAGTAAAAAACTATGTCAACCAAATTTGAATGTTCCACACAACAATCTAAGGTGAATCATGCCCAATTATCATTAGGGTGGGAAAAACTAAAGGTATCAACCTCATAAGTCAAACCTTATATCCCACAATATCAAAAATTGAAACAAAAAACAAATTTAACCTTCTTGAAAGAATGTAAACAGAAGTACTTAATTCAATAAAAAGCAAACCAAAGAAAACTCATCAATATCCACCATAGAAAACAAAACCAATACAGCAACCCTTATATGATGGAACTGCTGAGTAATCTGGGCCAATTACAAAGAACTTCAACAACTTTTTACCAACCATAACCCAAAACTAGTGTGCCTTCAAGAAACATTCCTGAAAGACTCAAACCAACTCAAAGTTAAAAACTACCAACAATATAGTCACATAAATAAAGATGGAAACAGAGACTCTGGAGAAGTCTTAATCCTAATTTGGTAAGACATACCTCGACACCAAATCAACATTGATACTAAACTCCAAGCAATTGCTGTCAAAACAATACTACACAACCTCTGTTCCATTTACATTCCACTATATGACCCTATTAATTGAACTAAATAAATAAATCAAATCTCCAAACTCCACCAATTAATAGGTGACTTAACAGTAATAAAAACTATATGGGGATGCCAGAAAACCAATAAAAAAGGCAAAGACCTTGAAAAAGTAATCAACAACGATAACCTCTGCATCCTAAACAATAAATTACAAACCTATCTCATTCCATCTATAGGCACCAACTCAGCTATTGACATAACCCTATGTGATCCCCCAAGCTATATAGACTATAAGTGAAAAGTCTATAACAATCTTTGTGGTAGCAACCACTCCCCTATCATTCTCAAAGATCTACAATCTCTTTATTATACTAGACTCCCCATGGGAGAATAAAGAAAATGAGAACAATTAAAAACTCCCACTGATATTCAAATCTCAATACCAAAGAAAACCTAACCAAAAAAACTTAGACACAACACACTTTGGTTTAATGATGACTGCAGAAGAGAAATCTTCCTGTAAAAGGGCTGCCCAATGCAAATTGAACTATAAACCCACAACCACCAATTTAAACTCCTTCAAACTAAAAGACTCAGACTAAAAGCACGCAAAACCATGAAGGAAGCCATGAAGAAAAGCTGGCAAAACTCTGTCAACCAATTTAACTCCACCAAAACAAATACAATCTGGAAAATGATTAGAAAAATCTATGAAAAAACTCAATTTTTCCTCTTAAACACCTCATAATAAAACAACACAGAAGCGACAAACAAAAAATGTACAGCAGATACACTATCTGAAACTTTCTCAGCAAATTCCTCACTCAAGAACACCATCCAACAGTTCCCAACCTTTTAAACATAATGCAGAGAAACAAACTCAAATTCAAATCAGACAACTTGGAAACCTCTAACAAACCTTTAACTTTACCAGAACTGACTGAAGCCATCCAAAAATCACGCAATAGCCAGCCCAGATGAAATCCATTATGAATTCCTTAAACATCAACCGTAAAAAAATATCACTTGACTACATTTTAACCAACCTCAATGTTGTGTGGATAAATGGTAGATTCCCAAAGTCATGGAAAATTTTATACCCAAATCAGGAAAAAACAGCTTGAATCTATAAAACTACCTCGCAATCGCAACTAACGAGCTGCTTTTACAAAACCGTGGAGCTTATGGTCAACAAAACGTTTGTTTGGTTTATTGAATCCAACAATTTTATCACCAACTTCCAATGCAACTTCAGAAGGCAAAAATCTTAAATAGACCATCTGCTCAGATTGGAAGCCTTCATAAGAGAGGCAAATATCCAAAAACAATGTTTCATAGTTTTTTTTCAACTTCTAGAAGATATATGAGACCACTTGGAAATATAGTATAATGAATGACTTACACAACGTGTGACAGGAAATTCTGAGTCTGAATCAAATCAACCTTGTCAAACTTCTATTGTCAAGAAAAAAGAGTCCCTCAGGGGAGTATACTGTTGGTAACCCTCTTCAACAGCATCAAGTTTCTGAATCCTGAAATTGATTACTACTAATATGTTGACAATTTTTGTATATAACCTCCAAATTTATTTACATGTATACAGCAAAATGTCAACTGTGCAACAATGCATCAAGGAAATTAACCAATAAGCAACCACAAATGCCTTTAAGATGTCCAAAATTAAAATTCAATGTGTGCATTTTTGCCAATTAAGGAAAATGCATAAAGACCCTACACTTAAGCTGGACAGAACAGAAATTCAGGTCATCAATAATTTTGAATTCCTTGGTATTGTTGTATAGCCACATACAACTATACAATACATATACAAATATGTGCGGAAACATTGTCAACAATAACGACCTTCAATGAACGAACAAATACACTTGTTTATATAAATATATCTCTCACACTTTATTCTTGAAAAGGTTGATGTTGGTTGCGTGTGAGAGATGAGCTGGAGATGGGGACAGACTGCTATATTGACCCAGTAGTACTTCTTTCTCATCTTGGCTGGGTTGCTCAACTGTGGGTCACTGAGGACGCAAAGCCCTCTGTCTGCTGCAGACTCTCAATTCGGCATCTTCTCTCCAACTGACTGTTTTTCAAAAATACCCAAATTTTCAGCCTATCACTTCTGGGCATGACGTCCTTCACACTCCAGTCTCATTTCCTATCTGGGGTTTATTATGACAATTGTGATTGTCATATCCTCTGCGCATGAGCATAAACTGTACCCAATGTCTGTGCACCTGAACTAAGAGCCGAATAGTTCAAAGCCCAACCAAACTGAATGATAGAATATAATTAACGAAAAATGATTAATATAAAAAAATCATTCTGTAATTATATAACAGTATAATTTTCAATAAAAAACTAACCTTCATTCTGCACTTACTATACCTAAAAGAAAAATGCACTAAAGTATTAAAACTCCTCCGTTTAATAGCCCACATTAAATCTGGCACAAACCAACAAGCCTTACTAAAACTATCAGTAAGTTAGCTGACCATTGTCAAGGGTAACCTGAAGGCTCTCTTTTCAATAGCTACTCTACAGAGGTGTAAGGGAGGAGGCTACTCTTTTCCTTGGATTGCTCCACTTATCCTTGATCCATACCTTATAATACCGAGTGTTAAGCAAGGTGGCATCAAGTACCATTTTCTGAATCTTTGGTATGACTTGACCTGGGATTGAACCCCGGTCTATCTCAACGGTAAAACTATACATAACCCTAATCATTAGAACATCCCAAGTGGAGAGCCTATGTATACACTGAGGCTCATGAACCATGTGTACATTTCAGATTCCAAAACCTACACTAAAATCAAATTTCTACTGACTAACCTGGCTCATGATTACATGTCCAACCCCAAACAACAACATCTATTTAGCCAAAAAGAGAAGGCAATAAAACCTTTTAGTCATACAATTTCTGCTTCTTCCAGAATGAAACTTCTCCTGAAAGAAGCAGAAATCTCACTCACAAACTTCTGTGGTACCATACAACAAAGCTCTGCCCCTGGTTATTTAAACAAACAGTGGTAATCCTCAACCCTACCAAAGTCGCCAAAAAAAAAAAAACCACAGATCCCTTAATCTATCTAGAGAAACCTTCCAGCATCCCCAAAAATACCGTAACTACTTCCACATTTATATAGAACAGAAGTGGATGTGAAGATGCATTCAAGAATCAAACATGCAAAAAATGCCTTTTCAAAAGAAGCTTCTATACTCACTGCTGAAACCTGTGCAATAGAACTGACACTCAACATTGTTTCAACAAGCAACTCAAAAAGATTTATCATCGATTCCAATTCTTTCTGTGTATTTTCATCAATCAAAAATAGAAAAATTAATAACTCACTGATCATCAAACTCTTAAACATCATAAACTACTTGAGCCATACGAAAAGGTGATACGTTAGATCCTAAGCCATATAGAAAACCATAAAGCCTACTTGATAGCCAGATCTGAATTCAACAAGGTACCCAACAGAATACCCTACATTGACTTACAGTTTAAAATCAGTCAAATACTGATAAAGAAATGGTAACAGTTATTGCACAGAAATACTCATAACAAATTCTATCAAATGCAAGCCATCTTAGAAGAAAAAAAATCAGATCCAACTAAGATTAGAAGAGAAGAGACCACCCTAAATTGACTACACATAAACCAGACTAAAAAAATTCCCTCTTTCATATTGAAAAAGAAAACCGCCATTAAAATGCCCATGAGAAGCACATATTGACAAATGTAAAAATCTTGTCCGTAGTCCAAGAGCTTTTTTCCCCAATGTAAAAATCATGAAGAATCTATTCAAGACGACAGATCTTAATAATATAACCAACTTCCCCCCAAAATTGGCTTCTAATCAAGGATATAGGTCCATAAACCTCCTCTGCAAAAAGATACCCACATTCACTCTGGAATATCAAAACTCTTTCGCAGAAACACTGACTTCAACGGATAACCACTGAATCCTTCCAATCAGCAAAAAAATAAAATAAAAAAGGCCATTGCCATAAAATAACCCATGAGTTGATTTGCCATAAAATCCAACCAACCAACCAACCAAACCAAGTCAAACTGATTCCTTTTACTCACTCTTGCCAACTGTCTATCATTGATTGCTTTTGGCAGGTCCTCTACACAGAATTCAGTTTCTGCACAGAGCTGATGAAAGTAAATTTTTGCTAGGTAGCCAACACTGATGTGTTCATGCATAGTAGTCCATAGGAGAATGTCACTTATGAGTTCATTTCTGCTTTTCCAGCATGTCTTGTTTGTTTTACTTTTATATTTTATGAGATAGGAGATAAATGGTTGTATAGCTGCTGTTTTATGAGGTGCTGCTTCCAGGATTTGTTCAAAAATGCTTACAGCATCCTCATGTACTTCCCATCCAGCTTTTTTTCTAAGCATTTTATTAGAGTCAAAGTGGTGCTCTCATACAGTAGTACTGACATGGTCACAGCTTGGAAGAATTCCTGCCTTATCTGAAAGATTAGATTTCAAGATGTTTGATAACCTGCCATTAGTAGTCCATGGCTTTCCTATGCATCTGTTGACATTGCTTTCTGTAAATGAGATATTGCTACCAAGGTATATGAACTAGTCTACTAATTTCAGAGGTTTACCTTTTAATGAAGAGATGGCACCATCTTGACTCAAACACTTTTGTCTCTTGGTTATTGCTCCATGATATACAAGAGATTCAGGTAGGGTTGGTGAATTAGTGAAAAGTGCTAGATTATCTGCTTAGTTGCATCAGTAGGATCTTGTTTACTTTTTGCCTATTTTAGGGAAAACCATTTTCTTTCATTAGATCTGTTGGTTTTTGTAGCTGATTATAAATCGAAATGGTTCTAATGTATCTTCTTTGCAAGACTCCAGTGACAATGTCAAAGAAATCAGTGTCATCATTGGATGAGCAAACCCTCGCTTTCATGTTTTTGTAGAGCATTATTATAGTGGTAACAGTTTCTTTGGGAAGACTATATATTAAAAGTATTCATTCTATCTTTTCTCTATGTATGAAGTCAAATGCGTTAGTGAAATCTACAAACAAAAGTGCTATCATGAGACTTTTTGCACATATTCCTTCGATAATTTAATGGATAATCAGACTCTGTGAACTTAAGAATTGATTTCTCTAAAATCCATACTGATTTTTCCAAAGAACTTTCTCAACTTCAGGTCAGATACAATTTAGAAGCAGAGCCTTATAAACCTTAGCAGTAAGAAAGGTGCCTCTGTTGTTTTAGTTATTCTGAAGTCACCTTTCTTTGGGAAATGGGTGATGCAGTCTTTTGTCTATTTCTCTATTATGTGTTTGTTCATAGGCAGTGTTACATAATCAAAGAAGTACAGCGTCCAATTTTCTTGTCTTCTTTACTTTAGGAGGAATTTCATTGAGACCTGCAGCTTTTCTACTTTTGATTGTTTAGTGTTTAAGCATTCAAGTCTGATCTAGAAAAAATAATCAGCAAGATATTCACCATTTCCGTTTGAAGAATTGTATGAACAGAATTTATTAATTTTGTCATTGACTATTTGAGCATTAGATTGCTGATTACATCTCCTACAACAATAATCATTACACTTAGTATATTTCTGTATATGTGTGTTTGTATATATATATATATATATATATATAGATATATTTTAAAATAGGTAGGTCCACAAAGAGATTTGTATTTTTTGAATTTATTTATTTTATCAAAAATTAATAAATTCAAAAAATACAAATCTCTTTATTTTAACAAAATAAATAAATTTAAAAAATACAAATCTCTTTAATCAGTTCTATTTCAAACAATTCAGTTTAGCATACAAAAACAGTTTCACTTCAAACAACTCAGTTTAGCATAAGTATACAGATTAATTGTTAAAAACATTTCAATTTTAAGTTATTCAGTTTAGTCAAACAGTTCTAATTCAAACACTTCAGTTTAGTAGAAGTATAGTTTTTGTCTACTCACAGTTAAATATCAAAACAGTTCTATTTCAAGTTATTCAGTTTAGCATAAGTACACAGTTTAGTTCTATTCGACCCATAGATAGGGCCCCATCAGATGCTACCACTCCAGGCTAGAGTGGACCTGGGAATGATGGTAATGAAGAAGTGCTCTGCATTCCCCAAAGCTCCAGTATCATTGGAACCTCACCATCAGATTGTTTATTGTCATATCCAGAACACTCATTGGGAGGGTCTTACTCCTCGCCAGAGGTTCAGTCAATGTATTCTACAGCCCCAGCTAACTGAGCAAGGTAAATACGTGCTCCAAGATTTTTCAGTGTATGACAAAAAAAGTTTTATTTAAATCTTTGGTTATTGGTAATTAGTCTAGCTTTTTGAACATGTGTGGGGCACCAAATTAAACTCAAACTCATGACAATAATAATGGTTTGATTTATTTGCACAGTTATATGGTATCAAGTATTCTTATATGATAAGAGTAATTTTTAAACAGGTCTATTTGACTAATAGATGGGATCCTAACATATACTACCACTCTGGGTCATAGTGAACCAGCGAGTAATGGCAATGAAGTGGTACTCAACACTCCCCAGATCTCCAGAGCAGGAGCCTCACCATCAGAAGCAGTTTAGAGATACTTCAAAATAATGAAGTGTTTACCTATTTGGAATATGAGGGGGAATCAAAACTTTTGCAATATTTGCATATGTGCTACTTTGAGGAATAAACTCCAGGAATTTGAGAGAATTAGATGGATGTCACACCTAAAAGTTCAGACCTAGGAGGTGCATACGATAAGTTTCCAGACTTTTTCGTATGGGCACTTTTATTGATAGTACACACATGAAACTCAAGTTTCCTTTGAAGTAAACTTCTCCGGCTGCAATGCACTTGTACCGTTCCAACAACTTCTGGAAGGCCCCATCGAAGTCCTCTTGCGTGAGCGTATCAATGACCTTCATCACAGCCTCTTTCATCTCCTCAATTGTCTCATAATGACTGCCCCTGAGCTTAGGGAATAACCAAAAGTCACAGGGAGCAAGGTCTGGACTATAGGGAGGCTGACGAACTGTGTTGATACTCATCTTGGTCAAATAGTCTGTGACAAGGATGGAGTTGTGGACTGGTGCATTGTCCTGGTGGAAATCCCACTGACTTTATTTGAAGAGTGCTGGCCTCTTCCCTAGGAATCTCTTCCTGAACTCCCTTAAAACCTCAACATAGTAACCCTAACGCTAACCCTTTGGCTAATCAGCTCTGGTGTTCTGACCTCCTTACTCCTCCCACACCTCTCATCATCCCTCATAGACTCCCTGGCTTCCTTGAATCTCTTATGCCACTCAAAAACTGATGCTCAATTCATGCAAGATGCTCCAAAAGCAGTCTGAAGCATTCCATATGTTTCTCTGGCATTTTTTCCAAGTTTAAAACAGAATTTATTGTATATCATTCTTCCTCATGTCCAGATTGCATTTTTGAAATTCACTAGCTGTGACAATCAGGCTTTAGTAGGGTGTATTCCAATTGCTGCTGTAGCTGTTCATTTGAACCTGAAATCATAGAAATTGGTCAGTCATCTTATAAGATGTATAGCAATAACATACTGAATTTTCAAGAGTCTACTACAATTTTAAATGCCCATACGAAAAAAGTCAGGAAACTTATTGTATGCACCTCGTAGTTCTTTTGGATTATTGCTCGTTCTGATCCATGTTTCACTTCCTGCTCTCATGACCTCAAGAGGAGGTGGAAAATCCATAAAGGAGTGTTTCACCTCAAAGAATTAGTATCATCATTGCATCAAGGAACTGGCAGAAAGCTGAACGTAGCTCATTCAGATTATTACTTGTTTGGACCCCAATTTCACTTCTGCACTCACAATGCTTCAACAAGCAAGAGGATGTGGAAGCTTCAGTGAAGAAGTTCTTCGTTTTGTGGTATCAGAACTGGTATCAGCACAGGATCAAAGAACAAACAGAACAATAACTTCAGACTGAAATATGATGGCCTCTGCTTTGAATGCATGTCTGTTTTTGTTGTACTTAAAGAATAAAGAATAAATAAGTTACCAAAACATTACAAAACTTTTGATGTAATCATTGTGAAGATAGATTTTTTACTATATTGTAAATTATGGTCTGCAAGTCATTCTAGCAGATAAGTCGACCTCAAGATTTTTAGCTCAAAGTTCTGAGTCAGACTGACAGGGTGTGATTGGTCTAGTGTTGTCTAAATTATGCAAAAATAGAAATAACACTGACAACTCATCTTAGCAAATATATTTACCAAAATTTTATAAAAATATCTATATAGATTAATTTTATTCCAAGAAATTGCCACTGACTTCAACCACAGCTTCCAGATGACTTTGAAATCTTCTGTAAGCCTTTCCAATGGTCTCTTTGTTTAAATTAGTAAAATGCTGCCGTTATCCTTGCCTTCAGTTCATCTTTGGTGTTGCATGGAGTTTTGTTCGTCTTTCACTTAACTGCACCCAACACATAATAATCAAGAGGATTATAATCTTGAGAGTAAGGTGTTAGGAGTGATATGGTGACAAAAATTTTCTGACAACTAACACTGGGTTCTCCTGCTTGTTCTGTGGAATCACTCTCTGATCCTGGCAGAAATTTTTCTCATCTGAGAAAAAGAAAAGCATGTTCAGCTGAGTGGGGGATGCTTGATCTTGTTGAATAGCTTTGAAATGTGGCCTTTCCTGTGCTCTTTTATGGCCTGTGATAAAAATTGGCCCTTTCTAATCTTGTATGAGAAATACCAAATGTTTTCCTGCAATACTTGCCTGATAAGAAACTCAGACACTTCCATATCCCTGGCTATGGACTTCCTTGACTTGTTGGCTTTGTTACAAATCATAGCCTTGATCTCTCTATTTTGGAAGTTCTTATCAGAACAATCAAAGTTAGGTTTCTGAGCTGTTGTACCTTTGTGTTGGGCTCATCCATCTCTTTTTGAATCCAAGCATTTTGAAATCTTTATATTGGAGCTTCTGGTGTGAATGCCAAGTAGTATAGCATGCCTTTTCCAAATTTCTTGACGAATGAATTAGGTCTTGGTGTTCTTTTCCTTACAGATAATATTCACCTGTATAGTTGACAAAATTGAAGCAAATAAAACATACATGAAATCAATAATTCAAAATGGCAATAATTTGCCTATCACACCCCCTCTATACTTGCTGTATAGATTGACCCCGAAATATACCATAGGCTTCTTGTTGGCCTAAAGGAGGATGGGCTATGATAACCTGTAACAAAAGCATAAAAGGCCAAACTACTTGCATCATAACATTCACTGTAATATCTTTCTCTATATATATTCTTATTTTATTATATATGTTGCAGGAAATATTCCGGTTTAGTTTTATACTAATTTATATATTATAGCAAACCTACAAAATCATCAGCAGACATTAATTTGTATTACAATTTTATTATTTCATATTAATCTCTGTGTTAATTTGTTAAATATGTTCACTAAACACGAGTTTACGTTGAAAATGTTTGTGGCAATCGGCTGGAGTTACAGCAAGTGATGTATATTGATTGTTAGGAGTACTGTTCTACAAGATGACCATCCTGTCATAAATGTTTGGGAACGCTTGTTTTGTTGCAATTTTTTCTGACTTAAAAAGATGACTAGTATGCCACAATTTATAGAATATAATTGGAGACCATGATTGCTAAATTGGCTTTGGCTTAAAATAGCCCAGCAAGGGTTGACATGACATAAAACCAACCAATCCTTCATTTTAAGTCTCTTGTATTTTCAGATTATTATTAAGTCAAACTTATAAATCTTATCTATGATCATGCATAACTGAAATAGGTAAGAAGAATATTTTGGAGAAGAGTTTATTATAAATGTTGTTGAATCATTATAAATTTTGAAACGTTGCTCACTCTTATTCAATTATAATTTCAGGCTGGTAAATCTGATTTGGGCATTTTTTGTTTCTTCTTCTTCTTCTTCTTCTTCTTCTTCTTCTTCTTCTTCTTCTTCTTCTTCTTCTTCCAGACAAAAAGCTCAATACCTGCCACTTCCAACTATTCCTCTGCTGCTGGCCGAAATGATATTTCATTGTACAGTCGAACCAACATCACGATTCCTGATAATAGCAACTACTTCTCAGGACTTTCTCCTTCCTTAGGCAGTGGATTTCAGCAGGTCTCTTCTGTTAGCAGTCAGAACAGTGCTGGACAGGAACGTCGCATGATACTAACCAATGGTCAAACTTCAACGGCTGTGACATATCACAATTTTGGGTCGAATCCTCAAAAAGTTAATGCCAAAGTGACCGCCAATATTGAAAAAGCTATGGTAAGTCAAATATATACATATATATATATATATATATATATATATATAGAGAGAGAGAGAGAGGGTATCAGAATAGATAGCTGACAAATGCAATTTAAAAGATTTAGAAACAAATTTAATCTGGAAAGGGTTACTCACAAATGCATTTTAGCATTGGGCATATTTGAATCTGGACTTTATAGGCATTTCTTATCTCTATCCTCTGACTTTGCCTTTACTCCACCAGTCTTTCTGTTGTAATAAGCTAAATATTTCTGGCAGATGGGGGTTATTTTAATGCATTCAGTTTCCATGACTAAACTAGATATTCATCAATGAAAATGCCTCTATCTTCTTGCTTCAGCAAAAATCCTTCTTGAATACATGATGGTATGATGGGGTCGGGGGGGGGGCTAAAATTTAGAAATAAATTCAATCTAGAAAGAGTTAATCTAATGATACAAATTGGCCAGAGGGAGATATATTCATTACAAATGTGTTTGAAATTTAAATATGAGTTAGTTTAAAATGATATGATACAAGTGTGAAGAGGGGTATATAGTTTTAGTTTGACAATGACTTTAATAGTATAAACAATTAGTATTCCAAGTACATGAACTAACGATAGTGTTATATAATATGATTCAATCCTACTTGAGTAGGGGAACTTTTGTTTGAAATAAAGCAAAAAAAATTTTTTTCAAAATTTTTTACCATAAATGTAAACACTGCATTGTTTGGAATGGGTTTATAACAAAAATTATTTCAAAACTTATTCAAAATGGCAGTAAATCAAACTAAGTGGTCCAAGCTGTCATCGAATTTCTGGTGGATGAGAAATGTGAAATTTACAGAAGAATATGTGATGTGTATGGAGAAATATGTTTTAGTCAAAAAGTTTTGACAAATGGGTTATACATGGGTTTGCCACAACGAGCCTAAGTTGAAAAGACGGTTCCTGAAGTGGTAAAATACTGACTCTCCAGTAAAGAAAAAGTTCCTGACACAGCAGTTAGTAAAGAAAATGATGTTGACAGTGTTTTGGGACATGAAAGGACCCATGACTATTAATTTCCTTCGAAAAGATTAACTGTAAACAGTGCTTCCTATTGCAAACTCCAGAGGCAAAATTCACCTTATTCATAAAATTACTCTCATATATATATATATATATATATATATATATATATATATATATATCCCATATAAATGACAATGAAATTTATGAAAAATCATTTCCAATATTATCACTGAGTAATAATGACTTTTAATGAGAGGGTTGTGCTTGCTTTGCTTGGCATAAATTGTCATTGTTTGGTGATATTTTTAAAAAAAGACACATGAAATTCTTTTTCCACAACCAGTCTAGATCTTTATCTAGTTATCATCATGGTAACTATTGAAAATGCTGATTCACATAAATATGTTGCAAAAGGCAGTTACTTTTGGACCACCATTTGAGACAACAATGGATACTTAGAAGCCATGCTGAGCCAAAGGTTTAGGAATATATACTGTTTAAACTAAATTTTAATAAATGTGTAGTAATAACTAGAAATATAAATTTGTGGTTCTATCATTAATCAGATTATATAAATTGTTGTTGGTCCCCAAACTATGGTTTGAAAGCCACTACCTTTAAAGACTTCCAATTTACAAATAATGGAAATAAATAATTAATGAAGTGACATTTTTAATTTTGTACAGAATACTTTACTTCTTAGAAATATATCAGGGTGTGTCTTAAGTTTTAAAATTATTTTGGTAACTTATTTTTTTTTAGGTTACAACAAAACTAGCAATTAAAGTCAAGGCCATTGTCTTGCACTGTCTGAAGTCAATCTTCTGCCTGTTCTATGATCCTTTGCTGATACTAGTTTTTGTTCTTTGAAATGAAGAACTCTTTCACTAAATCTTCCACCTCTCATTTGTTGATCCTATTTACCAACCCCTCCACTTGGGCAGGATATGACACAAGGTCAATTTTTAAGTGGAGTTTAACAGGTTTGAATTCAGAGTTTTCCTTCTCCTAGACTAGTTGCCTCACCAAGGCTGAAGAACCCAGTCTGTCCTACTATTTACCCATAGCTGGAGGAAGAATAATTGGATTCATACCTTTCCCAAGGGTATTAGTGCTATGTGAAATGCAATCAGTCTCGTCCAGGATTTGAACTCGATAACCATTACATGACGATAACCATTACACCACAGGCACCTCTCATTTGTTGATGATGTGTCATGAGCACAGGAAGTGAGCGAGAGATCAGAACAAGTAATAATCTGATGGAACTAGGTACGGACTATATGCTGGATGATGTATCAGTTTGATTCCCTCAAGTTCCTTAAGTTTATTCCAGAAACTAACAGATATTGCAAAACAGTTCATTTACCCTAGTACTTCACTAAACATTAACGATTTCACTATTATAAGGTGTAAACAAGCAAAAAAAATAAAATAAAAGGACAAAAGAAAAATTAGACAAACATTTATACTACATATATATTACTTGAAGAAATTCAAATAACTTATATTTTTGCCCATTCATTTGAACTTTATATCAAAAGATTTTTTCTTTTTCCATTGTGCAACTTTTCAATTTAAGATTTTTTTTATTGTCATCTCAATATTTGTTCTGATTTCAGAAGGTTCGAAACATCAAGAAGCCTCCATCGATGTATAACCGGTCGGCAAGGGGATACTCATTGGAGTATTCTGATGTAGCTGATAATTATGATAGAGAGGTTGACAAATTGGCTGTGCGTGGTGGCCCTGCTGATAGTCATTCAGATCCCGGTATAAGCCGACATAGAAAAATGTCTTTTCGTAAAGACATCATTGGTAAGTCTTTTTCAAATTAATTTCCAAAAGTGAGAGAGCGAAGTCTCCGTGTCATAGTGGCTAATGTGTTGGACTGCAACATTTTAGTAGGTGAGTTCAAACTCCAGTCATGCTATTACGTTCACTTTCAAACTAAAAAGTGTGAACACCCTTATCCGCACCATCTATGAGGTAAAGACTACCACTACTATTCTTCTCCAAGGATAGCTTTGACTTTAAATAACCTACAAAAGTTGATATGCCATTAAACAAAGAAACAAAACCAAAAGTGAGAGAAATCTTGAGTTTTTCGGTGGCAATGAGACATTAGCAAATGATATATTGTCATTTAATTCATTATAGCACGAGTGTTTCATAAGTAATGTCTCCTATTCATTTTGATTTCTGTGTCAAAAGGACCTAGAATATGCTGATTATATTCCTTGGGGAATCCCGGGTATGATACTAAACTACATTTGATAGTGAGGCTCCAGTTCTGGAGATCTGCAGAGGATGGACTGGTAGAGTGTGTTAGAGTTCCATTTATGAGTCTAATAGCTCTATTTTAAAATTATTTGTATTAGAAAGGAATACTTGATACCATATAACTGTGTGTAGATTATTTGTATTTATAGTTACTTGAAGCTATAATTGTTTACTAAGGATTATTATTATTTATTACTTGAACCCATAACATAGCTTGCAAATTATTGGTTTGAGACAGAAATACATGAAACAATTATCATTGCTTCCAAATTATTGGCATTTGATAGGAATGCTTGAAACCAAATAATTGTGTAAAACAAATAAAAATGTACAATTAAAAAAGGCAATAGAACTTTGAAAACATAGTTAGAAATTAATCAAATTTCATTATTAAATAACCCATAAGGAGTTGATATGTCATTTAACAAATAAACTTAACCTAGGAAAACAAAATGTCATAATATGTTTGTATTTTAATCAATCCCTCCCCCACTGATAGGATGCAAAACTAGGTCGATTTTTAAGTGGAGTAAAACTAGTGTTGGGATACAATAAATAACTACCTCTCTTTGATATCTTGCATTTAACATGACAAGCTCTAAAACCCATTCTCAATCTCTTTTCACCTTTGGTCTTTGAACAGTAAAGACATTGTCTCTGAACCCTGTCTGAGAACAATAAAGCCAAATGATTATCTTTTACTTCCTCTTATCGAGTAAGCCTTTTTCTATTCTTGTAACTCTTCTTCATATTGCTTGTTCATTGAAAAATACATGTATACTTCTAGCTGTTAGGACACATTTTTATATTCTTTCCTTTTAATACGACTAGTACGTATATTGTGTATTCAAATTGTTAAATGTTCATGGTATGTACAAATAAGTTTATCTTGTCTTTAGTTCAATTGTTTTCAGTTTTACTATATCATGGATTTACTAATGTTAATATTGGTCGTTGGCAAGTGGGAACAGGATCAAAATATTTCAACTACACTAAACTTCTACTTCTGATTTGAATTAAAAATTTTCTTTCATCTGGATCAGTTGCTGTACCGAGGCTGAAGATCCCCGTCTACCTTATTATCATTTCCTCATAGCCAAGAAGAGATGGAGACATCCCTTTTTTTGAGGGGTGGTTTACTTATCAGCTGGGGATACAGTTAGCATACTATAAGCCCCACTGACAGAGCTAACAACATTTTGTGCCCTTAATCCCTTGAGAGAAGAGATAAGTTTAGGTCTTTCTTAGGGGCAATTGGTGCCAACAATTATTTTGAACTTGTTCACTAATTTCCTTCTCTTAACCACTATGCCATTCACACATTCACAGTAGTCAAAGGCATTGTTAGCCATTCCTTCCAGACTGTTTTGGGAATTTCATCACTTTCATCTTGAATGCCAATGCCTTTTGGACCAATCAATTGCTCTTTGATTTTAACCTGGGCTGCTGTTCTAAAAATCTAATCACCATCTTGACCATGGGTACAGCACTCAATTATTATTTGGATTGTTGTCAGGGGGGTCAAGTATGATAAACAGGTGGATAGTAATTACTTGAAAATGGTTATGTGTGTCTGGATGTTGTCTTTGTAGAGGAGGAAATAAAGATTTTTAAACGGAAAGAAAATGAGCACTACACATGCTTTCATTGGCAGAAGTCAACAGCAGCAGCAGTCATAATGGTAATTGCAGATAATATAATTGGGGGAAAAATAAACTTTTGTATGGCGCTGGTCAAAGGTTCTGTTTTCCTTCAACTGACACTAGACAAATTGATTAGATATTGGTTAGTTGATTGAAGGAGAAGGAAAAGAGGATGAAAAGAGAGAGAGAGAGAGAGAGTGGTACAAGGAAAGAAAGGATTATGGTTGAAGAGAAAAAGAAGAGGAGAAATGGCAAAGAGTGTTAAGTGAAGGAGAGAGTGGATGTTAAAGAAGAAAAAAAAGGAAGGAAAGAAAGAGAGAAGGGACTTGATATTTATAAACATAGAAAGTAGTGTTCATAAGTATTTGAACAAGCACAAAGTCTGTTTATCATCTAAGATTGCAGAGGCAGGAGGACTATTAAAAATTCTCAATTGATGGATGGAAATTTAAATGAATTCATTTGCCAACGCTTTCCAATACACCAGTAAATGTGTCGACCTTTTTGATCTCTTTGATTTTGAACAAAATTTTGCAAGCATCAAAAAAAAGGTTGTTTTTTTTTCATTTAACAATTAAATTCAATTAAAGAAAACATTTTCCAAAACTAAAAAAGCATTTTTTGTTCTATTACTGTTTATCATTCTTAAAACCGCATGAGTTCAATATATATTCATATATATATCTTTTGGATATATATATATATATGTATTGTTATATGTATGTAGATATATATAGGTATATATGTAGGAGGTTATATTGTGTTTTTGATATTTAATTTCCATTTTGTAGAGGTATATTTAATTTGTTTTTATATGTGGTTGTGTGTTCTCAGAAGTCGGAAGGTCGCCATTTATAGTGATGGGGATAACATTATTATTATTATTATTATTATTGTTGGGTTTTTGGTTTAAGGTTGAAGTTGGTTATGTTGGTATTACGTTGGTTGTGTTGGTATTTCATTGGTTGTGTTGGTATTTCGTTGGTAGTTATCCCCTCGCTAAATGTTGATGGAAAATAAAGGTGGTGGAGAAGAACGAAGACGTTGTTAGGTTTTAATGGCAGCATGAAGTAAAGGGGTTTACACTAGTATGCTGCGAGGTCTCTTAGTAACGAAAGAAAGTAGGAAGTTGTTAGAGTGTATCATCTAATTTGTTTTTAACTAGGATCTCTTGGTCTAGAAGAATAGACCCAAGGTGTCCATAAACTAGATGGCTCTCCTCATAGTGTATGATGCTGCTCAGCTCTTCAGGAGCAGACGAATAGACGTCCGTTCCCATTGAGAATTTCTGAGGGAGAGAGAGTTTCGCAGGCTTTCTTCAATTTTTGGTGCTGCTAGGAAATATGGTTTGGGCTGAATAGGACAAGTCATCCTGATTGGGTGAAAATGTTCAATGACTCTAACGGTCAAATTAAATTACGTGCCAAACAGAAATTCAAGTTTCTTTCTGCTACATATATGTATATATAATTGAATATATTGAGCACTCTCCAAATTATACTGCATTTGGTCTGCTACAAACCCTCCAAGTGAGATAGTGACAACCATATACTGTTGTAATATATATACGTATATATATTGTCCAATGATTCAAATTACATTTTAAGAACTTTTGGAATAAACTTTTAAACCCATTTCACATCATTATTATCACAAGTCCTTCTCAGTTTCATGATAACTGAAGCTGATAATGGATCTTCATATGATGAAACAAACAGTTATGGTAAAGAGGATGATCATTCTCAAAGATTTTAAAAGTTTTTAAAAAGCAATTTATTCAAAAATAATGAAAAGTTTTTAAAAAAGGATTGTTAATCATCAGTCAGTATTTGACTTTATTGTGGCTCATCCCAGATATTTCGTATATACCTCAAATGAGGAGGTATTAACACTTATATAAAAATATAATTTCTTTTTATTTACAAAAAGTTGAAATGGTGTTACATGAGAGAGTTGAATAAACAGTGAACTGCCATATGAAATCTTCAGACTTACATCAGGTGAAGATACATCTCCAGAAAGCTTTGCTTCTTTCATGACAGACTGACACAGGACTGGTTCTCTCCCGAGGCTTACGCCCAGATGGCATGATTGCTCACTGCTTACCGCTGACTCTGCTAACTCACTGACTGCTGTCTTCTCAGGGTTGAAAACTTCCATAACCCACGGGAGAAAATAATTGACGTCGCACCCGTTACAGAGAAATCCATAGCAGTCGAACAGAGAGAGGATGACCAAATCGCTCCTCTCTTCGAAAAATCATTATTAGAAGAAGAACCGAACAAAGTACCCTCAGAGTATTTCATTGAAGATGATATTTTAATGAGGAGTACATCTGCAGGAAAGATTATGAAATCTCTCACTAATTTCTTTTCCATGGTCGGATTGCCTAAGATAGTGCAGTCTGATCAAGGCTCCAACTTTACATACAGAGTATTCCGACAAGCCATGAACACTTTAGGAATAAAGACGGTTACGTTGAGTGCATATCATCCCCAATCCCAGGGAGCCTTAGAACGGTTTCATTCTACCCTGAAAACCATGATCCGAGCATACTGTCTCGACCACCAGAAAGATTGGGATGAAGGTATCCCATTCCCCATGTTTGCTGCGAGAGATGCACCACAAGAGTCGCTAGGATTCAGTCCATTTGAACTAACAGTTGGACACACTGTGCGTGGACCCTTATCCATGCTGAAAGAGAAATGGTTGCAAGGAAATCCCGCGAACGAATCCTTACTTGAATATGTATCCCGTTTTCAGACCCGATTACAGGAAACTTGTGAGTTGGCACGGAAGAGACTTAAAACAGTCCAAAGTGAGATGAAGAGGCGGTATGATCGAAATACTGTCCACAGAAATTTCCAAGCCGGTGATAAAGTATTTGTACTACTGCCCTTATCCGGTCATCCCCTTAAGGCCCGATTCCATAGTCCCTACGAAATAATTAGAAAAGTTAGTGATCTCAACTACGTACTAAGAACCCCAGACCGAAGAAAAAAAATGCAGTTGTGTCATATTAGTGTGATCCGATCGTATTACGAAAGGGGGAAACAAACCCCTAGCTTAGCTCTTGTCTTGAGCCTACATCATTTTGATGTGTATGCATCCTCATCTTGTTATCTGATCGTTGTATATACTGACCATAACCCTCTTATTCTTACACCGAATGAAAAGTAAGAATAGGAGATTACTGAATTGGAGTCTGATCCTACAAGAATAGGGGCCTAAATATTTAGTGAACACATTGTAAGATACGTGAAGACAAAGTACTATGAAAAACTTCAATCTCACAAACTCTACCCCGTAGAATTTTGAAAAACGATCGCAAGCGATCCTTTTTCATTTTTTTGGTGAGGAGGTGTTACGTGGGGTAGAAAATAGGAGAGATATATTTTTTATGTACATTACAAGGTGTGTTTCATTCGCCCGTATTATTCCGAGACGAAGAATAAAATTGGAAAAGGAGGCGCCAAATGAACCTTTTCTAATCACGCATGATTCGAGGCTAAAGGAGGAAGAGAAAAAAAAAAGACGACGACAAGAAATGGAATTGCAAGTCAACCCCTTTCCACTTTTTACCCATCTCAGCTAGCCTTGAACTCTTGGAGTGAACTTTGGGTGACCTTATCAACCACGTGTTCGGCTCTAAGAGTCAAGGAAGGACCCTTTTGGTTTTTGACTGGAAAAGTGACTATAGCAGTAGCGGTTTTGACTTCGAGGCGTCCACATTCATCCCTGGGCTCTGTTTCACTACACCCGAAATGTGACTAAGAAAAAGGACAGCAGAAAACTAACTCCTTGTGGCAAGCTTCTTCAAGAAAAAGGAAAGAAAGAAAAAAGAGAGAACGAAAGAGAAAAAGAACAAAAGAAAAAAAAAAGAGATTATTAACCAGTCCTAAACCCTCAGTGAGTTTCGTGTTTCTTTTACCTCTATGTGTCCATCGTGCAAATCTGTTTGAGTTAAGATTCGTCTCGGACTTCTATATATACATAGTAACATTAGTTTTCCCTCCCCTTTTGTTCGTAAAGCCTTTTTTTATATATTCTTATTCTTCCCTAAATAAGTTGTTATTGTTATAATAAAATTTTGTTGTTAAATCTTCAAATTGTGTTGTGTTGGTTTTATGAGTGCTTGTCGCTTATTCTGCTGTAATTTACTGAGAGTCTTCGATTGGAGAAATTCCCTTCCCATAGTTCACCCTTTTTTTTTTTATCGAACCTTGGGACATTCTTGCAATTTTATATATATTTTTTTATTATTCTCGTTACGTGCCTGTTTTCGCAGTCCCAGTGAAAGTCGGTTCATAACAATATGTATTTACATAATAGATAAGATTATAAAAAAAGATGAATGTATTAAAATCTATCTAATTTCGAGAGCAATAATATCCCTTGAAAATATATTTGACAGTACTCAAGATGAAAATTTTTGGTTGTTTCTATCCAAGCTTAAATTTAATGTTTGTTGTCTTGTGCACAGACTGGAAAAAATCAGTTGAAAACGATATTAAAACAAATCTTCTCTGTAGGTATTTACAAAATTTGTTTATAAGAAAAACAGCTGCCAATATTCAGCTTCATATATATATATATATATATATATATATATTCAAACAGACACATGTTGCAGAAGAATAAAGATACAGAAAAAAATTTAGAATATAACCAAACTAGAACAGGTGGTTAGTTCCAATAGTTATTGTAAAAAGGACTTTAAAAACATTTACTGTCATTTGGTTGTCCCTCTCTGGAATTAACACACAAGACTGTACAGTATTCTGTTTCTTTCTTTTTGTTTTTTCTCCTCTATTTTCTTCCTAGTGTGTGGTCATTCTGTTTCTGTCTTTAATAGTGGGATTCTTTTAGAAAACACACAAGGATTTAGAGTTGAGTTTTTTATTAGCCTTTCATGTTCACGATTGGTGTAATTTGGTTTTATGACATATCAACCCTTGTAGGTCATTCAATGCCAAATCCTTTTTATATACTTGGAAAAAAACTTGAAAAAAATGCCACAGAAACATATGGAATGCTTCAGACTGCTTTTGGAGCATCTTGCATGAATCGAGTATCAGTTTTTGAGTGGCATAAGAGATTCAAGGAAACCAGGGAGTCTATGAGGGATGATGAGAGGTGTGGGAGGAGTAAGGAAGTCAATACACCACAGTTGATTGGCCAAACGGTTAGGGTTAGGATTACTATGTTGAGGTTTTAAGGGAGTTCAGGAAGAGATTCCTAGGGAAGAGGCCAGCACTCTTCAAATTGGGTCAGTGGCATTTCCAGCAGGACAATGCACCAGTCCACAACTCCATCCTTGTCACAGACTATTTGACCAAGATGAGTATCAACACAGTTCTTCAGCCTCCCTATAGTCCAGACCTTGCTCCCTGTGACTTTTGGTTATTCCCTAAGCTCAGGGGCAGTCATTATGAGACAATTGAGGAGATGAAAGAGGCTGTGACGAAGGTCATTGATACGCTCACGCAAGAGGACTTCGATGGGGCCTTCCAGAAGTTGTTGGAACGGTACAACAAGTGCATTGCAGGCAGTGGAGATTACTTCAAAGGGGACTAGAGTTTCATGTGTGTACTATCGATAAAAGCACCCATACGATAAAAGTCTGGCAATTTATTTAATGATCCTCGTAACTAGCAAAAAGATCTTTTTTATTGAATAATGAAAATGTCTTATAAATTTGGACTAGACAACTATGTCTTGTGTCGGAAATTGTATAAAGAAAAACTAGATTTGAATTTCACTTTGCTGATGTATCACTTTAACTAAATTTGTAAACTATATTAAATGAGCTACTAAAAATCTAAATTCAAATCTTTTTGGTGGTCACACTTATTTTTATCCTTGCTGCTTATTTAATGGTTTAACATGTAAAAAAAAATAATTTAAATTTTGCAATAAAAATGACCTGAGCCTTCCAATGAAAAACAACTATATAGAAAAGAAAAACTAATAAAAATCAATGTTTTTTTTATATTAGAGAATTTCTTTTAATATCTGATTGATTGATTTTAATGATATGTCAACTCATCCAGGGTTATTTTATGCTTAGAGGTTAGGAAATTGCATACATTGTATGATTATAGTTAGATATGTGGCATAAAGGTTATTGTTACAGGAAATGCATTTCACATCCTGCTAATAACATTGAGAAAGTTATATATCCAACTATTCTGCATTCAGCTATGGATAAGTAGTAGGGTAGACTTGGCTCTTTTAAACTTGATATGGCAACCAATATTGGAGAAGGAAAACTCTGAATTCAAACTTGTTAAACTCTGCTAAAAAAATTAACCTTGTGTCACATCCTGTTCATGCGGAGGGGTTGAATAAATATGTATATTTACATTTTTTGTGTACATATTTCTCAAGAGTTTTTTTTTGCACACAGTTATATTATATCAAGTATTTCTATCTAATATAAATAATTTTTAAACAGATCTATTTTGACCCATAGATGGGACCCTAACAGATACTACCACTCTGAATCAGAGTGGACCTGGGAGTAATGGTAATGAAGGAATGACACCAAGGCTCCAGAACTGATGACTCACCACCAGATACAATTTATTGTCATACTTAGGACACCTCTTTTTGGGGGTGATCTGCCTCTCTACAGCAGATATAGTTTGAGTATTCTAAGCTCCACTGATAAGCCATTTTAAAATCTGAACAAAATTGAATGAATAATTGCTAGAAAGAATCTGAGATTTTTTAAAAATTTCTAAACTATCTTTAATTTTGCAAAAATAAACTTTTTTTATGCATTCATCTATAAGTTTTTTTTTTTTTTTTTTTTCATGGCTTTATTCTGATTTTAAATTTCTGAATTTTCAGAATTATTTGAATAGGTGTCTTCATTTTTTTATTCAAATATTTCCAATCCATTTTTGAGAAAAGGAGATTCAAAATAAACTTGGGATTGTTTTAAGACAGTTTTTTTTCAGAAATAACTAAATTTAAAAAGGTAGAAAAGTTTTATTTTCTCTAAGTTAAAACAAAAAAGGACTAATAAGAATGATGGATTCTTAAACAAACCCAAAATATTAATATTTAATAAAACATATTCCATTAAAAAAATGTATATATAAAATAAGGTGAAAAAAAAACAATAAATATTTACCTCCCTTCGATTTGGAATAATAAAAAAAAAAATCAAATAGAAATTAATAATCGTCATTTTTTTTTTATTTCTCTATTTTGTTTAAGAAATATTTGAGACTTTCTTTTAATAAATTCAAATAAAAAATGTTCTGGTGAAAAAAAAGATGAAATATTTACCTCCCTTTGACTGGGAAGATAAAAAAGAAAAAGAATTTTTTTTTATAGCAAGAAATACTTCTCCAATTTAAAGAAAAGGATTCGATTTTTGTTTTTATTTGTAATCTTTTCATTTCATTCGAGACAGACTAAGAAAAGAAGGAACCAAAATGGGATGTGGATAATTAAATATCTTTTGTTTATATTTGTTAAGTGTCATTTTGTTAAGAAATTGTTGCTGTAAAAGAAAAACAATTTTACTTTAGGGAATTTGATACTTCTGTGGATAAGGAAAGTTTAGCCAGTTAATTTGAGATTGAGAAAAAATTTAATATCATTCCTGTGCATGATTTAAAATTGATTTGTTGGAATCATAGACAATTTCATTATTCAAGTGTAAATCTGTGCTTTCTTTTTATGAGAGATTTCAAGGATTGGTTGAAATTTCCTAATGGAAACAACTGGATTTCCTTCTTTGTCTCTCATATATATATATATATATATATATATTTATTTATATATATATATATTTATTTATATATATATATATATATATATATATATATATATATATATTTACGTATGCTTATGTATAAATATGTATTATAATTTTCTGTAAAAACATAAAAGTCAAGGCTTACTCACTGGATGGAGACACAGACTTTTTCGAGGTCATTGCTGGAGTTGAGCAATGATATACATTAGCAC